>JAEIGQ010000232.1:0-409870 GCA_018904275.1 Lordiphosa clarofinis | reverse complement strand
TTCATGCGGAGTTTTTTTTTAAATACTTACTTACCTTTCTTTATTTAGTTGTTGATCTTGGTTTTAGGATGAAGTAATTATTTTAATGTTTCTTAACACTTTTTTTTTGCACAATGAATTTGTCAACTGCGCTCTCGGAAGAATAGCTACTAACTGAATGCGTGTGCAGCTAAATACCGAACAATTAGTCATAAGCTCACTCAACACACGCAGCTATATTTCTGCGAAAGGTTCAAAACAAAATATGTAAAATAACGGAAGTTAGAGGCTCATAAATACAATGTTGCGTATATGCAACAGCGGGCATGAGAGGGTTAATATTTCCACGGCCTCAAAACTGATATTCTTTTTGATTATATTTTAAATCTAAAACGTATCACAGTAAATATTTTATTCGACTTGCTACAAATATTACAAAAGTATCACAGAACGCTCGCTAACCCTATTTCTTGCGACTATCGTAAATGAGACTTTGACTGCCACAAACTGAACGACATATGAATCATATTTCTATCTTTTCCTGATCCGATTGCGAGAGTTTTGTCGGGTTAAGTATCGCAGTTCACTCATTTGCGATATCGTTTCCGAGCGTTTGGTCTTCTGGGCTCTTACAAAAACTCACTCACGTAAAAAAAAAATTTTACTTAAATAACCTCTTGATTGTCTTAACCACAAATCTTAACCAAATATTGGAATAAAATGGCAAGGAAGAACCCGAAATGCGTGCGTATCGATGGCTCGTCCACTGATCTGAAGGCTGGATGTGCTTCTGATGTGGCTGCAATTACTCTGTGACATTAGACCGCGCGAATTTGGACCGCGGTGCATTTTGTATGGCGGCCTAATTTCATTCTGCAAAATATTCTATATGTTTCCCATGCTTTCTTTCAATTTTCATTGCTTGACACATTTAAGCAAACAAGCCCTGAAATATGGTTCTCTGCAGACCATAAGTGCATTTCCGTTTGAAAACTTCCTAGGACATCTTAAAAAAAATGGTGAAAATGTCTAAGTACACCTTGGAGCAATTGTACAACCGAACTGTAGAGCGCAGTGTTTAAAAAATCCTCGTCCTCAAGGAAAAAACATTAAATTTCAATGGCTCCAATGGTAAAATTTCATATAATCACTGGTATTTTGATCTAAAAGATCGCGACTGCCATTATTTCGTCAAGGATGGACACAAATATACATTATATAAAATTATTGAAATTAAAAAAACAATTTTGTATAGTCGACAAGTTGTGGACCTAGAGCCATTTTTTACTTCTCCTATAAATTCCACCTTTGTAGGCATTTTCTCTTCAACACAACTAAATTTGGACCGAAACATATCGCAACATAAAATAGAAAATATATCAGGGAAAATATTTCATTTTGAAGACAACGGTTCACATATTTATTTCCCTTTAATGACTAATTTCAGACAAAAATTATGAGCTACTCTTTCAATTTTGATGACTAAGAAAAAGATGGAGTTGACATCGAAAATAGTCAACATTCTAGGCTAATGGTTAAAATTTTGAAAAAATTTACATGTATTATAGAAATGTATTTAGATATTTTAATTACTTCTTATCCCCGTTAGTCGAATATGGAAAAAGTAATAAAGCATATCCGAGTCGATCTTGTCTGTCCGTCCGCCCACCTGTCCTTCCTTCCGTCCGTCTGACTTTAATTGACAAAATTTTTTGTAACGGCAGAGTGAGGCATTTCCAAACATATAAAGTATATATATATTCTTGATCAGCATCAACAGCCGAGTCGATACAGCCCTGTCCGTCTGACCGTCCGTTCGTCAGTCTGTCTGAAGACTTCTATTGTCAGCACGCAGATCAAGCCTTACTCTGCCCCACACTTAAAATGTTGAAAAAACTTCACAATTTTTAATATCGAAGGTGGGCAGGGTAGACTTTTACTTCCGTTCTTGTTTTATTCAGATCAGAGGAGTTATAGCTGATAGAAGAAAAGGATTTTAAATACTGCTTTCTGTGAATAACGGGTATAAAGAAGTAGAGCAGGCCTTCTTTAACTTACGCTTCCGTTAAATTCTTTTTGCAGATATATCTAATAGGGCTCCTGTCAATAGGTGCAATCATTCTGGTAAGGCAATGAAACATTTTCTATATTTCATATTTTATTGAATATATTTTGCATATACTTATTGAATATATTTTCAGAAATATTGAACCTACTTAAGAAAGTTGTAGTTGTAGCAGACAACAGCTAATAAAGTTGATCAGTTACTTAATAAAATTGATCGTCAAGGAGCCGAAATAATATCATTAAGAAGTGAAATTTCCGCGATTAAGGCTTGAGTTTGCGGATAGTCATAGATGCTAAAAGTGGCTGTGCCACAGTCTCCACTTGCCACATTTGAGGACTTCGAGGCTTTTGAGGAAACTCTTAAGGAAGAGAAGTCCTTTAAAAATTTGGTAAGACACCAATTCTGGTTTTCAGATGAAATAAAAAATTTAGTTCGCCACAATACAAAACTATATTCGTGCGATCTAAAATACAGCCTTTAAACTAGTACCTACTTTTCGGATTAATTCATTTAAATACAAATCTCTCATTTTTTTAGGGTCATGGAACTGGTTACCAATTCCGAAAAAACATATGACAAATTCATACGGAGCTCTTGGCGACAGCTGTTACATGATGACGTAGCCAAACAATGTTCCTGGCGTGGAACCGAAACAAAAAAGTGTGTTAGAGGCCTTCGAACCACTTTAGCCATACGCCGTAAGTGTTACTTATATAAATTTAAAATAAAATTCTTAAATTAATACTGATTTTTATATTGCTTGCAGATGCATTTAAGCAAAAGTTCTCTCTTGAAGACAGCGATTTTAACCGCGTGAGCCAGAAGTACTTTCAGTATGCGCAGGAAAGAGTCTCGCGCCTGCAGATGTCCGGCGCAAAAAAAAACAAAACTATAATTTATTTTATATTGCTAGTTATATGTATTCATGGTTTTTAAGTTTTTTTTCCAAAGAAGTGCCTTACTTTATAATTTTTGAACACTCAAATTACATATTAAATGTGCCAAAGTAGCATTAAATTTTGAATTACTTATTAAAAGTATTTTTTTGTTGTGGAACAAACACTATTATTTGCGAGACTTTACCGATATTGTTTGCGATACTTTTTTGATATTTCTGCGGTATCACAGCAAATATTTTATCATACTCGCTAGATATATCAAAAAATGCTCCCAAACGAGTCGTTGGCGATATCTTTTGCGATACTTTTATAACCCTCTCATGCCCGAATTAAAATGGGCGTGGCAATAAATTTTTTGAATAGACATATAAGCTAGAGTTGACCTCAATACTAACAAAAATTTTTATGTCCTAGGTGTCCTGGTTCAAGAGCTACAGTATATGCAACATTGGGCAATGGTGTAATATATTTAAAGTCAAGTTGATTTTTTTTCAAATGCCGTTTATTTATTGTTAGATATTATCGATATTCATATCGATGTATGATAAGCTCATCATCGATATCAGCAGTAAGCGTGACTCACGAATGTAAGAGGAAGAAGAAGAATAAAATACATACACACTTTTGCTATTGAAACCGCATGGCGACATTACAAATTGGCGACGAGGTTAACTAACCAAGTATAATATACTTTGGAACGCAACCGTTTGTGTAAATACACGTACTTATATTGTAAATACAATACTACATCAAGCGTAAATACGCTGAATTAAAGATGGCACCAAACACCGCAGACATAAAAAGTGGAGCTACGGCAGCCATGTACATGCGGGCAGCAAATGTCCCAGAGTTTGTGCCAAGTCAAATGGCTTAGAATATCTGGAAAGAGCGGCTGGACATTCACCTAAAGGAGATGGACTGCACCGATGAAGACAACTCTAAAGCCATATTACTGAGATCAGTAGTTACCTTCCACACACACATACGCAGATCTATGTGGAATTCTTCAAACACATTTTACGCCCCCTGTCATTGTCTTTTATGAGCGCAAACGATTTCATCAGGCGACCAAAAACAGCGATGAGACCATAGCTACCTGGTTTTCCAGAGTGAAGCAACTTGCGTTAAGCTGTAAATTTGGCGCACACCTAGACGCTTTTGTTATGGACAAATTTATAGTGGGGATGCCACAACCGATGTTTGAGAGACTGTGCGAGGAGGATGAAAGTATTACTATGGAGCAAGCGCTACGCAAAGCCATGATTTTGGAGACCAAGTTTGCAGCAAGAGCCACAACCAGCACTGATGACGCAGACGCAGTCAACTTCGTAAAACATGGGCGTTTCAAGAAATTCACTCAACCAGGAGCGGATTCACAGGCGGCCCAGTCGAAGAAAACAAACCCGTGCACACATTGTGGGTGGCGCAATCATCAATCAGCATCTTGCAAGTATAAAAACAGTAAATGCCACAATTGTAACAAGGTAGGGCATTTAGCTTCAATTTGTAAAAGTAAGACAGGTATTGGTAAAAATGTAAATTACATCTCGAATCAACAACAACTAAACAAATTATATAATGAATGTATTTTTAACGTAGGTACTGCTTCAGACGGAATCTACACACTGACAGTTGAAATTCAAGGAGTTTTGCTCAACATAGCATGTGACACAGGTGCACCTTGCAACCTCATTTCATATAAACTCTTTCATCAAATGAGAGCAAAGAAGCTAAGACCATGCACTGTGCCGTATGTCAACTACAGTGGAGATTGTATAAGCGTATTGGGTGAGTTTGAAGCGCAGATCACGTTCCAAGGCATATCTAAGTCTATTTTTGTTGTTGTGACCAATACTGACAACCCGCCACTATTAGGCAGATCGTTTTTACGAGCATTTGGATTCGAGTTACGTCAAGTTAACAGTATTACTGAGAACACAAATTATACTCCAATCATTGAACAAATTAGGCAAGAATTCGCATCTGTATTTACGGATGATCTAGGAGCTTTTACTGGAAAGAAAATATCGTTAAAACTGTGTGAGGATGCAAAACCAATTTTTTGTAAGCCAAGACCATTGCCGTTGGCATGGAAGCCAAAGGTTGAGGAAAAGCTTAGGGAGTACATTAAACAGGGCATGTTGGAATTCGTTGATAATTCAGAGTGGGGTACACCACTAGTTCCTGTCGTGAAACCCGATAATGACATTCGAGTTTGTGCAGACTATAAAGTCACAATTAACAGATATTTAGTGGATTTCAAATATCCATTGCCGAGAATTGACGAGATTTTCACGTCACTCGAAGGAGGTATATTGTTTACCAAGCTTGACCTGTCTCAAGCATATAATCAGCTATTGCTAGACGAAAGTTCGCAATTAATGTGCACATGGAGCACTCATATTGGCGTTTTAAAGGTAAAACGTTTACCATTTGGCATTAAAACTGCCGCCGCCATTTTTCAAAAGACAATTGAAAATTTATTACGTGGGATTCCTTACGTAGTAGTGTATCAAGATGACATAACTGTCACGGGACCAGACATGAAATCCCATTTGATCACACTTAAGTCTGTTTTGTGTAAACTACAGGAAGCAGGACTAAAGCTTAATAAGCGCAAATGTGAATTTTTCAAAGATGAAATTTCATACCTTGGTTTTACCATAAATAAAAACGGGCTCAGAAAGAATAATGAGCGAATTTCGTGTATATTAAACGCACCCGTTCCAAATAATATTTCAGAAGTGAGGGCATTTACGGGTATGGTCAACTACTACTCAAAGTTCATCAATCAATTTGCAAAGAAAATGAACCCCCTCTATCTACTTCTCAGAAAGGACTCCAAATTTCGTTGGAGCGATGAATGCAGGAAAGCTTATGATATCATCAAGAATGATATTGCTTCGGACAATGTTCTTGTTCACTTCAATCCCAAAAAAGAGATAGTGCTAACTACCGATGCTTGTAATACTGCAGTGGCTGGAATTCTAGCGCACAAAGACAAAGACAATGTATTACGACCAATTGCTTTTGTTTCAAGGGCGTTGCAAGATAGTGAGAAAAGGTATAGCACAATAGAAAAGGAAGCACTGGCAATCGTTTTTTGTGTCACCAAGCTTAAACAATATCTCTTAGGACAGAAATTCAAACTCAGAACTGATCACAAACCGTTACTGAGTGTATTTGGAGAAACGAAAGGTTTACCCGTGATGGCATCGGCAAGAGTACAAAGATGGGCACTGATATTATCAGGGTTTGATTATCAGGTTGAATATGTAAAAGGCAAGTGTAATGAAGCGGATAGTTTATCCAGAATGCCCCAAGTCTCAGAAACATGTTCAAAAGTTGAAGAATGCAGCTATGTAAATCTCATTAAAGAACAAAATCACATAGGGCTAGACTTCAAAAACATAGCAAATCAAACCAGGCGAGACCCTATCTTATCAAAGGTACTTCAAGCTATCGAGAATGGCTCAGTAAGTCAGTTAAAAGGAGATGAGTTTAAACCATACAAAAGCAAAAACGCAGAGCTATCCGTAGAATATGGATGCGTTTTATGGGGATACAGAACAATTATACCTAAGAAGTGGCAACAAGAAGTTCTTAACTGTCTACATTTGTCTCATCTTGGTATTGTAAAAACAAAAGCCATGGCTAGATCGTACATATGGTGGCCAGGCTTAGACAAAGACATAGAAAAGTTAATTAGCGATTGTATTCCGTGTCAGGAGTTACAAAATGACCCTGAGAAAAGTGTACTTATACCATGGGAACCTGAAATGTCTGTTTGGAAGAGGATACACGTCGATTTTGCTGGACCCATTCAAAACCAGTATCTCTTCGTTGTAGTTGACTCGTATTCCAAGTGGTCTGAAGTATTTGTAACAAAACAGATCACATCTCAATTTACAATCGCTAAACTGAGAGAATTATTCTGTAGATACGGATTAGTCGACACTTTAGTAAGTGACAATGGACGTCAATTTACGTCAGCTGAGTTCAAGCATTTCATGGAAATGAACGGCATTCACCATTCTCTCACGGCACCAGGACATCCATCTAGTAATGGACAAGCCGAAATTTTTGTTAAAGTCCTAAAGAAGTCCGTATATGCGACTCTAAAAAGTTTCCCTAATGAAAATTTAGAAACTGTGGTAAATCGATTTTTGGCCGACTATCGAAATACAAAACACTGCACTACTGGAGAAATGCCTTCGAAGATTTTCTTCAAGCGAAGTATCAAGACTAGGCTAGACCTTTTAAAACCACCCAAGATAAGAGAGGTCATTCTTGAAAAGCAAAACAAGGCAGTTTTAAATTACAAAGGCAGTAGAAGGGTTGCATTTAATGAGGGACAAAATGTTTTTATAAGAGATTATACAAATCCTAATAAGTCAAGTTGGTCACCAGCAAAAATAGAAAGGAAACTGGGAACGAGGACGTATTTATGTTCCTTTGCTCACAACAATCGTCCCATAAAGAGACATACGGATCAGATTAGACATGCCAATGAATCACTTAAGGATAATTTAGTCATTGACGGCGAAAACAAGGTCCAATTAAACGATCCTGAAGGCAAAACTGGCAGTGTGGAGGTCGCGTCTCAAGTAAATACTGAAATTTATGAGACACCAAAACGAGAACTAAGACCTCGAAAAGATGGAAAAGTACTAAAGATTTAAGTCACAATTTGAAAAGAAAATTACGGTATCTTGAGTTCCTTTTGAGCACAGAATGTTATTACATCTAGTTTTTAAGAAACTCATAACAACATTGTATATTATTGTATTACAAATCACAATCCCTGTAAATATTGAATTAGAAAATGTAAGTTTAAAAGACTTAGAGGGAGCGTGTTAGATATTATCGATATTCATATCGATGTATGATAAGCTCATCATCGATATCAGCAGTAAGCGTGACTCACGAATGTAAGAGGAAGAAGAAGAATAAAATACATACACACTTTTGCTATTGAAACCGCATGGCGACATTACATTTATATTTATGTATGATAGGACACGAAACAATTTTTTGGGGATTCGATGGGTTTTTTCGCCGCATTGCTGCATAATTCACTTTTCCAAGTGGTCTCGCTTTCCATAAACTCTGCACTCCTCCACTCCAAACCTTCAAATCAAATTTTTCCATCACCTCCTGTACAACGTTTTCATTTTCATTCAAATCTCTATCATTTTCGCTTCTAATAAATTGGTCAATCAGACCAACTTCCGCATTTTCAGCTCTGTTATACAAATTTTTCAAAGTTTCTTCTATAATTTCGATCTTCCCTTCTTCATTTTCCTCGTCAGAAGAATCATCCCAATCAAAGATGGCACATTTTTCAATCTCAGCTTGAGTCAGACCTTTTGGGCGCATCTTAGAATCTGCATAAAAAAGTTTTATTTTTCAAAAATTACCACAATAGACCAATGTTGCATATACGCAACACGACATTTACAAAATGATTACAAAGAAACTATATAATATTTTCATGCGGAGTTTTTTTTTAAATACTTAATTACCTTTCTTTATTTAGTTGTTGATCTTGGTTTTAGGATGAAGTAATTATTTTAATGTTTCTTAACACTTTTTTTTTGCACAATGAATTTGTCAACTGCGCTCTCGGGAGAATAGCTACTAACTGAACGCGTGTGCAGCTGACTACCGAACAATTAGTCATAAGCTCACTCAACACAGGCAGCTATATTTCTGCGAAAGGTTCAAAACAAAATATGTAAAATAACGGAAGTTAGAGGCTCATAAATACAATGTTGCGTATATGCAACAGCGGGCATGAGAGGGTTAATATTTCCACGGCCTCAAAACTGATATTCTTTTTGATTATATTTTAAATCTAAAACGTATCACAGTAAATATTTTATTCGACTTGCTACAAATATTACAAAAGTATCACAGAACGCTCGCTAACCTAATTGCTAAATTTCTTGCGACTATCGTAAATGAGACTTTGACTGCCACAAACTGAACGACATATGAATCATATTTCTATCTTTTCCTGATCCGATTGCGAGAGTTTTGTCGGGTTAAGTATCGCAGTTCACTCATTTGCGATATCGTTTCCGAGCGTTTGGTCTGCTGGGCTCTTACAAAACTCACTCACGTAAAAAAAAAAATTTTACTTAAATAACCTCTTGATTGTCTTAACCACAAATCTCAACCAAATATTGGAATAAAATGGCAAGGAAGAACCCGAAATGCGTGCGTATCGATGGCTCGTCCACTGATCTGAAGGCTGGATGTGCTTCTGATGTGGCTGCAATTACTCTGTGACATTAGACCGCGCGAATTTGGACCGCGGTGCATTTTGTATGGCGGCCTAATTTCATTCTGCAAAATATTCTATATGTTTCCCATGCTTTCTTTCAATTTTCATTGCTTGACACATTTAAGCAAACAAGCCCTGAAATATGGTTCTCAGCAGACCATAAGTGCATTTCCGTTTGAAAACTTCCTAGGACATCTTAAAAAAAATGGTGAAAATGTCTAAGTACACCTTGGAGCAATTGTACAACCGAACTGTAGAGCGCAGTGTTTAAAAAATCCTCGTCCTCAAGGAAAAAACATTAAATTTCAATGGCTCCAATGGTAAAATTTCATATAATCACTGGTATTTTGATCTAAAAGATCGCGACTGCCATTATTTCGTCAAGGATGGACACAAATATACATTATATACAATTATTGAAATAAAAAAACAATTTTGTATAGTCGACAAGTTGTGGACCTAGAGCCATTTTTTACTTCTCCTATAAATTCCACCTTTGTAGGCATTTTCTCTTCAACACAACTAAATTTGGACCGAAACATATCGCAACATAAAATAGAAAATATATCAGGGAAAATATTTCATTTTGAAGACAACGGTTCACATATTTATTTCCCTTTAATGACTAATTTCAGACAAAAATTATGAGCTACTCTTTCAATTTTGATGACTAAGAAAAAGATGGAGTTGACATCGAAAATAGTCAACATTCTAGGCTAATGGTTAAAATTTTGAAAAAATTTACATGTATTATAGAAATGTATTTAGATATTTTAATTACTTCTTATCCCCGTTAGTCGAATATGGAAAAAGTAATAAAGCATATCCGAGTCGCTCTTGTCTGTCCGTCCGCCCACCTGTCCTTCCTTCCGTCCGTCTGACTTTAATCGACAAAATTTTTTGTAACGGCAGAGTGAGGCATTTCCAAACATATAAAGTATATATATTCTTGATCAGCATCAACAGCCGAGTCGATACAGCCCTGTCCGTCTGACCGTCCGTTCGTCAGTCTGTCTGAAGACTTCTATTGTCAGCACGCAGATCAAGCCTTACTCTGCCCCACACTTAAAATGTTGGAAAACTTCACAATTTTTAATATCGAAGGTGGGCAGGGTAGACTTTTACTTCCGTTCTTGTTTTATTCAGATCAGAGGAGTTATAGCTGATAGAAGAAAAGGATTTTAAATACTGCTTTCTGTGAATAACGGGTATAAAGAAGTAGAGCAGGCCTTCTTTAACTTACGCTTCCGTTAAATTCTTTTTTGCAGATATATCTAATAGGGCTCCTGTCAATAGGTGCAATCATTCTGGTAAGGCAATGAAACATTTTCTATATTTCATATTTTGTGAATATATTTTGCATATACTTATTGAATATATTTTCAGAAATATTGAACCTACTTAAGAAAGTTGTAGTTGTAGCAGACAACAGCTAATAAAGTTGATCAGTTACAATAAAATTGATCGTCAAGGAGCCGAAATAATATCATTAAGAGTGAAATTTCCGCGATTAAGGCTTGAGTTTGCGGATAGTCATAGATGCTAAAAGTGGCTGTGCCACAGTCTCCACTTGCCACATTTGAGGACTTCGAGGCTTTTGAGGAAACTCTTAAGGAAGAGAAGTCCTTTAAAAATTTGGTAAGACACCAATTCTGGTTTTCAGATGAAATAAAAATTTAGTTCGCCACAATACAAAACTATATTCGTGCGATCTAAAATACAGCCTTTAAACTAGTACCTACTTTTCGGATTAATTCATTTAAATTCTTATTTTTTTTAGGGTCATGGAACTGGTTACCAATTCCGAAAAACATATGACAAATTCATACGGGGCTCTGGTGAAACCTTTTTCAATTGCGGAGCTAAACAATGGTCCTGGGGGGGGACCAAAAAAAAAAAGGATGTGGGTGGCCGACCTACTTAAATAGTTTTTCGTCGTAAGTGTTAACTAATATAAATTTAAAATAATATTAAACTAATACTGATTTTTATATTGCTTGCAGATGCATTTAAGCAAAAGTTCTCTTTGAAGACAGCGATTTTAACCGCGTGAGCCAGAAGTACTTTCAGTAGCGCAGGAAAGAGTCTCGCGCCTGCAGATGTCCGGCGCAAAAAACAAAACTATAATTTATTTTATATTGCTAGTTATATGTATTCATGGTTTTTAAGTTTTTTTTCCAAAGAAGTGCCTTGTTTTATAATTTTTGAACACCAAATTACTTATTAAATGTGCCAAAGTAGCATTAAATTTTGAATTACTTATTAAAAGTATTTTTTTAAGTTGTGGAACAAAAAAAACACTAATTTTACACTATTATTTGCGAGACTTTACCGATATTGTTTGCGATACTTTTGATATTTCTGCGGTATCACAGCAAATATTTTATCATACTCGCTAGATATATCAAAAAATGCTCGCAAACGAGTCGTTGGCGATATCTTTTGCGATACTTTATAACCCTCTCATGCCCGAATTAAAATGGGCGTGGCAATAAATTTTGAATAGACATATAAGCCAGAGTTGACCTGAACATCAACTAACAAAAATTTTTATGTCCTAGGTGTCCTGGTTCAAGAGCTACAGTATATGCAACATTGGGCAATGGTTAATATATTTAAAGTCAAGTTGATTTTTTTACAAATGCCGTTTATTTATATTTATGTATATGATAGACACGAAACAATTTTTTGGGGATTCGATGGGGTTTTTCGCCGCATTGCTGCATAATTCACTCTTCCAAGTGGTCTCGTTCCATAAACTCTGCACTCCTCCACTCCAAACCTTCAAATCAAATTTTTCCATCACCTCCTGTACAACGTTTTCATTTTCATTCAAATTCTATCATTTTCGCTTCTAATAAATTGGTCAATCAGACCAACTTTCGCGTTTTCAGCTCTGTTAGACAAATTTTTCAAAGTTTCTTCTATAATTCCCTTCCTTCTCTTCATTTTCCCTCGTCAGAAGAATCATCCCAATCAAAGATGGCACATTTTTCAATCTCAGCTTGAGTCAGACCTTTTGTGCATCTTAGAATCTGCATAAAAAAAAGTTTTATTTTTCAAAAATTACCAAAACCCAAATTTTATTAAAAAACACGACATTTACAAAATGATTACAAAGAAACTATATAATAGGGCTTTTCGTGCGGAGTTTTTTTAAATACTTACTTACCTTTCTTTATTTAGTGGTTGATCTTGGTTTTAGGATGAAGTATTTTTTTTAATGTTTCTTAACACTTTTTTGCACAATAAATTTGTCAACTGCGCCTGGAGAATAGCTACTGTTAGCTGACTACCGAACAATGTCATATCACTACAACACACGCAGCTATATTTCTGCGAAAGGTTCAAAACAAAATATGTAAAATACTGAAGTTAGGGGCTCATAAATACAATGTTGCGTATATGCAACAGTGCGCAGAGAGGTTAATATTTCCACGGCCTCAAAACTGATATTCTTTTGATTATATTTTTAAATCTAAAACGTATCACAGTAAATATTTTATTCAATTTGTTATAAGTTTTCAATGATTTCACATAATTTCACAAAGGCTTGTCGAAATCGGACAACTATATAGTATAGCTGCCATACAAAAGTTAGGTCTGAAAAAAAGTCATAGTGAGAAAAACTTTTTTTTTCAATACTATCGCTCCCAACGCTCGTATTTATAAGTTTTCAATGATTTTACATAATTTCAACAAGATTTGTCGAAATCGGACCACTATATAGTATAGCTGCCATACAAACTGCCAGGCATATATCAAGCTCCAAGGGTATATAAATTTTGGTCGAGCCGAAGTTAGCTGGCCTCTATTTTTTGACTATTTGATCTTCACCTCCTATTTACAAGTCTTTTTTACCGTCCTTATGACAATCTAAACTTATATATGTGTAAGACATATAAACCTTGGGGCAGAACTGAAAACACACGCTTGTAATCTTTTTTGACTGAGTCGGTTTGAGTTTATTGATCATCGCCAGAACTTATCGATAACAATGTCTGCTTAAACACTTATCGGCAAGATTGTATATCGATAAAGCAAGAACTAATTAACGATTATATATGTGAAAATAATAATAGAATTTACTTTAGATTACTCTAACTTGCTGCCAGAGTGACCGTGTATTGATCGGACCATAATATACATTATCCTACTACATACATCAATTTTTGCAAATTTTACGATTTTAAGAACCGTCCGCCCTAGGACCCTAGATTGAAACTTAGTTGTTCTAGGGATCACTGGATCCTGAAAACAGTGATTATAAAGGGGTAAGGAACACCGCCCCAGACAACACATTGGGTGGGCCTAAACAATCTCTCTCTCTCTCTTCTGTGCTGCTCCCTTGGACCCCTGAAAGATATAGTGCAAAACATTCACAGTGATATTTCGCCGCTTGAAGTCCTACAATTATCTTGGCCAGCTTTTTGAAATTTGGGACCAAAGTGCGACGGATAGAGCACTTCTTGAGTAAATTGGCTAAGTTCCAGTTCCACAAATTCTCCCTCCTTTCTGTGAGTGAGTTCATGAAATATTTTTACTATCTATATACTATACTATCCAATGGTAAAAATTAAATTTGAACCGAGATGTGCATTTTAAGGATGTATAGCAATCAATAAAGGCCCCGCGGTTTATTATATATAAATATAACTCATTCCTATGTTAGGCATAATAAAAATCATGACCGAGACGATAATTCATTTAAAATGAAGAAATGAGTTTAAGCAGCAAATTAGAATTACGTTCGTGTCAAACCACTTTAAAAAGGACCTTTAACTTTAAGCTTCGTACTCAGACAAACTGAATCGGTTTTGCTGGGTAGCAAATTAGTATAAAAAATAGAGGCAAGCTAACTTCGGCTCGACCGAAGTTTATATACCCTTGGAGCTTGATATGTGCCTGACAGTTTGTATGCCAGCTATACTATATAGTAGTCCGATTTCGAAAAATTTTGCTGAAATTATGTGAAATCATTGAAAACTTATAAATACGAGCGTTGGGAGCGATAACATTAAAAACAAAAAAAAATTTTCTTACTAAGTCTTTTTTTCAGACCTAACTTTTGTTTGGCAGCTATACTATATAGTTGTCCGATTTCGATAAGCCTTGGTGAAATTATATGAAATCATTGAAAACTTATAAATACGAGCGTTGAGAGCGATATTTTTGAAAATAAAAAAGTTTTTCTCACTAAGTCTTTTTTTCAGACCTAACTTTTGTATGACAGATATACTATATAGTTGTCCGATTTCGATAAGCCTAAGTGAAATTATGTGAAATCAATGAAAACTTATAAATACGAGCGTTGAGAGCGATAGTATTGAAAACAAACAAGTTTTTCTCACTAAGTCTTTTTTCAGACCTAACTTTTGTATGACAGCTATACTATATAGTTGTCCGATTTCGATAAGCCTTAGTGAAATTATGTGAAATCATTAAAAACTTATAAATACGGGCATTGAGAGCGATAGCACTAAAAGCAAAAAAGTTTTTTTTCACTAAAACTAGTTTTTCAACCGATAGTTCCTATGGCAGCTATATGCTATAGTCATCCGATCCAGCCGGATCCGACAAATGTGCTGCGTATTTGTACCAAAAGACTTCGAGCAAAGTTTGGTTAAGATAGCTTTAAAACTGGCGGAGGAGATGGCATAGAAACAGACGGACATACGGACAGACGGACATGGCTATATCAACTCAGCTCGTCATGCTGATCAAGAATATATATGGGTGATTCCATGAAAATCGCCCACTGGGATTTTTTTTGGATCGAAATATTTTTTTTCGTATTCCTTGTGGTAAAATAGTATAAAAGTATTTTCAGCATTTTGGCGAAATATACTTAATTCGCGGGTAAAGTCGATTTGAAAATTTACATTTTTTTAAAATTTAATTATTTTCAATTGCTTGATATCCAAAGCCATTGGTAATAAAAATATTTAAAAAATCTGAAAATTAACATCTGAATCCAAACTTTCAAATAACTCACACTTAAAATTTTAATATTTTTTTTGGGTCTTCAAATCGCGAAAATAAGTAAACAAAAATTAGTTGCCGCGAAAGGGATTTTTTTTTGTCCTCATTTTTTTCTCAAAATTTGGTCTTATATCCAGTAATTTACTGTATTAAGCTGTAAATGGGAAATCCAATAGTTCCAGAGTTATGGCCTTTTTTCATGTATTTAAATTAATTTTCTGTAACAATTTCAGATTTAGTATGTTTAATTTTATGAGGGTAATATTTTTGTGGTTGGATATAGTAAAGTCTATCATCATAAAAATTATTTTAACAGATCAGCGGAGTGGCATTTCCATGCAACAGCCCACAGTAAAGGGCCTTGCGATGGAGCTGGATAAACACTAAAAAGAATGGCTAGAAGGGCAAGCCTTCAAATGATTACCGATAAACAGATTACCCCTGCCCCGGAACTCTATGAATGGGTCAACGAATTTTTACCAAACATCACAGTAAGATACAGAAACACAAATCACTAAACTAGGGCCACAGAATTATTAAAATTACGATTTTCGAAATGCAAAACTATACAAGGGACACTCTATTCAACCACAAAAAAACTATCTTCTGAAAACCAAAACAATTTCACATTCCGAAACATCTAATATTGTTAGTTTCTAAAATAAATGAATTTAAATAAACCGAAGTTTATATACCCTTGGAGCTTGATATGTGTTTGACAGTTTGTATGACAGCTATACTATATAGTGGTCCGATTTCGAAAAATCTTGTTGAAATTATGTAATTGAAAACTTATAAATACGAGCGTTGGGAGCGATAACATTGAAAACAAAAAAGTTTTTCTCACTAAAATTAGTTTTGCAACCGATCGTTCCTATGGCAGCTATATGCTATAGTCATCCGATCCGGCCGGTTCCGACAAATGTGCGGCGTATTTATACCAAAAGACTTCGTTCAAAGTTTGGTTGAGATAGCTTTAAAACTGACGGAGGAGATAGCATAGAAACAGACGGACGGACAGACGGACAGACGGACATGGCTATATCAACTCAGCTCGTCATGCTGATCAAGAATATATATACTTTATGTGGTCGGAGATGCTTCCTTCTGTGCGTTACAAACATCCGGACAATTTTAATATACCCTCTCCAAGGGTATAAAAAAATCCCTTTCGCGGCAATTAATTTTTGTTTACTTATTTTCGCGATTTGAAGACCAAAGAGTTATTTGAAAGTTTGGATTCAGATGTTAATTTTCAGATTTTTTAAATATTTTTATTACCAATGGCTTTGGATATCAAGCAATTGAAAATAATTAAATTTTTTAAATATGTAAATTTTCAAATCGACTTTACCCGCGAATTAAGTATATTTCGCCAAAATGCTGAAAATACTTTTATACTATTTTACCACAAGGAATACGAAAAAAAACATTTCGATCCAAAAAAAATCCCAGTGGGCGATTTTTCATGGAATCACCCATATATATTCTTGATTAGCATGACGAGCTGAGTTGATATAGCCATGTCCGTCTGTCCGACTGTCCGTCCGTCTGTCCGTCCGTCCGTCTGTTTCTATGCTATCTCCTCCGTCAGTTTTAAAGCTATCTCAACCAAACTTTGAACGAAGTCTTTTGGTATAAATACGCTGTACATTTGTCGGACCCGGCCGAATCGGATGACTATAGCATATAGCTGCCATAGGAACGATCGGTCAAAAAACTAGTTTTAGTGAGAAAAACTTTTTTGTTTTTTAGTGCTTTCGTTCCCAACGCTCGTATTTATAAGTTTTTAATGATTTCACATAATTTCACCAAGGCTTGTCGAAATCGGACAACTATATAGTATAGCTGCCATACAAAAGTTAGGTCTGAAAAAAAGACTTAGGGCCGTTTTCTCATGTTGCTGTTTTTGCAAATCTAGATGGATTTGGTGCATTTCGAAATACAAAATGCACCAAATCCACCTAGATTTGCAAAAACAGCAACATGAGAAAACGGCCCTTAGTGAGAAAAACTTTTTTGTTTTTAATGTTATCGCTCCCAACGCTCGTATTTATAAGTTTTCAATGATTTTACATAATTTCAACAAGATTTTTCGAAATCGGACCACTATATAGTATAGCTGCCATACAAACTGTCAAACACATATCAAGCTCCAAGGGTATATAAACTTCGGTCGAGCCGAAGTTAGCTTGCCTTTTTTTTTTTTTTCATCTTTTTCTATTTTTTAATAACAAATTAATCGCGACTTTTTTTTAGCTAAATTCGCGTTTTCCACTTCAAAGTGCTCTAAAAAATAGAAAAAAAAACTCTTCCTGATTATGTGGAGAAATTCATCACCTTTAAAATGCGTATATACTTTTTTGGATCGGTTCAGTACCTCTGGAGATTCACCGTTACTGGCTTATTTATCAATATTTTTAATTGAAAATGTATTCTGACATTCTTCAAAAGTTGTACAATAATATGTAAAAGTTAAATAAAATTAAATTATAAAAATAGAGGCCAGCTAACTTCGGCTCGACCGAAGTTTATATACCCTTGGAGCTTGATATATGCCTGCCAGTTTGTATGGCAGCTATACTATATATTGGTCCGATTTCGACAAATCTTGTTGAAATTATGTAAAATCATTGAAAACTTATAAATACGAGCGTTGGGAGCGATAACATTGAAAACAAAAAAGTTTTTCTCACTAAGACTTTTTTTTCAGACCAAACTTTTTGTTTGGCAGTTATACTATATAGTTGTCCGATTTCGACAAACCCTGGTGAAATTATGTGAAATTATGGAAAACTTATAATTACGAGCGTTGGAAGCGATAACATTGAAAACAAAAAAATTTTCTCACTAACTTTTTTTCAGACCTAACTTTTGTATGGCAGCTATACCATGCAGTTGTCTTCCGACAAGCCTTGGTGAAATTATGTGAAATCATTAAAAACTTATAAATACGAGCGTTGGGAGCGAAAGCACTAAAAAACAAAAAAGTTTTTCTCACTAAAACTAGTTTTTTGACCGATCGTTCCTATGGCAGCTATATGCTATAGTCATCCGATTCGGCCGGTTCCGACAAATGTGCAGCGTATTTATACCAAAAGACTTTGTGCAAAGTTTGGTTAAGCTAGCTTTAAAACTGACGGAGGAGATAGCATAGAAACAGACGGACGGACGGACATGGCTATATCAACTCAGCTCGTCATGCTGATCAAGAATATATATACTTTATGTGGTGGGAGATGCCTCCTTCCCTGCGTTACAAACATCCGGACAATTTTTATATACCCTCTCCAAGGGTATAATAATTATTGATGTCGCCGCAAAAATAATCATAAAAATATGCGTTTTTCTCGCCTTTAAAACCCTTGTTTGTGGTCACATAATGCCACATGCACATTCCTGGAGTTGTGGGAGGAAAACATGGATGGACTTCGGGAAACAAGGAAAAAGTCTCACATACATAAAGAAATGGCAGAGAAGATGAAGGATTTTGGATTGTCGCATCAGGAGATCAAGAACAAATATGACCAAGAAGTACAAGTAAGTTTCCAAGAAAAATACAATTATCCTACCCAAATAACTAATTTACATATATAATATTTATAGAGGTGAACTTGCTAAAGTGGGTCCATCTGGTGGCACTCCCTCGAAGTGGAAATACTTTGACCGAGTGGCGAGTGTGCTTCAATGTTCCAAATCAGTGGATTTCGATCCTGTTGACAGTAGAGGTAACAATTTGAGTAAAAACTCTAGCAGACATTTGTACAAGTAAACCAATTTTTTGCAGACTTCTCACGGTACACTGCAGAGGCAGAGGTATTTGATTTTGAGGACGAGCACAGCAACTCCACCTTTGGTACCGGTCACTCCATGTCCACACCGTCTTGCTCACAGGCGAAGCGAAGACGTCTTGACAAGACCGACAAGCTGATCGAAATAGAGCAGCAAAATTTGACAGTGATGGAGCGAATGGCAGATGAATCCGCAAATTTCCACAAAAATGTGATGGAGCTAATGAATAGCCGCCAAACTTAGTCCTTCTAGTTTATTATAAGATACGTTACGATATTAGATACGAGAAGATATAAATGAATCAATGAATAAATTAGACTCTTTATTTAATTAAAACTACATAAGAATTCAATTGCTAGAGCTTGCCTAATTCTTTCAGCACTTTCACTCATGTTTCCGAGCCAAACTTCACACTCGGGTTGAACGATTTGCGACACAGTGTCGGCTTCAAGTTGCCAATTCTCGCAAACCGAGCTGTTGTGGATATTGCAAAAATTATGCAAGATGCAGCAGCAAGCAATTGTTTGTGCAGTTTTATCGACGTTGTTGTCCAATCCTTTCCTGATCTTCCGGAAGCGCGCCTTAAAATGACCAAATGCGTTCTCCACCACACGCCTGACTTTGGACAAGTGGTAATTAAATTGACGTTGCTCTGGTGTAGCTCCCACGGAAAAGGAATAAGGCTTCATAACATTTCTTGAAAATTTGAATGCAGAATCTCCAAGAATTACAACTGGTACTTCTACTCCATCAATTATCCTTGCATTTTTTTGAAGCAAGTCCGTGTCGTTCAATTTTCTTTTAGGGTTGGGCTTTTCAAAGATTTTAGAATGGCATCGTCCAGAACTTTCAACACTTATATAGGTGAATCTGTAACTATTTGTATAAACAAAAGCTTGTCAAATTTTAACTGTAATAAAGAATAAATAAAAATATAATCTTACTGATAGTCGACCAAGGCGAATAGCACTGTTGAACACCAACCCTTGTCTTGTAGTTTCGGTAGTCTACGGCATCCTCAGATCTAGGTCGCACCTCAATGTGGCAGCTATCTAAAGGCGACACTCAAAATAAACGATTATTTTATAATTTCAATTACAAATCGCTTACCCATTGCTCCGAAGCATTGTGGAAATCCAAGGCCTTCAAAACCTTTTACTGATTCTGCGATCTTCTCCTGGGTCAGAAAGTTTGCTGGGAGATAGTCGTCAGCCAGTTTGGCGATTACGTCACGGCAGAATTCTAGAAGATTACGGCATACAAAGGCTTTGGACACACCAAATAGTCTTCCTACAGTGCGATACTCTGGAAAATATAATATATTAGTAAACAATTCTTGGGAGGAACCAACTGTCATCTTACAAGTGTCCAAATGCTTCGACGGCGTCGTTGCTTACTTTGTAGAAAATTAATCGTTGCTTTAGACATCCCTGCTATATTCATTATTTGCATCATCATAGCATCATTTTGCTCCATCGCAGATAGCACAAAAAAATTGCTTGAATTCTTTCTTATTTTAGTTTTATTAAATTCCTTGCTTACGACAAAACCAAAACAAAACACAGCTGTTTCCTTGACTCTTAACGCAACTTCATCCCAGTATAAACACATATTCTGAGTTATTGCGTCGATGACGATATCGATAGCAAACTCAGTGTAGTATAAATTTAGCATAACAAGTGCCAGAACTATGATTTCCTATCCGAAGGAATAGGCTTTTGGCATTTTGGGCACCAGTGGTCCAAATGACTAAGAACTAGTAATAAATGAACTAAGTATGCACTTACACGAGCGACTAAACTATTGAGTCTTCGTTTAGAAGTTCACTCCAAAGATATTTTAAATATACTTATTGTACTTAACACATCAATTTACATCTCACATTTGATAGCAGGTATGTGAAAAGCTTTCCCATTTATTCCAATTCATTCACTTTACTTTTATATCTATTTTATATTGTTGAAAATAAATAACCCCACTTACTGCAGAACTTTCATTTTTGAGGACCGCACAACTGACAGACCCTCGCCAGCACATTCAGTATCAATAGTGTCCATTAACACGCTGCCGGTCAACCAACTTGGCTATTGATGTCATAAATTAAAATTGCAATCGCAGACCATTGATGATAAATCATACGCTCGGATGAGTTTTCATCTGGCACATGAATTGTAGCTGGAGGCGAATACAACTCCAGCACACCCCATCCTTGTAGGGTGCTGATGTGACTGCTGCACGAGTGGCGGTGGGGTAATACACCAGTCAGCAGTGGCTGCTGTATTGCGACGTGATGGGATTTTCAAAAAATCCGCGCTAAATCGTTTTTGTTTGCGGCGAAGCTAACTTTGACTGCTAACTTTGTTAGTGGATAAATTTATGTTTTATTTGGTGTCAATTTGTGGCAGAAATCATTCTCTTTATTCATATACCACAAACAATTCGATTATATTCGATGATTTGATTGCTAAAAATTGAATTTGTGAGAAATTGGAAGAAGTTCAATGTATGTGATGGAACGTGATGATCGAACGGTAACCGCATAACCTTTGGCCTTAACATTTAACCGAACGACGGAGACACATGCAATTTATGCCTGCACAGATGTACGTAGCCTTGTAAACTGTGCTTAGAAATCTTCAACTTTTTCTTTTTATCATTTTATACAGATTGTAATATGTATGCATGTAATATAGTCACTAGGGTGGACGCCGATAAAAAAGTTAATTGATACCATCTTATGGGGAGCTACTTTGAGCTACTTAGATGTCCCCTCTTACACGATTATTTTTAAGGTGTACATAATAAATTAAAAAACTAAAAAAAATGTTGTTTCATGTTTAAACCTCTGCAAAAGCCATAAAAGTTTCCATAACTATTAAGGATACGAGACGTTCACCGAATCAAAATTTATACAACGAACTCTCCGTTTCATTTTAAAAGTTTTTAAACTTGAATTTAATCGAGCAACAAATAAATATGGAGCTGGAATCGAATGTATTCTTGGTCGGTAAACGTAGCATTCTATGAATGTTGTTATTTTACTTCTTCCTCTTCTTCTTTATTGGCCCGACGCTTGCATCACAACCGTTTGACGGTCTCGGCCGCTGCAACCAATGTCCGCCAGTCGCTTCTGCTCCGTGCGAGCTGGCACCAGTTTTTCACTCCAAGCTTGGAAATGTCTTTCCGCACCCGGTCGTCCCACCTTAAAGGTGGTCGTCCCACCTTGCCCTGTCCCAGTTCTTTCGCATTCCTCTTGTAGACCATTTTTGCTGGAGCTTGTTCATCCATACGGGTAACATGTCCCAGCCGGCGCAGCCGCTTTGCCTTATGCGCTTGACCAGACTAGTATCCCCATAGAGCTCATACAGTTCGTCAGTCCTTCGGATGCGAAAATCCTCGCCAACTTTCAAAGGTCCATAAATCCTGCGAAGAATCCTTCGCTCGAAAACGCCAATCGCCGCCTCATCCGCTGATGATATTGCCCATGCTTCTGCGCCGTATTGCAGGACTGGGATGATAAGCGACTTATATAGCGCTATTTTTGTTCTTCGCTTGAGGTTTCTGCTCTTGAGCTCTCTACTTAGCCCGTAATAGCATCGGCTTGCGAGCGTGATTCTTCTTCGAATTTCCAGGCTGATGTTGCTGTCGCCGGTTATCATCGTTCCGAGGTAGAAAAAGTTCTCTACAACTTTAACAGATTGCCAAGGCGTGTGGACTTCTGTCTCGAGGACACTAGGTACTTCGTCTTGTCCTCGTTTACCGCTAAACCCATTAGTTTAGACTGCTTCTCAATCTCTGAAAATGCCTTGCTTACGGTTTTGCCGATAATGTCAATATCATCGGCATATGCGAGTAGCATTACATCTTTATTAAAGATGGTGCCCGATCTGTTGGCATTTGGGCACTGGCGCAGTATATACTTCATCAGCAGATTAAAGAAGTCACACGATAAGCTGTCACCCTGCCTAAAACCTCTTTGGGTATCAAAAGGCTCGGAGAGGTTCGTTCCTATTTTGTCGGAGCTTTGAGTGCTTCTCAACGTCATCATGCAAAGTCGAACGTACTTTTCTGGAATACCTAAAGTATATAGGGCTTCGAAAAACCTTGACCTTATCGGCCTGTCGAAAGATGCTTTGTAGTCGATAAAAAGATGGTGATTTTCGATGTTTCTCTCATAGGTCTTCTCCAGGATTTGGCGCAATGTGAATATCTGGTCTGTGGTGGATTTACCAGGTCTAAAGCCACACTGATAAGGTCCAATCAGTGTATCAATAAGGGGCTCTAGACGTTCACAAAGGAGGCGACTGATCCCGCGGTAGTTGGCACAAACTGCAGGGTCTTCTTTTTTATAGATTGGACAGAGAACACTTAGATTCCAATCTTCAGGCATGCTTTCATCAACCCATGTACGGCACAGAAGTTGGTGCATGCACCTTACCAATTCTTCGCCTCCAGCCATGAACAATTCAGCGGGCAGCTCATCAGCGCCTGGCGACTTGTTGTTCTTTAGCTTTCGTATGGCTAAACAGACTTCCTGTCTCTATGTTGTCGATTGGTGGCATCGCTACTTCTCTAGAGGCGGCATCATGTTCGTCATCGCCTCCAGTAGGTTGGAAAAGTAACTTCTCCATTTGTTAAGCGCCACTTGCGGATCTGTGACCAGATTCTCCTGTTCGTCTTTGCATTGTGCGACTCTGAGCTTGAAACCCTCTGTTAATTGCTTAATCTTTTGGTAAAATTTTCGAGTCTCACTCATGCCGAATAACATCTCAACTTCCTCGCGCATGCGCCTTTCCTGCTCAATCTTTTTATACCCTTGGAGAGGGTATATTAAAATTGTCCGGATGTTTGTAACGCATAGAAGGAAGCATCTCCGACCACATAAAGTATATATATTCTTGATCAGCATGACGAGCTGAGTTGATATAGCCATGTCCGTCTGTCCGTCTGTTTCTATGCTATCTCCTCCGTCAGTTTTAAACCAAACTTTGCACGAAGTCTTTTGGTACAAATACGCTGCACATTTGTCGGAACCGGCTGGATCGGATGACTATAGCATATAGCTGCCATAGGAACTATCGGTTGAAAAACTAGTTTTAGTGAGAAAAACTTTTTTGTTTTTAGTGCTATCGCTCTCAACGCTCGTATTTATAAGTTTTCAATGATTTCACATAATTTCACCAAGGCTTATCGAAATCGGACAACTATATAGTATAGCTGCCATACAAAAATTAGGTCTGAAAAAAAGACTTAGTAAGAAAATTTTTTTTTGTTTTCAATGTTATCGCTCCCAACGCTCGTATTTATAAGTTTTCAATGATTTCACATAATTTCAGCAAAAGTTTTCAAAATCGGACTACTATATAGTATAGCTGGCATACAAACTGTCAGGCACATATCAAGCTCCAAGGGTATATAAACTTCGGTCGAGCCGAAGTTAGCTTGCCTCTATTTTTTATACTTAAAAGGCGTTTCTCCTCTTTCCTTTTCTCCAGGTATCGCTCCTTAGCAGCCCGCGTTACTCTCGACTGCAGAGTTCTCCTGTAGGCAGCGTTTTTCTCTGCAGTAGCGCGTCGGCACTCCTCGTAGTACCAAGACCGCTTTCGAGGAGGCGCGGAGTAACCGAGTATCTCCTTGGCAGCCGTAATCATGGAGTGCGATATACGCTGCCACTGTTCGCATATATCGGAAGGGAATGGGGAGGTTTCCCTGAGCAGTTGGGCGAGTTTTGCTGTGTAGGCTTCTGAGGTCACTTGTGTAGCTTCTCGACGTTCAGCTTTCGACGTGTGCCAGAGCGTGAGGCATGTGCCACGCTGAGCCGAGTGCGTACCTTGGCTCCTCGAATCGCACGCACGTCTAGTACACTCGATGAGTGCCTTCCGTCGATCACAACGTGATCAATCTGATTTCGTGTTTGTTGACAATGGGACTTCCAGGTCGCCTTATTGATGTCGAGGTGTTCAAATCTGGTACTACTTATGACCATTTTCCGGCCCGCAGCGAGGTCTATTAGCCTCTCTCCGTTACCGGGATTGTTTCATGAAGGCTAAATCGTCCGACTGTCGATCCAAAAACTCCTTCTTTCCCGACTTTTGCGTTAAAGTCGCTTAGCACGATCTTTATGTCGTGATCGGGGCAGCGCTCGTATTTCTTGAGGACATTCACCAAGGCGATGTTATCACCGTCTCTGTTGAGGGTGCGGACATTTCAGGTGCATATCCTCAAATCGTGGTCCTTAAAACGTTTGCGTGGGTCGTCGTCAGAGGGGGTCCGTATCCGAGGCATTGTAGTCGCAGTTTTCATTGGTGGGGACTTTTTACGGTGGTGGGTACCAAAACCGACGCACTAACCCTACATATTATACCATGTAGGGAACGGCGGGTCGCCGGTCACGTTAGTCAGCAGCAAATGCGGGTGCATTGCAACTGCTTCCGGTGGTCACCACGAGGAGGTGTGAGTCGACTTGAGACGTAGTAAGCCAGGATCACGCTGGGTTCGCCAAGTTGAACCGATCACCACCATTTTACATTACATTAAAAATTTAGTTAAGCCAATGCTATATCAAGTTTCCTTTTTAAAACTCCTACAAACATTTGAAGTGGGAAGCTAGTTTGCCTCCCATAAATTTAAATCTTTATTTTCGGATATAACAGGCTGTAACTTTGCCTGCGGTCCTGACAAAATTGCCAAAAAATTACCATAATGAGTTCATATGGTGAACTATATGATGATATGACGCCAATAAATGGCTTGAAGCAAATGGTATAGTTTGACAAAATTGCTATAAATCAATTACCATTTGACTTTGAAGACCAATTTCGACACCATTGGCAATAGTTATATGGCATGTTATATTTTTCTCAGTTGCATTGATGTGTGTACTATCCTAGAAGCTTCATAAAATTAGCAATTATTCCTTAGTGTGGCCTACAAAAATTCTAGAACGGCAGAAAGTCGGAAATTTTGTTTTTTGCGAATTTCTTGGAAACGGAAACAAAGATATGGCTTTGACATACCATCTCGTAATCAGCATGAGTAGGCACTCAGGAATTAGTTAACGATGTTCGGGATACTCACAAAAGGTCACAATTTGTAGAACTGTGTTACACTCAGAAAGTTATTTTTCCATATTTCTATATTTAAGAACAATTTTTCTGAATTCTAGAAAAGTTGCCCTTAAAATTTATTTTTTAGAAAAAACTTTCTAAAACTTAGAACACTGTAATTTTTTCTAAATTTTAGGGTGAATTTTCTTAATTGCCTTTTCTAATTTCTAGGGTAATTTCACCTTTGATTTTAGAAAATATTTGTTACAAATTTAGGGTACTGTGCCCAAAAATTAAGAAAATAAACACTAATTTTTAGAAAAATTTTCTAAATCTTTCAACCTTTCTAAAAATATTTGCGAAACTGCATTGCGCTATGCTGCTGTTCGGTTTTGACGACGAAGCCGTCTATGTGATGACATTTGCTTACACACATTAAAGTCCATTTGCAATGCCTGAAGAAGTAGATGTATTGAGCAAGTTTTTGTTTTGTCTTGTAGTAATCAATTAAAAAATTGTAGGTTTTAAATAAAGGCAATGCTAAAAACACCTCAAGTGAAAATAAATAACACTAAAAAAAATAGAGGCAAGCTAACTTCGGCTCGACCGAAGTTTATATACTAGGGCGGGTCAATTTTTTATAAGCGTATAGCAGATTCGGATTCTACGATGAATTCTAAGAAAATTTCACGAAGAAACCTCATGTCTAAAATGAATTCCTAGCCCCCGCTGCGAAGCATGAAAATTTAGGGTTCGGTATATTTTGGTACATTGGTATATTTTCATGCTTCGCTGCGGAAGCTATTATATACCATTGGAGCTTGATATATGTATGCCTGACAGTTTGTATGGCAGCTATAGTATATAGTGGTCCGATTTCGACAAATTTTGTTGAAATTATGCAAAATCATTGAAAACTTATAAATACGAGCGTTGGGAGCGATAGCATTGAAAACAAAAAAAATTTTCTCACTAAGACTTTTTTTCAGACCTATACTATATAGTTGTCCGATTTCGACAAGTCTTGGTGTAATTATGTGAATTCATTGAAAACTTATAAATACGAGCGTTGCGAGCGATAGCTTTAAAAACAAAAAAGTTTTTCTCACTAAAACTAGTTTTGCAACCGATCGTTCCTATGGCAGCTTTATGCTATAGTCATCCGATCCGGCCGGTTCCGACAAATGTGCAGCGTATTTTTACCAAAAGACTTCATGCAAAGTTTGGTTAAGATAGCTTTAAAACTGACGGAGGAGATAGCATAGAAACAGACGGACATACGGACAGACGGACGGACGGACAGACGGACATGGCTATATCAACTCAGCTCGTCATGCTGATCAAGAATATATATACTTTATGTGGTCATAGATGCTTCCTTCTGTGCGTTACAAATATCCGGACAATTTTAATATACCCTCTACAAGGGTATAAAAATAGAGGCAAGCTAACTTCGGCTCGACCGAAGTTTATATACCCTTGGAGCTTGATATATGTCTGACAGTTTGTATGGCAGCTATACTAAATAGTAGTCCGATTTCGAAAAGTTTTGGTGAAATTATTTTCAATCATTGAAAACTTATAAATACGAGCGTTGGGAGCGATAACATTGGAAACAAAAAAGTTTTTCTCACTAAGACTTTTTTCAGACTTAACTTTTGTATGGGAGCTATACTATATAGTCCGATTTCGACAAGCCTTGGTGAAATTATTTGAAATCATTGAAAACTTATAAATACTAGCGTTGAGAGGATAGTATTGAAAACAAAAAAGTTTTTCTTACTAAAACTAGTTTTTCAACCGATCGTTCCTATGGCAGCTATATGCTATAGTCATCCGATCCGGCCGGTTCCGACAAATGTGCAGCGTACTTATACCAAAAGACTTTGTGCAAAGTTTGGTTAAGATAGCTTTAAAACTGACGGAGGAGATAGCATAGAAACAGACGGACAGACGGACGGACAGACGGTTTTGGCTATATCCACTCAGCTCGACATGCTGATCAAGAATATATATACTTTATGTGGTCGGAGATGCTTCCTTCCCTGCGCTACAAACATCCGGACAATTTTAATATACCCTCTCCAAGGGTATAAAAATATAGGCCAGCTAACTTCGGCTCGACCGAAGTTTATATGCCCTTGGAGCTTGATATATGCCTGCCAGTTTGTAGGGCAGCTATACTATATAGGGGTCCGATTTCGACAAGTTTTGGTGAAATTATGTGAAAACATTTAAAACTTATAAATACGAACGTTGGGAGCAATAACATTGAAAACAAAAAAATGTTTCTCACCAAGACTTTTTTTCGACCTAACTTTTGTATGACAGCTATACTATATAGTTGTCCGATTTTGACAAGCCTTTGTAAAATTATGTGAAATCATTGAAAACTTATAAATACGAGCGTTGGGAGCTATAACATTAAAAACAAAAAAGTTTTTTTCACTAAGACTTTTTTTCAGACTTAACTTTTGTATGGCAGTTATACTATATAGATGTCCGATTTTGACAAGGCTTGGTGAAATTATGTGAAATCATTAAAAACTTATAAATACTAGCGTTGGGAGCGATAGCATTGAAAACAAAAAAGTTTTTCTCACTACGACTTTTTTTCAAACCTAACTTTTGTATGATCAAGAATATATATACTTTATGTGGTCGGAGATGCCTCCCTCCCTGCGTTACAAACAGCCGGACAAATTCAATATACCCTCTCCAGGGGTATAAAAATAGAGGCAAGCTAACTTCGGCTCGACCGAAGTTTATATACCCTTGGATCTTGATATGTGCCTGACCGTTTGTATGGCAGCTATACTATATAGTGGTCCGATTTCGACAAGTTTTGGTGAAATTATGTGAAATCATTTAAAACTTATAAATACGAACGTTGGGATCAATAACATTGAAAACAAAAAAGTTTTCTCACTAAGACTTTTTTTCAGACCTATCTTTTGTATGGCAGCTATACTATATAGTTGTCCGATTTCGAAAAGTTTTGGTGAAATTATGTGAAATCATTAAAACTTACAAATACGAGCGTTGGGAGCGATAGCACTGAAAACAAAAAAGTTTTTCTAACTAAGACTTTTTTTCAGACCAAAGTTTTGTATGGTAGCTATACTATATAGTAGTCCGATTTCGACAAGTTTTGGTGAAATTATGTGAAATCATTAAAAACTTATAATTACGGGCGTTGGGAGCGATAACGTTGAAAACAAAAAAGTTTTTCTCACTAAAACTAGTTTTTCGACCGATCGTTTCTATGGCAGCTATATGCTATTATCATCCGATCCGGCCGGTTCCGACAAATGTGCAGCGTATTTGTACTAAAAGATTTCGTGCAAAGTTTGGTTACGATAGCTTTTAAACAGACGGAGGAACAGACGGACGGACACACGGACATGGCTATATCAACTCAGCTCGTCATGCTGATCAAGAATATATATACTTTATGTGGTCGGAGATGCTTCCTTCTATGAGTTACAAACATGCGGACAAATTTTAATATACCCTCTCCAAGGGTATAAAAATAGAGGCCAGCTAACTTCGGCTCGACCGAAGTTTATATACCCTTGGAGCTTGATATATGCCTTACAGTTTGTATGGCAGCTATACTATATAGTGGTCCGATTTCGACAAGCCTTGGTGAAATTATGTGAAATCATTAAAAACTTATAAGTACGAGCGTTGGGAGCGATACCATTGAAAACAAAAAAGTTTTTCTCACAAAAACTAGTTTTTCAACCGATCGTTCCTATGGCAGCTATATGCTTTAGTCATCCGATCCGGCCGGTTCCGACAAATGTGCAGCGTATTTGTACCAAAAGATTTCGTGCAAAGTTTGGTTACGATAGCCTTAAAACTGACGGAGGAGATAGCATAGAAACAGACGGACGGACAGACAGACGGACAGACGGACGGACAGACGGACAGACGGACATAGCTATATAAACTCAGCTCGTCATGCTGATCAAGAATATATATACTTTATGTGGTCGGAGATGCTTCCTTCTCTGCGTTACAAACATCCGGACAATTTTAATATACCCTCTCCAAGGGTATACAAAGTTTTTTCACTAAGACTTTTTTCAGATCTAACTTTTGTATGGCAGCTATATAGTTGTCCGATTTCGACAAGCCTTGGTGAAATTATGTGAAATCATTGAAAACTTATAAATACGAGCGTTGAGAGCGATAGCACTAAAAACAAAAAAGTTTTTCTTACTAATACTAGTTTTTGGACCGATCGTTCCTATGGCAGCTATATGCTATAGTCATCCGATCCGGCCGGTTCCGACAAATGTGCAGCGTATTTGTACTAAAAGACTTCGTGCAAAGTTTGGTTACGATAGCTTTTAAACTGACGGATGCTATCTCCATAGAAACAGACGGACGGACAGACGGACATGGCTATATAAACTCAGCTCGTCATGCTGATCAAGAATATATATACTTTATGTGGTCGGAGATGCTTCCTTCTCTGCGTTACAAACATCCGGACAATTTTAATTTACCCTCTCCAAGGGTATACAAAGTTTTTTCACTAAGACTTTTTTCAGACCTAACTTTTGTATGGCAGCTATACTATATAGTTGTCCGATTTCGACAAGTTTTGGTGAAATTATGTGAAATCATTGAAAACTTATAAATACGAGCGTTGGGAGCGATAGCACTGAAAACAAAAAAGTTTTTCTAACTAAGACTTTTTTTCAGACCTAAGTTTTGTATGGTAGCTATACGATATAGTAGTCCGATTTCGACAAGTTTTGGTGAAATTATGTGAAATCATTAAAAACTTACAAATACGAGCGTTGGGAGCGATAGCACTGAAAACAAAAAGTTTTTCTAACTAAGACTTTTTTTCAGACCTAAGTTTTGTATGGTAGCTATACTATATAGTAGTCCGATTTCGACAAGTTTTGGTGAAATTATGTGAAATCATTAAAAACTTATAAATACGAGCGTTGGGAGCGATAACATTGACAACAAAAAAGTTTTTCTCACTAAAACTAGTTTTTCGACCGATCGTTCCTATGGCAGCAATATGCTATAGTCATCCGATCCGGCCGGTTCCGACAAATGTGCAGCGTATTTGTACCAAAAGACTTCGTGCAAAGTTTGGTTAAGATAGCTGTAAAACTGACGGAGGAGATAGCATAGAAACAGACGGACGGACAGACGGACGGACATGGCTATATCAACTCAGCTCGTCATGCTGATCAAGAATATATATACTTTATGTGGTCGGAGATGCCTCCTTCCCTGCGTTACAAACAGCCGGACAGATTCAATATACCCTCTCCAATGGTATAAAAATAGAGGCAAGCTAACTTCGGCTCGACCGAAGTTTATATACCCTTGGATTTGGATATGTGCCTAACCGTTTGTATGGCAGCTATACTATATAGTGGTCCGATTTCGACAAGTTTTGGTGAAATTATGTGAAATCATTTAAAACTTATAAATACGAACGTTGGGAGCGATAGCATTGAAAACAAAAAAGTTTTTCTCACTAAAACTAGTTTTTCAACCGATCGTTCCTATGGCAGCTATATGCTATAGTCATCCGATCCGGCCGGTTCCGACAAATGTGCAGCGTATTTGTACCAAAAGACTTCTTGCAAAGTTTGGTTAAGATAGCTGTAAAACTGACGGAGGAGATAGCATAGAAACGGACGGACAGACGGACGGACAGACGGACATCAACTCAGCTCGTCATGCTGATCAAGAATATATATACTTTATGTGGTCGGAGATGCTTCCTTCTATGCGTTACAAACATCCGGACAATTTTAATATACCCTCTCCAAGGGTATAAAAATGAGTGAGCGTCGCTAGCACTCACGAGTCTTTGATGTGAAACATGATCCTAAGTTTAAAAGCTTATTTTCAAATCACAAGCTCTCTCAATAGTATATAAATCAGCAAGGCACTCTTTTGAAAGAAGAAGTTCAACGGGGAGTAGAAATACCAGAAACAAGATCACTTGCTGCTGTGCTCTTTCATTTTCTCAGAAAGTTTGTTGTGGTAATCCATAGATAAATGATGATGTTTTACCCCCTAAGATACCACCAGATCCGACCCAGATCCCTTCCAGATCCCACCCAGATCTCGCTCATGTCTTGCCCAGATCCCATTCAGATTCCATCCTGATCCCACTCAGATCCCTTCCATATCCCACACAGATCCCGCCCAGATCCCTTCCATATCCCACCCTAATCCCACCCAGATCCCGCCAAGATCCCACTTAGAAACCACCCAGATCTTACCCCCATTCCCATCCAGATCCCTTCCAGATCCCGTCAAGATTCCTTCCAAATCCCACCAAGATCCCGCCCAGATCCCACCAAGATCCCTTCCAGATCCCTTCCAGATGCCGCCCAGATCCCTTCCAGATTCTATCCAGATCCCGCACAGATCCCTTCCTGAGCCCACCCAGATCCCATCCAGATCCCTTCCAGACTACATCCAGATCCCTTCCAGATCCCATCCAGATCCCTTCCAGATACCGCTCAGATCCCTTCCAAATCCCGCCAAGATCCCACCCAGATCCCACCCAGATCCGCTCCAGATACCGCTCAGATCCCTTCCACATTCCATCCAGATCCCGCCAAGATTCCACCCAAATCCCTTCTAGATCCCTTCCAAGATCCTACCCAGAACTCACCCAGATTTCGTCCAGCTCCCACCCAGATCCTTATCCAGATCCCACCCAGATCCCACCCAGATCCCACCCTTATCCCTCCCAGATCCCACCCAGAACTATTGCAGATCTCGGCCAGCTCCCACCCAGATCCTCATCTAAATCCCACACAGATCCCACCCATATCGCTCCTAAATTCCACCCAGATCCCGCCCACATAAGATTCCACCTAAATGCATCCCACATACCACCAAGATCACACCCAGATCTTTCCCAGAACCCACCCAGTTGCTCCTCTTCAGCATCTTTCCTACCTCTCCGCTTCCCCTCTCAGCCCATCCACTTGTGTGTGTGTTTGCCGAGAAACTCCACAAATCAAAACAACAACAAATAGGAATGACGTCAGCCTCACGTGACGCTGAAATCAAATTTTACTCCTACATTTTGCCTTAAATGTCCAGTGCACAACAGAGAACTGCAAAAATCACTTTTTCTTGATTGCGTCATACACAAAAATTCTTACTCACATTTATTCATTTCACGAAACTCTAGACTCAACTCAACTCAATTCAAACCGCAATGGCATCGAACGGTTGTGCCAGAGTTTTTTGATGCAACATTTTTGATCACATTTATTCACGCAACAAATATTTTCAATCAAAGAGATTCAACTTCTACCACGGTTGCCACACTTGGTGTTTTTGCACCAAAACTGGTGTTTTTTTTTCCCTGTTGGTGCAATGGCACTTTTTTATTAGATTTGGCGTTTTTTGGCTCTTTTTACTTATAATTGGCTTAAGCGAAAAAAGATCAAACATTATTCAGCACCTAATATAGATCTGGATATTTTTCCCTGTCAACTCTAAAAGCTATTGAAAGCACGGCACGCAACTCTGTTAATAATTGGATCATATCGCTCACTTATGTACTTCAATACTGGCATAACTCAAAAAATACGATTGATGCAGAAATATACGCTGTGTTGTGTACTATTTTGTGTATTTCGTATTGATGTCTCTTATACTTTTCACGTGAGATCAAAATATGTCGATATATAATTTTAAAGGTTCATTTTTTTGTTATTGCAAGAGCGTCATATCTCAGTTGTCCTGCAGTCGTTATTGCGCAAACAGACTTTGGCTTTCAGTTAAAGCATCATATTTTCAATATTGATTAAGGAGCATTTTAAATTTCAAATATTGTACTAAATTAACTCAACACTCAAAGAATCCTTTTTTCTGAGTTAAACCCATGGAGAACTTTGAACGCGTTTTCCTCAAAATAGATTATTTTGAGTTATGTTCATCGCTAATAAAAAAAGGAATACTGTATTTCACTCATGGTTTTGAGCCGGTGGCGGCTGCGAAAATTTTAGTAGTGAGACTAGGCGTTAAGATAATTTGTGAAAAATGGAAAAGTAAGTAAAAAAGAGTTTAAGCACCAGCACAACCTATGCCTTAAAAATACCTAAATTATACAGTTAGGTTTCTTACAAAAAAAGAGCAACTTGCACTGGGTCTTCTTACACAGACGCTGAGACTACAAACACTAATTCTAAGGTAAAAACAAAATGTAAGTTTGAGAATAAAACATTCTATTTTGGCCGAGAGGGTATGAAATCTCTCATTATAATCACACCAGCCAACGTAAATTCTAGCGAAGAAACTGATATAATGCCACTAATTAAAAACTTTGGGTATTTATGTGAATGTGATCTGGATTAAAATGTTTCTTAATTGGCCGTTATAAAGTTAACTGAATCCAAGTTAAAAAAATTGAGGCCTGCTATCTTCGGCTCGACCGAAGTTTATATACGCTTGGAGCTTGATATATGCCTGACAGTTTGTATGGCAGCTATACTATATAGTTGTCCGATTTCGACAAATCTTGTTGAAATTATGTAAAACCATTGAAAACTTATAAATACGAGCGTTGGAAGCGATAACATTGAAAACAAAAAAGTTTTTCTCACTAAGACTTTTTTTCAGACCCAACTTTTGTATGTCAGCTATACTATATAGTTGTCCGATTTCGACAAGGCTTGGTGAAATTGTGTGAAATCATTAAAAACTTATAAATACGAGCGTTGGAAGCGATAGCATTAAAAACAAAAAAGTTTTTTTCACTAAAGCCGGGTATCCAGCACCGCGGAAACTAAAAATTCCTGTCAAACTTCATATAAAAAAAATAGAGGCAAGCTAACTTCGGCTCGACCGAAGTTTATATACCCTTGGAGCTTGATATGTGCCTGACAGTTTGTATGGCAGTTATACTATATAGTGGTCCGATTTCGAAAAATTTTGGTGAAATGATGTAAAATCATTGAAAACTTATTAATACGGGCGGTGGGAGCGATAACATTGAAAACAAAAAAGTTTTTCTCACTAAGACTTTTTTTCAGACCTTACTTTTGTATGGCAGCTATACTATATAGTAGTCCGATTTCGAAAAATTTTGGTGAAATTATGTGAAATCATTGAAAACTTATAAATGCGAGCGTTGGGAGCGATAACATTGAAAACAAAAAAGTTTTTCTCACTAAGACTTTTTTTCAGACCTAACTTTTGTATGGCAGCTATACTATATAGTTGTCCGATTTCGACAAGGCTTGGTGAAATTATGTGAAATCATTAAAAACTTATAAATACCAGCGTTGGGAGCGATACCATTAAAAACAAAAAGTTTTTCTCACTAAAACTAGTTTTTCAACTGATCGTTCCTATGGCAGCTATATGCTATAGTCATCCGATCCGGCCGGTTCCGACAAATGTGCAGCGTATTTATACCAAAAGACTTCGTGCAAAGTTTGGTTACGATAGCTTTAAAACTGACGGAGGAGATAGCATAGAAACAGACGGACGGACAGACGGACGGACAGACGGACAGACGGACAGACGGACATGGCTATATCAACTCAGCTCGTCATGCTGATCAAGAATATATATACTTTATGTGGTCGGAGATGCTTCCTTCTATGCGTTACAAACATCCGGACAATTTTAATATACCCTCTCCAAGGGTATAAAAACTGTGGCAGGAATTTTTAGTTTGCGTTTTCGTTGCTTGTGTATCAGCAACATGAACGTAATCCACATTTTCTTATCGATAGTTGGCATATCGATAGCGTGTGTGGATGGCGAGAACAGCTGACACACAGCGCAGGAATATATTGTCAACAATTATTTTGGATGTGATGAGCGAGAATTTTGGGGGGAATGCTCTTTTATTTATTTGTTATGAGCTGTAATCTGGTTGGGGAACCATCAGCGTGCAAAGATTGATAGAGGGTGCCAAGGGCACACTTATGCCAAATTGATGAAACCGCTAGAGGAATGCTTTTGCATAGACACAAAGGTCGGAGAGATGTTGTCCGTGTATGTCGCCAGATCATAAACAAATTTATTACAGTGGGCCCGTAATTTTTATGATATCTGCTGGTGTGCATATTAATTTGGGCTCATAGTGGTAAGGCGTCGACACCGCGGTATGTAGTTGTATGCCTCTCATACCAGGAGCCCCACATGTAGATGACTCTAGTCTCTTGAGGGCAGTGGACCATTCCGTACCCCATAACGGGATCGCCCAGATCCACCGCTACGGGCTTAAGAAGCCAATTGAGCTCCAATGCCATTATTTGCAACCGTAGCTACTGCCACGCCAAAATATTAAACGGCGTTATCCGTATTTGGAACTCTTTATCCTAGGAGTCGCACGCAAGATACTTGTCCGGTTCTCATACCAATCGTGTTGACTCTTTGAACGATTAACGGCTATGTTCCAGCGGTTCGCCCATCTTCCAAAGATAAGGTAATGATCCGGCCACTAAGTTGACAAAATCCTTAATGTAAATGCGAATGTATCTTGTATCCGACGATAAAAGACTTCATTTGATTGGCGACCAACCAAAAAGTCATATGTACTACCTTGGGAACAACAGCATTATAAAGTTATGCAGATAACAACATGCTGCAGTGATGTTGTGTGCCATCCGGATTCCACTACTTAATGTCATGCCATTGGATTATGATCCCCAAGTATAAAGTATAAAGCGCATACTCCGAGCAGCAGGCCTTATTCCAAAAATATTATTTATATTTTTTAAATTTATTTAAATTCAAATAGTTAACAGTGCCAAACAGCTGATTGATCAGAGTGACCTTCCACCTCTTAGGTGCATGGTAACACTGTTTTAGTTATGTTCCACACACACAAGAAATAAATAGCAAATTCCTGACAGGAATTTTCCGCAGTGCTGGATACAGGCCTTAAGACTTTTTTTCAGACCCAACTTTTGTATGGCAGCTATACTATATAGTTGTCTGATTTCGACAAGTTTTGGTGAAATTAAGTGAAATCATTAAAAACTTATTAATACGAGCGTTGGGAGCGATAGCACTAAAAACAAAAAAGTTTTTCTCACTAAAACAAGTTTTTCAACAGATCGTTTCTATGGCAGCACTGACTATAGCAAGTCATCCGATCCGGCCGGTTCCGACAAATGTGCAGCGTATTTGTGTGCAAAAGACTTCGTGTAAAGTTTGGTTAAGATAGCTTTAAAACTGACGGACGAGATAGCATAGAAACAGACGGACGGACATGGCTATATCAACTCAGCTCGTCATGCTGATCAAGAATATATATACTTTATGTGGTCGGAGATGCCTCCATACCTGCGTTACAAACATCCGCCCAATTTCAATATACTCTCTCCAAGGGTATAAAAAGAGAGGAGATATCTTTATTTTGTTAAAAAGGGGCAAAAGTAGAAAACGGGTTTAATTTTGAAAGTGTATAAGGAATTAGTGGGATTTTAAAGAAATATATTGTCCCTTTCACACAGCTCTGCATCGGCAGAGAGTACATTTTTTTGCCATCAGTGTGATAACAAAATTGAGAAACAAACTCGAAGTTTATGCAAGGAACTCTGTACGAGTACAGAGCCAAATTATGTGTGGTATGTACAAGACTTATAAATATAGAAAAGCAGCTAAGTGTGTGATTCATATAATATTATGTAAACAATCAGTATATCGAATATTGACTGTTTTGTTTTCATGAGTTAAGAAATTAATTAATACAAGAAATATTTTTGATTTTATTTGTTTAAAAACACTTAAGAAATTGAATGGATATACGATTTTCGTTATTGCCTAACATGAATAAGAAAGAAAAAAATTGTTGGCTCTTTTCTATAAAAATGGTTCTTTTTTGAACGCCTTTTGGTGCATTTATTTTTTCTCAAGTGGCAACCATGACTCCTACCACATTCGCATCAATCGGTTGAATTAGAACTTTTTGATGCGACACTTGTTTGTGTGTTCGATCGAACCAAATTCAGCCAACTCAGGCCAACGCATTGCGAGAGACATAGGGAGAGAGGGAGAGAGAGAGAGAGAGAGAAGAGAGACACATATGATGTTGTTGTTGCGGGTCAGAGCGCAACAACAACAAAACACAGCTGGCGCAATGGTCATGGGCGCCAGTGTTTCAGCATGTGCATGAGTTTATTCATACGAGATGATTTTCGTTCGCTCAGAATAATCGTCGTCGAGCAAGCGATCAAATCACCCGAAGTGAATGGAATGAAGCGAACCTGATTATTAATCAGAGTGCCAACAATTGAATTGAATGAAACTCAAGGGCGAGCATGTTGCGCATGCAAGTTCGGAGCATTGAGCGATTTGCAATCGAATGAAGCCGTTCTCTGGTGCACAAGAAACAGTTATTTGCAACAGTGTGACCGAAAAAATATCGCCAAAAAAATATTCGATATCCGATATATTGCCTCCGAAAAATATACGATAATGATATTCGTCTTTTTGGGCAAAAATATCGATATCGATATATCAATAATAATAATAATAAGAATATCTCGACAACCCTAATAAAAAAGGTAATACTCTGCCCCAAAATAAACAGATATAGTCTACATTCAGAATACATAACAATATTTTTCATGAGATTCGAGTCGTGCTTGTATTATACATAATTAATACTTTTAATTCCAATGTTTGGATTTAAAAGACTTTAAAAACACGCGGTGCGTTATATGTAAATCCGTCATACGGCTACGGGACTTGCAAGTGACACATTTTATAGCAGAACCAAGTCGCTCCGAAAGCACTGAACTACCAGGGGGTAAAAAGATTCCTTAGGGCTAGTCTGAAAAGTCCCTGCATGACCGCCTTATGCGAATTCCTGAAAATTAAGAGATTACTTTCCCATGATGAATCAAAAATTGGCTTCTATAAAGTCAACACACGGGTCATTTGGTCGTGTTGACGTTTGTTTTAATTACTTTTCCGCACAAATTACACTTGGCTGTACATTTTTTTATGTCGCTGTAATTTGCTTATATCAAATTTGAATCCATTTTCTCTTTGCGTCTCTTAAATGTTTTTGCGCTCGCTACCCAGATCATAGAGTGACCAACGCAAAAATATCATAAAATATCCCAAAATAATATCGATATTCGATATTTGCACAAAAAATAATTCGATATAAATATATCAGTTTTAAAAAATATTATCGATATATTAATATTCTGATATATTTTCGACAATCTTAGTTCCTAAGCAATCTCCTCCTTCAGTTTTAAAGCTATATTGACCAGACTTCGCAAGCAGTCTTTTAGTGCAAATACGCTGCACATAGTTCACAGTTCAGTATTATTGGTATGGTGCTTCTGACTAGCTCATTTGTTACATTAAGCTGTTTACAATTTATAAAAATAATACTGTTTGCAATGGCTTATAAACTTTGGCCGAGTCGAAGCTTGCAGTCTTCCATTTTTATTTTAAGTTCCTACGTATCGGATTGGCTGTATTTAAATTGTGTTTCCCAAACTACCGTATTGCTTCTGCGTGCGAAGTTCATTTTGTGAACATTCATAAGTATATAACTCTCTTCCGACATTTGGCACTTAATAATTTTGCGTTAAAATGTTAGCACAAACATTGACAGCATTTTGACAGCCATGTTGTACGTAGCCAGCCTCGCTTCTTTCGCTATCCACGCATGTCACCCTCTCCCTCACACACAGTCCCAAGCCAATGTGAGCCTTATGTGTCAGTCCCAGCGCCTTTCGGTATGTCATTCCGGGTTAGCATGGTTGGTGCTCTTACTTAATACGTGATGGGAGTGGGGCCGCGCCGTTTGTTGCTGCCTTCACTTATCTCCAGCTTACCTCGCTCCCCTGTCAACATTAAATCGTAAGACGGTTGTCAGTGTGAAAAAATGTTTGAACTGCGGAAAACATCCTTCAACTCAATTCTAATGCATTTGTAGTGTTAGTATCCACAAGTGTAAGTGTGTGTTGTAATTTTTATACCCTATAATCGATAAGGAGGATATATTGACCGAAAATGATCTGCGCCTAGTAGACAATGTCCGATGTGTATAATTATAATTGAAACACTGAATTCAAATTCAAATAATTTTGTCGAGGCTTAGCTATAGCTAGAACTATGGTTCTTGCTTTTCTTTCAACTTGAGGCTAGTTGACTACGGTAAAATGTGGAAGCCTTAACTCTAACTCTAAAATCTGTTTGTTAATACGGACAGACAGACGGACTTAGCTATATAGAATCGGCTGTTGATGCTTAACGAGTACACATATTTTATTGGGTCGGAAATGATTTCTTCTCACTGATACATACTTTCGCACGAACTTAATAAGCTCTGTGTACCTTTGGTTCACAGTATAACTAGTGAGAGAGTCGGTCAAGCCAGACTGTAATGTACTCTGCACCTACTCTGTTGCTGCTGCAGTAAATAAATTATTGACAGGGTAGTTTGTAATGCGACTACTCTAAGATGCATCAGTCTCACTTGTTTCGTTTACAAAAATAATATGTTTGGATTAAGGGGTGTAAAGAAATGTTTCACTGTCAGTGTCACGTTCCGCTGTCAAAAATAGATGTTTCCGAAATTGTATTTTCGTCATACTTTTGTCAAAATGTTTGTTGCTGGACAAGAGATATCCAGTTAACACAGTTAATAGCCAGAAGCTGGCAACGTATATAAAGAATTATTTCCGGAAAAGTGAGAATACTTTTGATCAGGAGCAAGATATATCTTACAATATAGCCGCACTCGCTCATCAAGGCAGGTGCTGGAATTTTGGAATCAATCTGTCTGATTAAACAGCTGCCGACAATGAGCATGGCCTGCAAACTCTGATTAATTCTCTCTATTTTAAATTTAATGAGAAGATGAGAAATAAGCCAACATCTCCAACCAGTGGCGTACGTAAATAACATTATAAAATGAATATTTAATTCAAACGGGAGCGTAAATTAAAGTCTGCTCTAACCGACTTCGATATACCTGTTGGCGCTCAAACTGATCACCTCCTAGCGATAGTAATATCAGCGTGTATCGATAAGTAGGCACCCACCCCTATGTATAATCACACCCCATCTCAAGGCTAAGCAACTTGAATAATTAAAAACCTTGTTTCCCTTTCTTCGTTGGGCTCTGCGTTGTGCTTTTTGTGTCTGCATAGTAATTGGTAAAAAAAAATTTAAGCTTTTGTTTTTTTCTTCTTCTTCTTCTTTATTGGCCCGATGCTTGCATCACAACCGTTTGACGGTCTCGGCCGCTGCAACTAATGTCCGCCAGTCGCTTAGGTACAGGCAATTTTGGGAGTTGGACTGTAGAGCCTGCTGGTGCTGCTAGAACTGTCGAGTTAGGGCTTTGGGTAAGAGATCCGTTAGTAGCTGGCGGGAAGGCAGTGTCATGGGCTTCTAAACCGCGCAGTACACTGTGTTGTAGGTTTCCTCAAACTTATCTGCTAAGCCAGTTGCGAAATATGGGTGAGAACTTGAACATTGAGTTGCGATTAATTGTTGATGATTGCTGTTGAACTGTTTAGATAACTCTTCCAATTTATTTAACTGGAATTGAAAATACTGTTTTGTCTTTCGTGCTGGACTGTCTTTCTTAAAGTTGGTATGAATTTGTTTTAAGCGATCATACATATCCCGTTGAAGCGAGTAGATCGACTCCGTGTTGGCAGCGCTGTTCTCTTGGTTTGAGGGAGGCATTTGAGCCACCCTGTTGTTTCCCATCTTCATTTCCCATTTCGCTTGAGTGAATTTGAAATGTACTCAGCTTTGCACTTACACATTCACAACAAACACTTACCGTTTAGCTCAAACGTTGTTGTGTTCCAAGAGGGCAGGCAAGGCAGGCAAGGTCGATGCAAGGTGATGACTGTCGTCTAAGAATCGGCCCGCCAAGTTCCAGTGAAGATGTGGGTAGCGAAGACGAAGAAAAAACTTCCGCAATGTTCCACGAAAGTGTGTTGATTGTGAGGCTGCAACTGCAATAAATGTGTGCGTGTGCGGAGAATGCAAAAGGGTCCAATGCAATTTAACCGTTGTTTCGTCTCTTCTATGCCTTTGGATGGGTTGTCAGCAAATGTGGTGATTGCTGATCTCTTTGCCTAGCAATTCTGGTATGTATATGTACGTTTAATTTAGGTTGGAAAAGACTCAACTGAATTACAAGTTTGACGACAGGTCCAATAGGCTTTGGATTGAGTTTGGAATATATTGAAGAAGTCTTGATTGAATTGATCCCCCCATGGGCCACCAAAATGTTGTGACAATCGCTGGATCTTAGCAAACGTCAAAGATGAGCATAGACTGCTCGGGGGACTTTCAATTCAATTTGTACCAGGAACGAGTCGATAGGACTTTAACTTCCATGATTTATTCACAAACTTAGAACTACTTGTAACAATGTGAGTCTTTTCTGTGTATAATACAAAATTAGCAAACGAATTTAGAACGCGACCAGAATGCAAGCGTCTTCTCCGACCTCTTGTGTATGATTATATCGAATTTTGAGTGTAAAGGCAAAGCGAGCTTCTGCTGCTGATGTAAAGATAAGATGTAACTAGAGAAAAGAAAAGAGCGTAACACTGGCTCTCTGTGGACATTGGGCTGCTTAACCCATGTTAACATTTATGCTGCAAACGCCCGTACAGGATGAGAAAGGTAAAGAGGTTAGAGAGGTAACATCATATACGAAGAACAAAATTGAAAATAAAGATTTCAGCTTATCAGCAAAAAAATATGATTGCTAACTGCATAGCAGAAGGTAAAAATTGCGGTACAAAACCCAAAATGACAACATGTGACGCCACTAAAAACACAGAAGCTGAGAGAGGTATAATAACGAATGAAACGTCCGAATTTATTAGTGCAGACGAATCAGGAGAAGAAACAGTAAATACGAAAAAACATGGTGAAGACGGATAAAGTGACAAACAATGACATTTAATAAAATAATATGACCAACGCACAGACTAGTGCCAGTGAGGAGATCGTGACTGTTAGTAATATTGAAAGACAAAAGTTTTTTTAAGACTGCGATCATATTGGAGTTGCCTGGGTTCTAATTGATACCAGCAAATCTGAGCTCACACAAAAGAAAAATATTAAAAATGGACTATTTCTTTCTTCAGGGAACGAATACACCAAAGTATTTAGGGTGTTCAACAGCCCGCGTAAAAAAGTAAATGTGTAAATTTACGCGACGCAGCTATTGAGCGCCCCTAAAGGGTTTGCCCTCGTAATTTTTGGCGTAAATCAGCTGTTTTTGACAAGCTGTGAGTTTTTCTGTTACTTGTGTGTGTCAAAGTTTAATTCGTATTTTTAAAGCATTGATTGTTGGTGTATAAATCAAGCTAAATGAAGAAATATGAATATACATATAAAAAATCTTGAGATACAACCATGATGCTGTAGATGAAGTGGTAGACGACGTTATGGAGGTTCTTACAGCAGTTGCATGCTGGCGGCGAGGATCCAAGTTCTGTGTGCCCAAATGAGTCAACTGGCGAACCAATGAGCTACCATTTTTCAATGACCAATGGGTCTGTGCGGCCCCATGCTTTTTGTCGAATGCATTTCGACCCCAAGTGGAACTTGAGTTACAGGGAGCACTTTTCTGTTTGGGGTAGTTTGGGGAAGCTGCATCAATAAGTGAAACTACAACAATGTTTACTGTAGGTGATGACGGCTCTTGAGGTGTAGCTACAGACAGCTATTTTGGGGAAGATGTCTCAATTGATTTGCTGGCCAGATGCAGTTAAACTGACAAAAAAAATTTAATTATTCTAGGGGTGACCGCATTTTTTGAAGAGTACCCGAGTACTTTTTGTCGTTACTTTGAATGATTTAACAACACTTCAACACTTTACTCTCTTTACACTTTTACCCGGTTTTTGTAAACATACCCCAGGGCAGCAAAAAAAGCGTAAACTTTTTCTCATGTGTTTTGTTGTTGTGGCGTAAACTTTTGGAGTTTACGCTTTTTGCTTTACACTTTTACGCGGGCTGTTGAACACCCTAATTGATGGAACAGTGATCTGAACAATAATTCTTAAAGCTGCTCTTCAAAAAGCCAATAAATTTCCAAGAATTAATAATCTTACACTGGCTGCAAAACTTAAGGAAGAATGGGCTATTGATATAAGAAAAGCTAAATCGGAGAGTTATGCAAAGAGAATTGAAAAACATAATGAAGATCCTAACTCAAGGAAAGCATGGAAATTTCTGGGAAGCCTTAAAGGCGATGCTAGAAGAGACATTGAAGTACTAGGCTAATCCGAAAATTTTTAAACCAAGGGTTGAAATTTAAAGTTGTCCAAAATCCAAATGTTTGTTAATGAAATAATAGGGTACATATTTAAGCTTCAAAATATGTAAGCAATATTGTTCTACGGTGGTACACCTTACTCTTGCTTCTATTAATTCTTGAAAAAAGGGTTTTTTTAATTGGTCACAAAAATGGTAAAAACAGTCGTTATAGTATTTTCCGCTTAACAAAACTTAAAGTTTGTTTCATTTCCTTTCATTTAAGGTACTCATAATATTTTTGTAGGATATCTAATATATATTACAAATTTAAACTAAAAATCGGTTTGCTGTGTGTAACGTCCGCAACTGAAAATTGGGTTTTTTTAATTTAACAGAATGAATTTTAATAATTTAGTTATCCAAACTTGCTTTATAAACAGAGTTTTTTATGCCCTTTAAACTGATGAAAAAAAATATACCTCCATTACACATATTTTTGAAAAAAGTTAATGCCAAAATGTGTAACGTCCGCAACGGCATGAAAATACTGAACAAATTTTTTCAATAATATGAGGTGGAAATAGGTGTTTATAGTGGATTATTGCCTCCTGAGTCTGAATCTGGGCTCTAAATTGCTCTAGGTTGTCGAGAATCCGAAAAACATAACCTCAAAGTAACAAAAAGTGTGTTTAAATAATATTAATATTAATAATTGATAAATATCGATAAAAATCGGAATTTCCAACATCGTTAAATGAAAACACAAATGAATTCGAGTTTTATCATTACAAACTGAATTTCAAGCCAATCGGTTGAAAAATAATTTTTTTGCAAGCAGAATTTTACGGAAATTTTCCTCGTGGGCGGATTTTTCAAAATCGGGAAAACACGTGTCGAACTATTTCGCGTACTAAGCTTATAAACCCAGTTTAAAGTCAATCGGATGAAAAAAAAAATTATTGTTATACTGTTTGGGACAATGGAAAAAGTGTAACGTCCGCAACAGCACAAAAATTAAGATATTTTAATAACGGGACAACTTATTATTCTTTTAAAAGCTGGGTTGAATTGGTCATATATTCTTCTAAATTTTTTGTTATTAGACTTTTTATACCCTTGGAGAGGGTATATTAAAATTGTCCGGATGTTTGTAACGCATAGAAGGAAGCATCTCCGACCACATAAAGTATATATATTCTTGATCAGCATGACGAGCTGAGTTGATATAGCCATGTCCGTCTGTCCGTCCGTCCGTCTGTCCGTCCGTCTGTCCGTCCGTCTGTCCGTCTGTTTCTATGCTATCTCCTCCGTCAGTTTTACAGCTATCTTAACCAAACTTTGCACGAAGTCTTTTGGTACAAATACGCTGCACATTTGTCGGAACCGGCCGGATCGGATGACTATAACATATAGCTGCCATAGGAACGATCGGTTGAAAAACTAGTTTTAGTGAGAAAAACTTTTTTGTTTTCAATGCTATCGCTCCCAACGCTCGTATTTATAAGTTTTTAATGATTTCACATAATTTCACCAAGCCATGTCAAAATCGGACAACTATATAGTATAGCTGCCATACAAAAGTTAGGTCTGAAAAAAAGTCTTAGTGAGAAAAACTTTTTGGTTTTCAATGTTAGTGCTCCCAACGCTCGTATTTATAAGTTTTCAATGATTTTACATAATTTCACCAAAATTTTTCGAAATCTGACTACTATATAGTATAGCTGCCATACAAACTGTCAGGCACATATCAAGCTCCAAGGGTATATAAACTTCGGTCGAGCCGAAGTTAGCTTGCCTCTATTTTTTTGATTATTATGCAAAATTCGCTAAAAAAAATGTGAAAATGCACATAAGCCTCAAAGTTTTTGTAACGTCCGCAACGGAACTTTAAACAAGCATAACTTTTTTTCAAAAACAGATAACCTATTATCTTAAATTAGGTTTGAAAGTACTCCCAAAGAACTGCATTTTGCACCAAAAGTATTTCAAATATACCAAAGTGGACGCCAGCTGTGAATATGCCTTTTCTTGCCTACATGAAAAGCCAGTTTCAGGTGGAAGTTCAAAACTTGTTTTCTGTAAACTACAGAGTTAATGATTATTGGGAACCTTTTACCCGGGCTGAGTTTGACTCGGCAGTTAAAAGGAAAAGGTCGTCTGCTGGAGGTCAAATGTTAAATGCACTAAACGATAGCGCACGATTGAAACTTCTGGATGAACTAAACAATCTTTTCGAGAGCTGCTCCTTTCCAGAGGATTGGCGTATAATTAAAATAACTCCAATTCTAAAGACGGACAAAGTCCTAACAGATTTTAAAAACTATCGACACATTTCGCTCATTTCGGTGTTAGCAAAAACCTTAAATGCAATGATCAAGGACAGACTTGCAAGTTTTGGTGATAGCAAGGATATTCTTCCACTGATATAAATAGTGCGTACAATTGTGTTTCATTAAATTTTCTGGACATCATTCTTAAAAGTGAAGGTATAAGTAATTTTCTTAAAAAAAGGATCCTCAAATTGGAAAATGAACAGGTGGAGATTAATGCAGGACTTCCTCAAGGAAGCTGTCTCTCTCCCATTCTGTTTAACTTATACTCAAAGAGACTACACATGATTGAGGATGCAAATACGAAAGTATATCAATTTGCGTATGATTTCGTTAAAGTCGTTAGTCACAGGCAGTTGAACAAAGCCGTTGAACTATTGCAACGAAAGTTGACGGAGTTCCATTTGCTTGCCAAGGACATTAATCTAAGCTTTAATCCTAATAAATCAACTGTTATGTCAATGAGTCAAAGCTCCAGAAGGAACTTAGTAATTAAAACTGATGATACGTTGATCAAACAAGAAAAAAACAAAAAATTCCTTGGTAGAATAATTTAATCGAACCTATCAAATCTAGACCATGTAAATAAGGTTAAGGCAGAGTCCAAGGCAGGGTGTAGATGTTACAAGCGGCTACATCAATTGAAGGTGGCCTCACGCCAACACTATGCAACAATTTTTTGATCCCGGCTTCTAAATAGTTAATCCTTATGTAAAATTTCACGCTGAATTCAAATCTGCTCTCAGATATGTCAAAAGTAGAACGGTTTTGAGATATCGCGTTTGTGTAGTGTTTTGAAAAAGGTATGTCTACTAAAATGCCATTTTCTCTGATTTTAGTTCACCGATATGTATAAAGTGGAGCAAAAATTAAAGATAATAAAATTATTTCTTAAAAAAACGACAGTTCTTGTAAATCCAACAATAAATGACGAAGTTATGGCACTTCAAAGTTGGATTTTTGAAAAATTTTTGATGCCTTTCATTAAAAAAATAACATCTTAGCAAGCCAAATAAGAATAAACGTTGAGCATTGGGAGTTTGTATTGCAGTTCAAGGTTGGATAAAAGTATTCAAATGATGTAGACCGCTTTTGTTTTTTGTGCAGACTGTGTGTTTCTCGCAACAAGAACCAGCATAAGTCTCCCATCATTGCCGGATCCCACTTGCCTTGGTGGCGAAACTCCATCTGCTGCATTTGCTGATGGACGCGTTCGCCATGCTCGTCGCTTTCGTCGCCTAGGTTGTCCGGGAAAAAAAGTGAATTCTTAAGGACATATTTACACCTTTAAAAAATAAAAATAAATAAAATTGGTAAATATACTAACTCGATGAACAGCAGACTGAGATTATACCAATTTTTTTGTAGTTTTCCAATAAATCATCAATAATTTCTTTGTAGTCCTCACTTCTTTTGTTTCCGAGAAAACTAGACACTACTGCGGAAAATGATTCCCATGATTTTGCCTCGTCTGCTGATAGTGCCTCGCCAATGCTCAACGTTTATTCTTATTTGGCTTGCTTAAGCTCCATTTACACTACCTGATCACTCATCTGAGTTTTCGTCTGATTTGTTGTCTGACCGTGTAAAAAGGCGTCTGAGTAGACTTGAAGCTACTCAGATGATCGATCAGACGAAATAGAACCGGTTCTATTTGCCCTGAGCACTCATTTGAGTGGCATTTATCGAGTTACAGTGTTCGTCTGACGAAAACTCATCTGAGCGATCAGGTCGTGTAAATGGAGCTTAAGATGTGATTTTTATACTGAAAAAACTAGTAAAAAAATCCTCTTAAAAAGAGGTATGTTTACTTAATTTTGAATATAGCGTTTATTTTTGATCCGATTTCGATGACCAAGGGCAAAAAATGTTCGTAAAAGATTACCCAATTCTGTCAATATCTGAGACCTGTGCAATTTTTATGGTAAGATTGAAAAAACTTAGTGAAAGGCAGCAAAAGATAAAAAAATTATCAAAAAATTTAAAAAAAAACCCAACTTTGAAGTGCCATAACTTCGTCATTTATTGTTGGATTTACAACAACTGTCGCTTTTTTAAGAAATAATTTTATTATCTTTTATTTTTGTTACAGTTTATACATATCGGTGGACTAAAGTCAGAGAAAATGGCATTTTAGTAGACATACCTTTTTTTAAAACACTAAAATTGAATATCTCAAAAACCGTTCTACTTTTGACATATCTGAGAGCAGATTTGAATTCAGCGTGAAATTTTACATTAGAATCCATTGCTAGAAGTGCGGGATAAAAAACTTTTCAAATTTTGTGACATAGTGTAATTGGTGTTAATGTGTACAAAAGTTTTATTCGGTCGAAGCAGGAATATGCCATGTCGACTTTTGCTAACATGAATGTTGGTACACGTTGAGCTGTGACGGTGGCTCAGGCTTCACTCCAAAGCACCTTGTTTTTGCCTTGGCGGGAAAATTAACACCCGAAGTTAGATCGTCTTTGATCACTGCCAAAGAAATTCTGTCAACAATGAGTAAAAATTCACAAATACTTCGGAAAATAAAGAATAAGTCATATAGATTCGAGCTATAATAGTGTATAAAATGAGTTTAAAGATATACTCAATGCAACAGCAGCTGCGCATAATTTCGCCCCTAACAAAAAACTAAAAATCTTGGTGAAAACTCTATCACGGAGCAAGGAAAAAACGTCATTAGAGGACGTTTGCTGAAATTATAAATCAACATATACGCCGTTTATATGTGGAGAAATACGCAATAATTTACCGCGTATTTGTGCATATAAACAATTATACACGAATTAATTTTATCATGATAAATTACCGTGAATTTTTTGTCAACCAGGATAAAGTGTTGTTCATCGGTCTGGTAACGCTGCAAAAAATTGACAGTGCTCTGTCAAATCTTAAAATAAATTAGTATTCCATTATTCACATGGCTGAGCGGAGTGAAAAAAGAGTCTGTTGGCCAGAGGATGAAGTCGTCCAGCTGTTGTACTTCAAGTGAGCCAATGTTTTATAAATTTTTTATAGAAAAATCTAATATATTTAACATTGAAAAAATTTCATCACAAGTTCAAGAGGGCCTTGATAAGCTGGATTCACAACAATCTGAATTCATAGAAGCTCGGAGAATCGTGGTCGGGGAATTTGTTCAGAGCATGCGTGAACTCATGGCCGAAGATCGTGCTGAAAATCAGTCATTCTTAAGATGCCTTTTTGAAAATAATTGATTTGCAGTGCGATTACATCTGTTTGCTTAAGGCCCTAGCAGCCATTATAGCATATATATATATCATTACTAGCAAAAGGCCCGTCGCGCTTCGCTGCGCATTGAACAGTATAGACAATATCAGAATCATTTTTAAGTCAATCGTGAATTTTTTCAAATTTGGTAAATATTTCCAAATTTGAAAACATTCTATAAATTTGTTTCCTCTGTAGAGCCCAGAAATCGAATCATACATGCATAGGCTTGAAATCAACGTTTTACTACTTTGTTTTTTCACCGTTACGACTTTGCTGCTGCGTTCTTACCACCCCCATCCCACCTACACCCCACCCACTCCCCACTTCTCTACTTCTTACACAGGTTCCACCCGTTTCCCACCTACTTTCCACCCTCTTCCCGCCTACATCCCACCCAATTCCCGTTCAGATGCAACCCACTTCCAGCCCACATCCCACCCACCTCCTACCCACATCCCTTCCTTTTCCCCATCGAGCAAACATCTCACCTCCCACCCACATCTCACCCACTTCACGCCCAATTCCCACCCACATCCACCCACTTCCCGCCCACCCACAACCCACCCCCTTTACGCCCAATTTCCACCCACTTTCCTTATTTGAATTATTTCATGTTGCTGATCTTTTAATTGTTGCTGGAGATTTTGTATTTGGGTTTGTTTTTGTTTTAATTGCAACTGTAGTTTTTTATTTGTACTCTGTCTTGTTGTTGTTGCCGAGGCAACGGAACAAAAGTCTTCCTCTGCCTTGATTCATTGTGTTACAAATTTCGTTTCATTTTTTGCTCTCACGCACACATTGAAATCGTTTCTCTTCGATTTATGCTCTCTGGGCTTTGGTTTTGCGTGCGCTCTTTGCTCTCTAATGCAACTGTAAAGCAAAGTGTGCCTTTCGAAATGACCAGGGAGCAAATGGCTGGCAACCTTGACCACCAACTTTCCACCCAGAGGTGGTTGATTTCCCGGAAGATTGGTATGCAGTTAATGTTGAAATAATTTTATTGATTTTTGAAAATGAGTTTAAACTTGATCGGATGAAAAACAAAAAAGTTTCATACAAAAGTTTTCCGCGAATTTTCCTCATTTCCCGACAGAATTTTCCAAAATCCGTTCTTAGTACTCACTTTCAGCTTAAGATAAAACTACTGTGAAAATCTGATCTTCCTATCTCTTATGGTTTAGGCTGTGCGACGGTCACCAGTCAGTCAGTCAGTCAATTAGTCAGGTTGAACTCTTATATATATATAGACTAGCAAATATCCCGTCGCGCTTCGCTGCGCCTTCAACAGTATAGAACCAATGCACAGCGTAATCCCACCAATTTTCCACCCACATCCGTCCAACATCCCACCCACATACCACCCACTTCCCGCCCACATCCCACCCACTTCCCATCTACATCCCAGCCACATCCCTCGAACTTCCCGCCACATTCCACACACTTTACATTCACTTACCACCCACTTTCCACCCACTTCCAAAACAACTTACCACCCACAACCCATTCACTCCCCAACCACTTCCCAGTGGGCATCCCGGCGGTATTTCCAACATCGGAAAATAAAAACAAAAATTAATTCCGATTTTGACTTTACAAACCAAATTTCAAGCCAATCGGATGAAAAATAGTTTTTTGCATGCAGGATTTCCCGGCCATTTTCCTCACGGGCGGATTTTCCCATATTGAAAATCACATTAAAATATTTCGTATTTTGTCCTTACAAACCGAGTTTCAAGCCAATCGGATGAAACATAGTTGTTTTCATGCAGAATTTTCCGGGAATTTTCCGACCGTTGGGTCAAATTTTCCAACTTCGGAATATCACATTTCAAATTATTTCGTATTCTGTCCTTTCAAACCGAATTTCAAGCCAATCGGATGAAAAATAGTTTTTTGCATGCAGAATTTTCCGACCATTTTCCTCGTGGGCGGATTTTCCGACATTGAAAAATCACATTTCAAATTATTTCGTATTTTGTCCTTACAAACCGAGTTTCAAGCCAATCGGATGAAAAATAGTTTTTTCATGCAAAATTTTCCGGGGATTTTTCCGACCGTTGGGTCAAATTTTCCAACTTCGAAATATTACATTTCAAACTATTTCGTATTCTGTCCTTTCAAACCGAATTTCAAGCCAATCGGATGAAAAATAGTTTTTTGCATGCAGAATTTTCCGACCATTTTCCTCACGGGCGGATTTTCCGACATTGAAAAATCACATTTCAATTTATTTCGTATTTTGTCCTTACAAACCGAGTTTCAAGCCAATCGGATGGAAAATAGTTTTTTTTCATGCAGAATTTTCCAGGAATTTTCCGACGTTGGGTCAAATTTTCCAACTTCGGAAAATCACATTTCAATTCATTTCACCTACTTTCCTTTCAAACCGAATTTCAAGCCAATAGGATGAAAAATAGTTGTTTTTATGCAGAATTTTCCGGGAATTTTCCTCGTGGGCGGATTTTCAAAAATCGGGAAAACACGTGTCGAATTATTTCGCGTACTAAGCTTACAAATCAAGTTTCAAGTCAATCGGATGAAAAATAACATTTTTCCCATACAAACTTTTCCGACGCTTTTCCGACTTTTCCGGATGGAATTTTCCAAAACCCCGTCTTAGTACGCACTTTCACCACCAACAGAAACTCCTGTGAAAATTACAGCCCTCTATCTCTTACCGTTTGGGCTGTGCGATGATTGCCAATCAGTGAATCAGTCAGTCAGTCAGTGAATCAGGACACTCTCTTTTATATATATAGAGACTAGCAAATAACCCGTCGCGCTTCGCTGCGCCTTCAATAGTACAACAACGCACACTCACTTACCACCCATTTCCCACCCACATCCCACCCACTTCCCGCCCACATACCACCCACTTACCGCCCTCATCCCACCCACATACCACCCACATCCCACCCACATACCACCCAATCCCACTGTCCCCGTCCACTTCCCGCCCACATCCCACCCACTTCCCGCCAATTTCCCGCCCACTTACCGCCATCAACCCGCCCACATCCCACCCACATCTCACCCACTTCCCGCCAATTTCCCGCCCACTCACCGCCCACAACCCGCCCACATCCCACCCACATCCCACCCACTTCCCGCCACTTCCCGCCCACTTACCGCCCACATCCCACCCACTTCCCACCCTCAACCCCCCCCTTCCCGGCCACATGCCACCCACATCCCACCCACATACCACCCACATCCCACCCACATACCACCCACTTCCCACCCTCTTTCCGCCGTCCACTTCCCGCCCACATCCCACCCACTTCCCGCCAATTTCCCGCCCACTTACCGCCCACAACCCGCCCACATCCCACCCACATCTCACCCACTTACCGCCAATTTCCAGCCCACTTACCGCCCACATCCCGCTCACATTCCACTCACATCCCACCCTCATCCCCCCACTTCCCGCCAATTTCCCGCCCACATCCCACCCACTTCCCGCCCACATACCACCCGCTTCCCGCCCATATCCCACCCACATCCCTCCCACATCCCACCCACATCGCTCCCAATTCCCGCTACATTCCACACACTTTACATCCACTTACCACCCACATCCCAGTGGGCTTCCCGGCGGTATTTCCAACATCGGAAAATAAAAACAAAAATTAATTCCGATATTGACCTTTCAAACCGAGTTTCAAGACAATCGGACTAAAAATAGTTTTTTGCATGCAGAATTTTCCGACCGTTTTCCTCACGGGCGGATTTTCCGACATTAAAAAATCACATTTCAAATTATTTCGTATTTTGTCCTTACAAACCGAGTTTCAAGCCAATCGGATAAAAAATAGTTTTTTCATGCTAAATTTTCCGGGAATTTTACGACCGTTGGGTCAAATTTTCCTACTTCGGAATATCACATTTCAAATTATTTCGTATTCTGTCCTTTCAAACCGAATTTCAAGCCAATCGGATGAAAAATAGTTTTTTGCATGCAGAATTTTCCGACCATTTTCCTCGTGGGCGGATTTTCCGACATTGAAAAATCACATTTCAAATTATTTCGTATTTTGTCCTTACAAACCGAGTTTCAAGACAATCGGATGAAAAATAGTTTTTTTCATGCAGAGTTTTCCGGAAATTTTCCGACCGTTGCGTCAAATTTTCCAACTTCGGGAAATCACATTTCAATTTATTTCACCTACCTTCCTTTCAAACCGAATTTCAAGCCAATCGGATGAAAAATAGTTGTTTGCATGCAGAATTTTCCGACCATTTTCCTCGTGGGCGGATTTTCCGACATTGAAAAATCACATTTCAATTTATTTCGTATTTTGTCCTTTCAAACCGAGTTTCAAGCCAATCGGATGAAAAATAGTTTTTTTCATGCAGAATTTTCCGGGAATTTTCCGACCGTTGGGTTAAATTTTCCAACTTCGGAAAATCACATTTTAATTCATTTCACCTACTTTCCTTTCAAACCGAGTTTTAAGCCAATCGGATGAAAAATAATTTTTTTTATGCAGAATTTTCCCGCTATTTTCCTCGTGGGCGGATTTTCCAAAATCGGGAAAACACGTGTCGAATTATTTCGCGTACTAAGCTTACAAACCAAGTTACAAGTCAATCGGATGAAAAATAACATTTTTCCCATACAAACTTTTCCGACGCTTTTCCGACTTTTCCGGGTGGAATTTTCCAAAACCCCGTCTTAGTACGCACTTTCACCACCAAAGGAAACTTCTGTGAAAATTACAGCCCTCTATCTCTTTCCGTTTGGGCTGTGCGATGATTGCCAATCAGTCAGTCAGTCAGTCAGTCAGTCAGTCAGTCAGTCAGTCAGTCAGTCAGGACACTCTCTTTTATATATATAGAGATTATAAAAAATGAATTTATTTATTGAATTGAATATTTGTTTATATACATTTTAAAACCGAACTGCTTCTTAGTGGAAAGTTGTCATGCAGGAGGTAGCAAGTCCCAGTACGCGTTGCTCCTTGGTCTCCTTTTAAATGTCCTGATCCGCGGCCAATCTACGCTTATTAAAGCAGTGGCGGCTGCTGACTTTGCATCATGCATATAATTTATTTTTCTGCACTCATACAATATTGAAATCAGAGCGGGCAAACAAACGAAACGAAACGTTTCTGAATCGTTTCGTTTCGTTCTTTGCACAGAGCGAAATACTAACAAAACCCGAGAAAAGTAACTGTAACAAAAAATAAGTTCTGTTCAGTTTGCGTTCGCGAGAGTAAACTAAACGTAAAGCGAAATGCACTCATCATGATTTGCGGACAAAGGGAATCGGAACGATATGCACCGAGCGCGAATAGTTCGGAAACGTTTGCTGCTCAGTTTGTATACACTTATGTAGTTGTTTTTTTTTCTGTTGCTTACTTTTCTGTTTCTCTCAGCTTTGTTGTTTTCGTTTTCGTTTGCTTTTATTTTATTTCTTCAATTCAGCAGCTGAAGTAGAACTAATAACCGATCATTCCGCAAACGATTTCTTAGTATACGTTTCGTTCCGAAACGTTCCAAGGCAGTGCAGCTGTTGGGAGAACAATATTCCAATCGTTTCGTTTGCGCTCTTCGGCAATATAAAGTTATAGCCGATTTCCACTTATGCGTGTTCTGTAATCGACTCCACGGTTTTTCGATAAATTCCAAAAGGCGTTTCCACTGCGTTCGGTGTCCAATTCCGAGTCCACAACAGCTGATCTGGTCTGTTTGTTTACCTTTTGCATCGATCAAAATAAATTTGAGTGACATTGTTTTGCAAAATGCAATTGAAAAGCAAAAACTGCAGCTTATGCAGTTTAATAATAATCTTTTGCAACTGATGACTTTGCTACATAGTACTCTATGGTACTAGATATTGTTGCTTTTGGGAGACCGACGTGCCTAAACATACAGACGCATCGTGTGGAGAGGCATAAATTACAGATGTTACTCCAACTTTTGCCTCGGCTGGCAAAGCAAGACAATCCTTTCCGGCTTGCAATCGCACTGAACAAGCAAATAGACGTAGCTCCTTACTTGCTTGGTTTATCAGCGGAATATTGAACAATTTGGGAACTATTTGGTATATGCAAATCAAAGGTTGGCCAAATACTGATAGAGTTCTGCAACCAGGTGATATCTTATATGGATTTTGAATGTTTGCCACCGAGCTTCTTGACCGTTGAAAAGGTGAAAAGCCGTATCCGCTCTCAGTGGACCAACCAGCAGATTACCATTTGTCAAAGTCAAGGTGCCTTGTAGAACGTGTTTTGGGGGGAACCCATTTAATTTTACTTAATCCTGTACAAAGAGATAACCCTTATATAAATACATCAACAAATTAAAAACATATTGCCCTTCATTTCTTTTACCGCCAATTGTTGTGCCAGCTGATTTTGCAGTCAAAAGTCTTATCGATATCGATTTCTATCGATATTCATCGTATAAATATAAAAAAACGAGTTGGCAGAACCAGCGTCCAAAGTGGACTCGACTTTTTTCTCTACCCCCTTACCACCCCCTCGGTCCACAACTGACATTTTTTTTTGTATGGAGTTGGACTCGCGTTCTTCGATAAATGGACGCGGACTCTAACCCTGCTGTAGTAGAAACGCACTATTAGTGGTTTCGTTTTCCCTGACTATTGTAACACTTATTAATCCGCTCTCTCCCTCTCTCTCCGATTATATTTGTGTGAGTGTGAAGCTGCAGCGCGGGCAATGCGGCGTAGCTTGTCAGTCGATGCCGGAATCTCAAGAGAGCGAAACATTGTTGAAATCTTCAAACAAAGTTTAAGTTATAATCATCCAATATTTGTTAATATTAAGCAATTCAGTGAATAAACAATAATCTCATAAAACACTCGTGTCTTCGATCTTTTGGAAAAAAAAACACCACACCCATGTGGCAACTCTATCACATAGAGTTGCTTTTTAGCTGCACGCATAAAGAGCGGTAGTTTTTTTTACCGCGGTAATGAAAATACGCGTACTGTACGTATAAACGGGGTAATAGGGAGAAAGTGTATCATTTTTTTGCAACGGATGCCTCAATTATTGATGGTGATACTGGCTTGGGCATTTATGATATATGATTATGATATGAAATGATATGGACATATCAACGGTTTTTGCTAAGATCCTTGCCATTAGATTGGCCTGTAAGTTTGCTCAGGAAAAAAAGTTGTCCCTTCTTGTAATTATGACTGATAGTTAAGGTGCCTTAAATCTTCTTAAGAAGAAAGAGTCCAACTCTTACCTAGTGAGTTAAATACACAAGATGCTCTGCTGGCCTGAGTTAATAGAAGCCAAATTTATATGGACTCCAAATCATAAGGGTGTAAAGTACAACGAAAAGCAGTTAAAGAAGGAAAAAAATTAGTTTTCACCTTTAGTGTTAAGCAGTCTATAAAAATAATAATCAAAAGAATATCTGTCAGGAGTGTAATTTGGTAGATGATGCTGAACACTCTACTTTCAAATGCCGGAGATTTTCTTTTCTAAAGAGGAAATTTAAAATATTTAATCGCTTTAATGATCTTAAGACATTACTAATGTCGAAAGAGCTTCTATTTTACAGAGAGCTCACTTTGTTCATAAGAGAAGCCGCCTTGGAATTTTAAGTTTTTATTAAAAAACGCGTTACGTTGAAATCGCGTTAAGAACCTACCAGCTATCAGCATCCTTTTTGGGTTTTTTACGAACTAATTCAGTTCATGGGGCTATGAACAACCAATCCTAAGGGCTGCCACAGACTAAAAATATCGATACATCGCATCTGGACAATGTTCACACGTCTAATATTGCTGTCTCTAAACGACAGCTAAGCCCAAAAAAAAACCTTGTTTCCGACTTCGAGATTTATCGCTCCGAACTGGTCTATTAGGTTGCGGAATCATTTAGCTCCCGAGCAGAGCCTTCTTAGAGAAAATTCACACCCGACAGCTCATTGTTGGAGCTACTTATATTGGAGCTATCAAACTGGAGGCTGAGACTGGGTGTCTCAATTTTAATTTTTCTGTGTGGTATACACTTGATACCATTTGCAAGGTATGTAATTTACAAGTTCGATGTGGTTGATAAACCAAAGGCTCAAATTAATTAAAATTTAAAATTGTGGTACACATGTGTGCATAAGTGTAGGTACAGTGGTTTGAGATATCGCTAATTAGGCAGACTGTGTGATTGGTACATCGCTTCTGTGTATATGTGAATACTAGTAGCCATACCGGCATCTTCATATGTATATGCAGACGGCTGCATACCGATTAACCTGGAAACAAACTTGAGTACACGCAGCGGTAAATTTTTGTTACTCTTTGCTAATAAGAAGACAATCCGAAAATAACGGTGCGATTTCTGTTGCTGCGCTCAAGCATTGCGGTTGTTGCTAACAAAAGACGGTTGCGATTTTTTCTCAGTGGTAAACATATGCAGTCAACTTTGGTGACTGATTTAAAATTTGATTTTCAAGCACGTGTTCTGGATAGAGCCAAAAAATGATATGTCTGGACGTTGACGTACAATGCGCAGTACGTTCAAGTGGCCCATGCGACACCAAGCCAGGGCCTGTTACGCGCGAACCGCAGGCAAAATAGTAGCCCAAAATAGTAGCCCAACCGACCGAGAGGCGGAGACACTAACGTATGAGACGAATCGCGAAGGAAAAACATAAAGAAATGTCAACTACGGGCAGTGGCGTACCGTGTAGTTATGCCGCCCGGGGCGGAAGTCGACTTTGCAGCCCCCCTTTCCCCTTGAATAGTCCTAAATTTTAACCTTTTTTCTATAATTACAATTAAGTTTTTCTAATTCTTTCCATCAAAAACTTCTCTGTAACATAAAGGGACGTACGCTGGATTTTGATTAGGAATGACGAAGGCCTTAATTGTGAGGGGAGTATTATTTTGCTAAAGTTGCTATCATTATTGGAAAAAATTCTTGGGGATGTATAATAAAGTTGCGCCGCAGGCGAAAATTTTTTCGCAAAATCCGCGGAAACGTATTTTACATATCTTCTAAACCAAAATTTAAATACAAATTGACTTCGATGGGCCGAAAAAAATTGTTTTGAGGTCGAACATGGTTTTCTAGTTTGATGGCAAATGCGTTTCGAAATTTGTTTTTTACTCCAAAAAAACGTTCCTTGTAGGGTGCCTGTAGAGGTTTTTACTAGATGCTGATTAATTTGAACGAGTTGGACTACGTTTTTTGGAAACATAACTCAATGGCAGTATAGAATTGTAAGCTCCAAAAATTCGGAAAATATCGCGAAATAGATGGACGCGAACCAGAGCTGTAATGTATTCATTACTTCCCGTATTTAATTACTTTTCATTACTATAAACACAATTTTTTAGGTAATGCAAAAACAATTAATGATTACGATTTTTTTTATAATCGTAATTGTAAGGTGGAATTATGATTATTCAGTGATTATTCCAAAATTTAATTACTTTTACAATTACTTGGATAATTGTTACGGTAAAGGGTGAATATTCCAAAATTTAATTACTTTTACAATTACTTGGATAATTGTAACGGTAAAGGGTGATTATTGAGTAATTGTGCTTGAAATGTTGAATTATTTTGTATTTGTAATCAAGTTTGGAAAGCACCAAATTTAATGGTTTGATCAAGGTAACAAAACCAAAACAAATAATAGCAATCATTTAATTTAATTATGGTCCTTCTTTATTTTTTTTTAAGCGAGCAATAAGTTTTTAAAACAAAGAAGTGGACAAACTTTTTCTTCTAGTTTGATATCGCTTATACAAATCAGTATTTTATTTTTAATCATTGTAGTAGTGTTGCGGTTGCGTTTCTGGAAAAAGTGATGGAGCGCTTTTCCATTTTTTCCAACTTTCGACAGAAGCAAACTGCGCTATAATTGCATCTGTTTTATTACCAAGCGTAAAAATGCAATGGTTTAATTGTCTCGCAAAAATTGCTTTGCATGGTCGGAAATATGATGAAATTCTGGAAATTGTTGTAGCAGAAGTTGTGAAATATGTCTGTACATATAAAAATACAATGGACACAAGTAAGGATATAGTCCCCAAGCATGAATTCTATGATTTCGACGAAACCGGTAGGGAAACAAAATCTTTTTGCAATTCAATGACTTCTTATTTCTTTGTTTTATTTTAAAACCGATGGCTTGGCCAAATCAGAAATCAAAAAGTCAGATACTTCTATAAACATAATTTATATTTTTAATTAATATTGTTTTAGATGGAGCCCAACCAACAGATAATAGTGTTGACGCTTCGCTGTGTGTAATAAAACACGATATTAAAGAACAGTTGGGAAGATATTTGCTTGATCCGTCTACAAATTTCGAGATGCTTGAAAAATATTCAATGCTTAAAGAGATAGCGATCAGGTATAACACGCCACTAACGTCGTCAGCCCCTGTTGAAAGAATGTTTTCATTTGCCAATATAATTAACGACTCAAGACGCCATGCCCTTTCCGATTTTTCTTTTGAAAAACTAGTGGTGATGAAGGCCAACATGAACTTCATGGATGATATAATATAAGATTGTCATTTTTTCAAACAAAAATATGTAATATAAATAATGAATGTTATAATTGGGCTTAAGTAATTTCATTTGGAACCTAAAAATTCATAAATAATTTGACTTTTCAAGCACAATTACTCAATAATCACCCTTTTACCGTTACAATTATCCAAGTAATTGTAAAAGTAATTAAATTTTGGAATAATCACTGAATATTCGTAATTCCACCTTACAATTACGATTATAAAAAAATGGTAATCAGGAATTGTTTTCAGTTATGTGAAAAATGGTAATGGTAATGGTAATGGTAATTCAAGTTTACAGCTCTGACGCGAACTATGATGAATTAATGTGAAAATAGTTATTCTTGTTTGATAATTACACTAGTTTACAACCAAATAGACCCATTTCTACTGAAATTTTTTTTAGTGTAGTTTGGAATGGTGATCTCAAAAATCAATTTCAAAAAATTTTTCATGGCTCCGTTTTTGAGATATAATTTTTTTTTATATTTTTGGTAGGGGCACTTACATTTTAAGCCATATCTCACTTTATAATTGTCAGATAGAGTCAAGCAAGATAAGAATCGAAAGGTTATTGCGGTGCCAGTAATCGAGTAGAACATTGTTTTTAAATCGGTACATTAGTTTGAATACAATAACCAAAAACATTTTTAAAAAATCGATTTTTGCTGGAAAATTCTTTTTTGGTCGCCTGGAAAAAACATAAAAAAATCCAAAAAAACTATTTTTATTTTTTCTACATAAGAACCGTACTTCTACGAAGAAAAACAGATATCGATGATCAAAATCTGTGAACAAACACAGGAGCTGTAAGCAATTTAGTGCAAAAAAATGTGATATTTTCTTGATTATTTTAAAATACATTTTCGTCTGCTTCGACTTTTGTTCCGTTTTTAATTTTTATTTTTGTTCTGGCTTTTCGTTCACTTCATAAATTGACCAAAAAACGAAGAAAAATACAATGTTAATTTTTGAAAACCCACAAAATACTGAAATTTGACAGTTAGTTTCTCTACTCAATTTGATCCATCTACGGTACCGTGTTACACGATTTTCCTCTCCAATACCTTATTTTCTTTGTAAAAGTGCGATTCATAGGTAGAAAAAATAAAAATTAATTTTTTTATTTTTGTATATTTTTTCTAGTCGTTTAAAAATAAAATTTCTTGTATTTTCGAGCAAAAAATCGATTTTTTGAAATATTCTTGGTTCTTGAATTCAAACCACTAAACCGATTTAAAAACAATGCTCCACGCAATTATTGGCAGCTTCTTTACCTTTCGATTGATTTCTTACTTGACTCTATCTGACAATTATAAATTGAGATATGGCTTAAAATGTAAGAGTACCTACCAAAAAAATAAAAAAAAATAATATTTCGAAAACGGAGCAATGAAAAAATTTTTGAAATCGATTTTTGAGATCACCATTCTAAGAAAATTTTTCAGCTGAAATGGGTCATTTTTTTTTTTATTTTTGTAAACTAGTGTTATTCTTTTATAATTGACACTATACATTGTCTTTTTTTAGTCCATGTAACAAACTATTAAAGAACTTATTCTGTATTGATTACAAAGTATATGTCGGTATTTTCCGAAAGGCTTTACGTTTTTGTTTCCAATTTGGTTTGTACGAGCTGTGCGCGTTACACGAATTCCCGAGAGTAAGTCAGTGAGTGCTCCCTTTGCCCCGGTCAAACTTAATAATTTTCATTGTCAAACATAATGACCCGGCCTACTCTGATGGCCCTCATTGCCATCTCACTCACACTCAAGGGACTACGTCCAGCAGCAGCTCAGTCCATCTCACTCGATTAGACCTTTCTGAGCAACTCTATTCACGGCACTGTTTTACCAACACTATCATTACTGACAAGACGTCATGACAATGCAAAACGAGTAGGTCCAAAACCTACGCCCTGCCTACTCAGGCAGACCTCTGCTCTTTAATCCCTTTATACTGCTTTCAAAAATGCATTCAATGATGCAATGAAGTGCAGAATCTTGCAACGTTCTCCATATTGAAATGACAGCAAAGTCTAAACCACTTTCAGGAATACCACTATTTCTTAATTTAAGTGAATAATCAATATACATTTTGTAATTATAATAATAAATAATAAATAATTATTTACCGCCCCTGAAATTTGCTGCCCCTAAAATTTGCCGCCCCAAAAACATTTACCGCCCCTGAAACTCACAGCCCTCAAAAATTGCCGCCCCTAAAAATTTGCCGCCCGGGGCGGGCCGCCCCCCTCCCCTCCCTCGGAACGCCACTGACTACGGGCTAAATATGTTAATATAGTAGTTTTTAAAGCAGGAAGAGAAGCTTCCGAGTTGATTACTCGGTAGAGTTTATTGTAATCAGCACAGAGAACACGAAAAGGTTCATGCAAAGCATAGTTAGTGGTACAACGATTTAGTGATAGGGGTATAAAATTGCGAGTCGGTCTAATAGGAACGTTGAGGTTAATTTGACCAACCAACTCAGATGAGTCGATTTCGCCATTAATCAATCTATGTATAAAAATTACACCAAGCATAACTCTACGGTTAATGAGGGAGGGAACGTTAATCAAAAGTAGCCTACTAGAGTATGACGGTAAACGGACCCCAGGATTCCAGTTTAAACCACGAAGAGCAAACAATAAAAACTGCTTTTGCACAGATTCAATTCTGTCTTGATGGGTCGAATATTGCGGAGACCACACACAAGATCCGTACTCGAGTATAGGGCGGACAAGAGAAATGTACAAAATTTTCGTCGTATATGGTTCATCAAATTCCTTCGACCAGCGCTTAATAAACCCAAGAATACTCCTGGCCTTACAAACAGTAGCCGTTATATGAGAGTCAAATTTCAGTCGGTAATCTAGAATAACCCCAAGATCATTTACCTGATTGACTGTATCATTCAAACACTCTAGTGGGACATTATTAATCATATAAGAAAAGAATTGTGGTGTGGTTCTATAAAATGTCATAACCTTACACTTGGAACTGTTAAGGTTTAGTAGGTTATCTTTACACCAAGAAAGAAATGCATCCAAGTCAGCTTGCAAATTAAAGCGGGAGACCAAATCATTATATGCTAAACATAGTTTCACATCATCGGCGTACATAAGCACACGAGAGTAAGTCAAGACTGACGGAAGATCATTTATGAAGAGTGTAAAAAGCAATGGACCCAAGTGACTACCTTGGGGTACACCAGAGGTAACCTGGATTGGTTTGGAATATGAATTACTAAAAAAAACTTTTTGTGTCCTAGAACTAAGGTAATCAGAGATCCAAATAAGAAGGTTGGTTGGAAAACCAATTAAACTCAGTTTGAGAAGCAGCAAGCAGTGATTGACAGAATCAAAAGCCTTACTAAAATCAGTATAAATCACGTGAGTTTGCATATTACATAAGAATCCTTTGATCACTAATGATGTAAGCTCTAATAAGTTAGTTGTAGTGGATCGACGCTTTACAAAGCCGTGTTGATAGGGTGAAATAATGGAACTGCATAAATGCTGCAATTGAGATGTCATAATTCTCTCAAAAGCTTTCGGAATTGCAGACAACTTTGAAATACCTCTATAATTCTCAACATCAGACTTATTTCCTTTTTTATGGAGAGGAATGATAAAAGATTCCTTCCATAACATAGGGAAAGTGGATGATTGCAAAGACAATTCAACTAATTTATGAATAGGCTTACAAAGTGCATCAGCGCAAAACCTAAGTACACAACCAGGTACTCCGTCGGGTCCCGGTGGGTTCTACAGAGTTAAGATCACAAAGAAGAGAGCTTTCAGTTATCACAGGGCTAAAAATACAATTAGATTTATTTAGCCGATAAGGGTATGGTTGATTCGCAGGACAGCTAGTGGACGAGTAGGTTGACGTAAAAAACTGCGCAAACAAATCGGCTATGGCCTGATCAGTGTTCGCTTTCACATTACCATAGCGCACAGATGAGGGGATAGTGGAAGATTTGCGTTTAGAGTTAACAAAGGAATAAAACTGCTTAGGATTTTGTGAGAATTGCAGCCTGCATCGGTTAAGATAGTCTTTGTAACACTTTGCATTAAGCACATTAAATCTAGAACGCACATCCACATATCGAGAGAAATCAGATGATTTTTTCGAAATCTTATACTTTTTAAAAATACCTTGACTTCTTGTTTTTTAAAGTAATTAGTTCCCTTGTGAACCAAGGCTGCCTATTAGGACAGCGGGGGAGCTCAAGTGGAACACAGACATCAAAAAGCGAATACAAGGTTTCATAAAAAAAGTTTTATGGCGACATCAATATCTGTACAATTGTACAATTGAGACCAATCGGTTTTAAAATTAAATCACTGAGTTTCAAAAAATCTGCTTTTTGAAAACAGCGTGTTTTAGCCGTCGAATTCCCAGAAGCAGAGCACACACAAGAAGGAAAATCGATAGTAAGTTCAACTGTAGGATGAAAGGGGTCCTCAGGAAACACCAATGGGTCGATTCTAGATGCAACATTGCCGGGAGGATCCAACAGAAAGATTAAATCAAGAGTTCTGTTGTTCGAGTTCCGAATAGGATTGACTTGAGACAACGACAACTCAAAAAGTCCATCGATAAAATCATGAGATTTCGATGGAAAAAGTGCATTGGATTCATCATTCGTGGACCACATTACTTCCGGCAAGTTGAAATCTCCAAGAACAACCAAAAGGTCAGTGCTTGATAATAATAGAGAGACCGACTCGATGGCAGAAAGGTGAGATAAGTAAACTGTGGCATCAGAGCGGGGAGGAATATAGGAGCAAGTAATAAAAACGGAAAAAGTAGAAAAAGTTATTTTAACACTTATAAACTCGATGTCAAGGGGAATTAAAGTATCTGTCAACTCCGACGAAAGGCCGGAATCTACAGCAATTAAAACCCCTCCTCCAACGCGAGAAGAGCGATCGCGTCTATAAGTGGTGTATTTAGTGGAAAAAATTGTGGAATCTGAGATGTCCGATTTTAACCACGTCTCAGTAAAAACTAGAACATGAAAATCGAAAGATATACTGTCAACAAACAGTTTTGCTAATTTGGAATTAAGACCACGGACATTTTGATAAGCAAGCAGAAGGGAGGACATTAGTTTTTTGACACCACAGTAGAAGAAGAGGTACCAGAAAGGTTAGAAGAAAAAGTAGGCAAGTAAATAGGAGCACGAGTTTTCTTTTTGGGAACATATTCTTTAACAATTAAATGTTCCGGCCAGAAATCCTCTGAACAAATTGTTTTAAAAATTTTATCTGGGACAGTAACTTTAAAAGAGGAAACATCCCTTCCATAAGAAAATTTGAACTTGACTACCAAAACATCTGCGGCTTGAGTTTTGGCCTGAATGAAGGCTTTAACATCATCAGATGTGAGATCAGGGGCAAGGCGAGAAACAAAGATATGCTTCTTCGGAGGCATACCTGTGAGAGGCCTTATAGCCCTTGATTCCCCAGTTACCTCAGTAATACATACCGAAATAGGGGGAGCAGCCACACCAGCACTCTCTTTAGGTATATTTACAGCAGGGGTGATCGGGACCTCCTGGACGGCCGAATCGGAGCCAACATCTGATGTCACATGACTGGTATCAGAGATGCCACCTTCTTTAGTGGTAAAATCTCCAGTACCAATTATCTTCCGGGCTGGAGCCGGAGTATTAAAAGATGTCAGACGCTGGATATTAGGAGTCGATGGGCTCTGGGTCTGGGCGGGAACAGAAAGAGCATTTTGCTTCTGAGGCACACCCGAGTTGATGGTTTTTTTGCGCTTAGGACACTCTTTCATCAGTTTTAAACTGGAGAATTGAGAATCCACAGTCACAAACTCGTCAGTAAGTTTGACAAGTTTGGAATAAATGCTCTTAAAACCAACTCTAGTCTGCCTCATGAACACTTTCATTTCCATTTCGACTTCACCGCAAGCCCCACAAGTCCACGACAGCCCGTTGAATAGCTCGATAAAGTCTTTAACCCTGGCGTTGTAACCAGCACATTTGACATGTACAATTTTGTCACAAAGCCAGCACCCAATAAAGCTATCAACGTCAGACGGAGTCTTGCACTTTTTATTAAAACAGACCGGATAACTCATGATATAAATCGGACAAATTAAATCGACACTAAATAATCAGACTATATACGGACCAGGGTTCGTATACACAACAATAGTACCGTACTCAATAAGTACCGTACTCAAAAAAGTACGGTACATTTTTCGTTTCGTACTGTACGAAATTACAAGTACCGTACATAATTTGTAACGCACCGACCGAAAAAAGCAAGTACGGTACAGCGTCGTAACGCACCGACCGATAAAAATAAGTACCGAACTTTTTTGCGTTCAGCACTCGTACGTACTAAACAGTTTTAGTTACGTACAATTAAGTACAAAATGGTTTTTAGTTAAGTACACGGAGTGAAAAACGAATTTAGTTACAGACTTTGTGATAAGTGCACGGACTGAAGACTTTCGCGAAAACAAACCAAAGAGGATAAAGATGACTGAAGACTTATTAAATCGCGAAAAAAACCAAAGAGGATAAAAAATAGTAATTATGAAAAACGTAATTGCCTACCACGTAAAAAATCATGTCAGGATCAATGCATAGGCGCAATTCGCAGGTAAGGGATCTCAATGGTAACAAAACCGCGAAATGCTTAAGAAATTGATTTTCAAAGCCACAAATGATCACTCAAAACTGCAATGCCCTGTCTATGACAATACCAAACCGCGATTAATACCGCGGATGACCAAAAGAAAAGAACATAGTTATGACCTTAAAAACTGTTTCAAACCACTGACTGTTAATGACAAATCATTAAATCGCGGAAAATTACCAAGGAGGACAAAAAAAATGTGATAATGCCAAACAAACTTTACTTTCAAGATAGTGAAAAATCACGTCAGGATCAATGCATTGGCCCAGCGAACAAAACCGCGAAATGCTTAAGAAACTGTTATTCAAGACCACAATCTATCACACATAACTGCATTGCCCTGGTTATGATAATACCGAACCGCGATTAATACCACGGATGACCAAAGCTAAAGAACATTGCCATGGTTTTGACAATACTGAGCCCCGAACCATGGATGACCAACAATGAAGAACATAGATAGAGCATAAGCCACGAACCATGGATGACCATTGTCCACCATTTTCGCTTGTAAATTTGTATAAAAGCCTGCCAGATGTAATGCATAAGCGTTATTTAAAAATAGTTCCAATTGTAATGAGATCCCACAGGCAAATATTGCCCAAATCAAATCAATTTCTTAAGCATTTCGCGGTTTTATTACCATGGAGACCCCTTAGCTGCATACTGGGCCTATGCATTGATCCTGACATGATTTTTCAATAACTCCAAAGTAAAATTTGTTTGGCATTATTAGATTTTTTGATCCTCCTTGGTATTTTTCCGCGATATAATGATTTGTCAGTAACAGACAGTGGTTTGAAACAGTTTTTAAGATCTTGGCTATGTTCTTTATCTTTGGTCATCCTTGGTATTAATCGCGGTTTGGTATTGTCATAGACAGGGCAATGCAGTTATGTGTGATAGTTTGTGGTCTTGAAAATCAATTTCTTAAGCATTTCGCGGTTTAATTACCATTGAAATCCCTTACGTGCGAATTGCGCATATGCATTGATCCTGACATGATTTTTTACTTGGTAGGCAATTACGTTTTTCATAATTACTATTTTTTATCCTCTTTGGTTTTTTTTCCCAATTTAATTTGTCTTCAGTCATCTTTATCCTCTTTGGTTTGTTTTCGCGATTTAATAAGACTGAAGTCCGTGCACTTGTCACAAAGCCTGTAACTAAATTCGTTTTACACTTCGTGTACTTAACTAAAAAACATTTTGTACTTAATTGTACGTAACTAAAATTATTTAGTACGTACGAGTGCTGAACGCAAAAAAGTTCGGTACTTATTTTTATCGGTCGGTGCGTTACGACGCTGTACCGTACTTGCTTTTTTCGGTCGGTGCGTTACAAAATATGTACGGTACTTGTGATTTCGTACAGTACGAAATGAGAAGTGTACCGTACTTTTCTGAGTACGGTACTTGGATTTGTTCAGTACTTTTTGTGTACTAAACAAAAGTACGGTACTTTGTACGGTACTTTGAGAACCCTGATACGGACCAAATTCACTACTGGGGGCAAACAATCGAACAGCTACAGCTTTTTCTAACAGAAAAAGAATAAAAATACACAGAACAAAGTAACCGTAATTCAGACAACACAGAGCGATTCGCGAGCGCGAGAGGGAATGTGCGGAAACGGGAGAGAGATTACACCAACAACAACAAGAGCAAATTAAAAAGAAACAAAACGAAAGAAACAAATTAAAATGCACAGCAACAGTAATGCAAAATTTTTTTTTGTTTTGTTTTTGCGTTTAGTAAGTTATTTAGTTATATTAACTTTTATTATAAACACAGGACAAAAAAAACAGAATCAATTATCTACAGTTGACACCGGCAAAAAATTATTAAACACAGATTAAAAAAAAACACGTCCGACTTCAGAGAGAATGCGAATGATATGGTGACAGTTAGAGATCGCAGCCAAAGCTAAGACTAAAACGAGAGCGTAAGTTAAAGTCGGCTCTAACCGACTTCGATATACCCGTTACGTTGAGGGTGAACATCCGAAAAGTATGCAACATTTTTTGACTCGGCTATTTATTATACAATCTTGTTGTAAATTTCAGGGATTATAGTTATTGCTAATATAAGTTTAAGTACTAAAGTTGAACTCGATATCTTAAAAAAATGTGGGAATTACACTGGCCTACAGATATTTTGGCCCAGCCTTATCGACGACAAATTCTGATCCAGTTTTGTGCACTGATTCCAAAACTGGTCTCGTTTTTTCTCCATCAGCTCTTGTTTTCAAGATATCGCGGAAAATCCATTTTGCAGTATTTTTGGCTTTTAAAAATTTATGGAGGTTACACCGAGCAAAAAAATATGTATTTATGAGCTCAATGCGACAGTACACATATTAATGCAGCCCAAAAAAATCATAGGAGCAGTATCAGCAAACCCAAAAGCGCATAAATTGGCCTTTGAAAATAAATTTTCATCTAATTATAGCAAATTTTTTAAACTTAACCGTTGTTTAACAGCCATTTGGGGTGCTTGAATTTTAATTAAAACCACTTTAGCATAAAGCCCAATGTTTCTTCTAACTTCACAAATTTTGTTGCATTTAAATCTTGTCGATGGACAAAGTTACAGGCGGTTAATCCCGAAAAAATGAATTAAAATTTATGGCAGGATAACTAGATTGATACACAAAATGTGTATAGGAAATACTTAAAGACTACGTGATCTAAGATGGACCTTACATTAATTTTCAAGCAAATGTACAATAACATTCAATCAGTACTAGATTCAAAAAATTTTCCCCAAATTCATATTTGCTTACAATCGAACAACCTCGCAAGAATGACATTAAAATTTTATGAATTGGTCTACAAATGGGCCAAATGAATTCGGCACACACCACACTCGGCACACGGCATAACCAAACGCGTCGTTTTATCAGAACTAGCTCAAATTTTTGATCCGCTGGGGTTCTTAAGTCCCATCTCGATACTAGGCAAGATCTTTATGCAATAAATGTGGTTACTCAAGCAAGAATGGGACGAGGAATTACCTTCCACTTATGCTGTTCAGTGGCGAAAGTACAGAAATGATTTAAGCCTTGTACATGAATGTTCCTTGTCTCGACCCGTAGTGCCACTCGATAAAGATGTAGAAAAAATCGAATTTCAGATGCGTCTTGTCGCAACCATTTACGCCCGAGTTAAAGATAAACAAGAAAACATAAAAGTCAACTTGGTGACTGCAAAATCCAAGGTGGCGCCAGTTAGGGTTACATCGTTACCACTTTTGGAACTGGAAGGAGCCAAACTTTTGGCCCAGCTCACGGCAAAAGCTCAAGGCTTGTATTCCCTTAATTATTTCGGAAATCAGCTGGATTGCTACCCATCTAGTAGTGGGTCACTTTAGTAGCAAACAGAATCGCGTTCGTTCAGGAAATAACAAATATACATTGTACAAGAGTGGTACAAGATAGAGTCAAAACTAAACCCTGCAGATATAGTTTCTTGTGGTCTGCACACTACTGAATTAAAACAGTCTTCCTTGTGGTGGAACGGTCCTCCATTTTTGCAACTGCCCGTCGATCAGTGGCCTGCTGTAGAGTTCCATAGATTCAAAGAAGTGCCAAAACATCGCAATTCTAAATTCACATTGCTGGCTAGTTCGCAATCGCAAGTAGACGATATTGTATGAGATTGCAAGTATGCTAAAGACTTTCCCAAATTGAATCGAGTATTTGGTTACATTTATCGTTGGCGTTATAGTACAGAAAAGGTTAATTCAGATAGAACCAAGGGCCTGTCAGCAGCTGAGGCTAGTGGTGGTTTAAACTACATCGTGTTTAACAGAACTTGAGATTTCAAGAGGAAATCGTCAATTTAGGAAAATGCAAGATTATTAAATCACCAAAGATACAAGGGCTCAAACCATTTCTTGATGTAATAGATGTCGAAGTCATTCGCGTAGGTGCCAGACTATCTCAAGCTAATGTACCACATGACACTAGACATCAAATTTTATTGCCGAATAACCACATTGTTCGTCCATTCGAGCGAGCCGGATTGTACTTTGCTGGACCGCTATGGATGCACTTCAACCAACGCGGACGCCGACCCACAAAGGTGTACCTATGCGTCTTTGTGTGGAGCTTGTTTCGGAAGAGCTTGTTTCGGACCTTAGCACGAATGCCTTCCTAGCGGCACTAAAACGGTTTTTTGCTCATCGTGGGTTGAACACAGATTTGTTCTTTGACAACGCTACAAATTTTGTAGGCGCATCACGGGAATTGAAGGCGCTTGCTGACCTTATGTGGAGTGACTCGTACAAGCAAAAGATTGTCAGCCAATTCAGGAGTTCGGTTTCATTTCATACCTCCGCGCTCGTCCCACTTTGGAGGGCTCTGGGAGAGCGCTGTTAAGGTAGCGAAGCAGCTACTAATCCGATGTTTCAACAGTTCAGCTCTAAATTTTGAGGAGCTTGTAACGGCCATTTCTCAAGCTGAAGCGGTCATGAACTACGGACCTCGAGGCGTTGATTCACGGACACTTTTTACTTCCCCCAGGGCAGTGGATATTGGGTCGCGTTGGCGAGACTCACCCTGGTGCTGACGGTGCGGTCCACGTCGTTACGGTTAAGACGAAAACGGGCCTGTTTAAGAGGAATGTACACAAAATTTGTCCCCTACCCATGTAGGACTGATCTCAGAATATTGTTGGAAGAAGCTTCCAAGGGCGGGAGTATGTTGGCGCTCAAACTGATCACCTCCAAGCGATAGTATTATTAGCGTGTATCGATAAGTAGGCACCCACACCTATGTATAACCACACCCCATCTCTAGGCTAAGCACATTGAATAATTAAAAACCTTGCTTCCGACTTGGATAGACGCAACAGCTCTTGGCTTCTTATTTTGAGATTTATCGCTCCGAACTGGTCTATAAAGTTGCGGAATCAATTTCCGTTACTCATGAAAAAACATGATTAACAGTTATTGAAATAACCTTATGACCCTATGCTTAAAGTTGAAGCCTAGTCCCAAAGGTTTGCTGTAGCGGATGTTCCAAACGCCAATGACCCTTTGTATGAAAAGGTAGTCGATCCTTCTGGAGCGTTCGTCACTGGATGATTTCGTTAATTGGGTTATGATGATCCGGAGTCTTTCGGTTTTCTTCCACACCAGAGTAACCTTTTCGTGGATACTCAAGAATAAGGGCCAATTGTATATCCCAATAAACGGTGCAATGGAAGTTACAACTTTTATTAATTAAATGTAAATAAAGTTGTGTCTCGCTTGAGACTTTAACATAGACTGATTAGCAAATGCACAAGCTGTACGAATTGAACCTCAGCAGAGGCCGCTGAAAGTTATGGAAAATTACTCCAAACGGGAGTTCTTCTGACGCTAGCTCTTAGTTCCTCATTCGCAACGGGACCTTGTTTACAATAATTGTAACAATAACCAGCTAGAGCTAGTTTCTGCTATGCTTAAAGCTTAAACAATATCTTACAAAAGCTTAATCAATATGTAACAAACATATGGCATACTCGCGAGCTGCAATCATGATAATATACATGTAACATATTATAGAGCTGATAAGAATATGTCACTAGTGTTCCTGCGTTCCTGAAGGTGAACATCCGAAAAGTATGCAATATTTTTTAACGGCTTTTTATTATCCGATCTTGATGTAAATTTCTGGGATTATAGTTATTGCTAATATAAATTTAGTTTAAAAAAAAGTTAAAGTTAAAGTAAAGTAAAAGTTAAAAAATGTGGAAGTTATTGAACATTTTTTTTTGTGGGGCGGGGGTGGGTGTGGAAAAAATTTTAAACAAACTTAATCTGCGTGCAGACAATAAGAGTCTAGGCTCTAGCTCTTCTAGTCTCTGAGAAAAAAAGAAATAAAATAGGATCGCAAAACTAATTTTTGGCTGTTGATGCTGATCAAGAATATATATACTTTATATGGTCGGAAATAATTCCTTCCGCCTGTTTCACAAATTTGCACGACTTTAGTATATCCTAAAAATTAATTCAACTTTACCGCCCCAAGCGAAAATTTGATTCAAAAAAATCGCGCGATTTTACCTGCAAACCAGGGTTAGTCCCGAATGTAACATCAGTTTAAGCAAAGGTTTATAGATATTATAGATGACGCAGGTAAAACAAAAACGATTGTTTTTGGCAGCTTACTTTAGATCCCAATTTTCGCTCCTTGCTGCCTTTTCGAGGATACATATATGTATACTAGCAAATAGCCCGTCACGCTTCGCTGCGCCTTCAACAGTATATAACCAACGCACACCCACTTCAGGCCCACATCCCACCCACTTCCCGCACATTTCCCGACCACATCCCACCCACTTTTCGCACACTTAGCACCTACATCCCACCCACATTCCACCCACTTGCCACCAACATACCGCACACTTCCCGCCCTCTTCCCGCCCAAATCCCACCCACTTCCCATTTACATCCCAACCACTTCCCGCCCACATCCCACCCACTTTCCGCCCACTTCGCACCTACATCCCACCCACATTCCTCCCACTTGCTACCAACATACTGCACACTTACCGCCCTCTTCCCGCCCAAATCCCACCCACTTCCCATTTACATCCCTCCCACATCCCTCCCACTTACCGCCACATTCCACCCACATCCCATCCACTTCCCATTTCCACGCCACCCACTTCCCACCAACATCCCACCCACTTGCCACCCGTACACTTCCCGCCGTCTTCCCGTCCACTTCCCGCCCCGTTCCCATTAACATCCCACCCACATCCCTCCCACTTCCTGCCACATATCATCCACTTTACATCCTACCAAAACAACATTCCACCCACATCCCATTCACCCCACAGTGAGCATCCCGGCGGTATTTCCAACATCGGAAAATAAAAAACAAAATAAATTCTCGTTTTGACCTTACAATCCGAGTTTCACGACAATCGTATGAAAAATAGTTTTTGCATGCAGAATTTTCCGGCCATTTTCCTCGTGGCCGGCTTTTCCGACATTGAAAAATCACATTTCAAATTAATTCGCATTTTGTCCTTACAAACCGAGTTTTAAGCCAATCGGATGAAAAATAGTTTTTTCATGCAGAATTTTTCGGGAATTTTTCGACAGTCAGGTCAAATTTACCAACTTCGGAATATAACAATTTAAACTATTTCGTATTCTATACTTACAAACCGAGTTTCAAGCCAATCGTATGATAAATACTTTTCTGGATTCAGAATTTTCCGGCCATTTTTCTCGTGTGCGGATTTTCCAAAATCGGGAAAACACGTGTCAAATTATTTCGCGTACTATGCTTACATCTTATGTTTTGTTATGTGTAATTTTGAAAATGAATTTTGCGCTAATCGCTGGCAACTAAAGTTTCGCCCATACAACCTTGACCACCAACTTTCCACCGAGCGGGGTAAATTTTCCGGAAGATTGGTATGCAGTTGTTGTCGAATTTCCATATAGATCTTTGAAAATGAGTTTGAACTTGATCGGATGAAAAACAAAAAAGTTTCATATAACAGCTTTTCGCGAATTTTCCACATTTGCCGACAAAATTTTCCAAAATCCGTTCTTAGTACTCACTTTCAGCATAAGATAAAACTACTGTGAAAATCTCATCTTCCTATATTTTATGGCTTAGGCTGTGCGACGGTCACCAGTCAGTCAGTCAGTCAGTCAGTCAATTAGTCAGGTTGAACTTTTTTTATAGACTATATGAACTATATAGACTAGCAAATAACCCGTCGCGCTTCGCTGCGCCTTCAACAGTATAGAACCAACGCACACTCACTTCATGTCCACAACCCACACACTTCCCGTCCACTTCCCGCCCTCTTCCCGACCACTTCCAGCCAATTTTCCGCCCACATCCCACCCACATACCGCCCACATCCCGCCCACATACCACCCACTTCCCACCCTCTTCTCACCCTCTCCCGTCCACTTCCCGTCCACTTCCCGCCCACATCCCACCCACATCCCGTCCACATACCACCCACTTCATGTGAGGGGAACATACCACCCCCTTCCCACCCTCTTCCCGACCACTTCCCGCTAACATACCACCCCCTTCCCACCCTCTTCCCGTCCACTTCCCGCTAACATCCCACCCACATCCCACCCACTTCCCGCCCACATACCCACTTCCCGCCCTCTTCCCTTCCACTTCCAGCCAATTTTCCGCCCTCATCCCACCCACATACCACCCACTTCCCACCCTCTTCTTACCCTCTCCCGTCCACATCCCGTCCACTTCCCGCCCACATCCCACCCACATCCCGCCCACATCCCACCTACATCCCACCCACTTCCCGCCCACATACCACCCTCTTTCCGCCCTTTTCCCGTCCAAAACCCACCCACATCCCGCCCACATCCCGCCCACATCCCGCCCACATCCCGCCCACATCCCAGCCACTTCCCGCCCACATACCACCCACTTTCCGCCCACATACCACCCACTTTCCCGCCCACATCCCACCCACATCCCTCCAACTTCCCGCCACATTCCACACACTTTACATCCACTTACCACCCACTTCCTAAACAACTTACCACCCACATCCCATTTACTTCCCAACCACTTTCCAGCGGTATTTCTATCATCGGAAAATAAAAACAAAAATTAATTCCGATTTTGACCTTTCAAACCGAGTTTCAAGCCAATCGGATGAAAAATAGTTTTTTGCATGCAGAATTTTCCGACCATTTTCCCCGTGGGCGGATTTTCCGACATTGAAAAATCACATTTCAATTTATTTCGTATTTTGTCCTTTCAAACCGAGTTTCAAGCCAATCGGATGAAAAATAGTTTTTTTCATGCAGAATTTTCCGGGAATTTTCCGACCGTTGGGTTAAATTTTCCAACTTCGGAAAATCACATTTCAATTCATTTCACCTACTTTCCTTTCAAACCGAGTTTTAAGCCAATCGGATGAAAAATAATTTTTTTTATGCAGAATTTTCCCGCCATTTTCCTCGTGGGCGGGTTTTCCAAAATCGGGAAAACACGGGTCGAATTATTTCGCGTACTAAGCTTACAAACCAAGTTTCAAGTCAATCGGGTGAAAAATAACATTTTTCCCATACAAACTTTTCCGACGCTTTTCCGACTTTTCCGGGTGGATTTTTCCAAAACCCCGTCTTAGTACGCACTTTCACCACCAACGGAAAATCCTGTGAAAATTACAGCCCTCTATCTCTTACCGTTTGGGCTCTGCGATGATTGCCAATCAGTCAGTCAGTCAGTCAGTGAATCAGTCAGGACACTCTCTTTTATATTTATAGAAATTGAAATTTAGTGTACGTTTTTTAAATTAGCTATACGGCTGAGAGCAAAGATTTATTGACATTAAGGATGTCGCATGCTGACTTTGGATCCCAAAAAAATGTTTGTATGAGATGCGGTATCTATAAATGCAGTGTCTTTGGTTTGACTCAAGGCATTTACATTGGCCTAAAGCTGTTCTTAGGTTAGGTTAGGTTGTGATGGCTGAGAGCGACGAGCCGCTCTCCCACTTAGGCCACTTTGGGCCCATTGCGATGTCCTATTTATTCCCTATTAACCCTTTTTAATACTGAGGTGGGTCCTCGTTACTGAACCATTGTGTTTTGTGACGTAAAAGTGTGTTAGTACGTTTTTGGTCGGATGTTGGCCACGTAAGCCTCGCTACTGCACAGGAAGAAAGGTTTTTCCACCGGTCCGTAGCAAGACGAAGTGTTTCTGCTTTTTTATGAAGTTTATATGTCGCCATAGGCATTCCTATCGTGCTCCTCTCTGAAAGGAGCTCGATGGTGGTTCCTATTCTGTCCAGTTTGTCCGCAGACTCGTTACCTTCTATGTTGCGGTGTCCAGGTACCCATATCAGGTGTATACTAAAATGTCGTGCGATCTCTTTGAGAGATAAGCGACATTTAGTAAGTGTTTTAGCATTGTTGGTGTGAGAATCAAGCGCTTTAAGGGCGGCTTGACTATCTGAGTATATAAATACATTTCCTTCCTTGACCGTGAGTGTGCTAAGGTAGGTGGCAGCTTCCTGGATGGCTACCACCTCTGCTTGGTACACACTACACTGGTCAGGAAGGCGGAACGATAAGTTCAAATCTAGGTTGGGAGAAAAAAACTCCCCCTCCTACTTTTTTGTCGAGCTTAGAACCATCAGTGTAGATGTTAATGGCGTTAGCTCTGCTGTGGGGCAGGTTGTCCCAATCGTTTCGGCTTGGGACATAGACGTCGTAAAATTTGTCGAACGTCGTTTGTGTTATACAGTAGTCTGTACTTAATGGTATACCCGTTTGGTCTTCGAGTATGGTAGCGTGTCCTGAATTGCCCCTATTCCAGGTATCGGATTCTCGTAGTCTTAAGGCTGTTGTGGTAGCCATTTGCTTAGCTACGAGGTCTAGTGGTAGAAGGTGAACAATAGTATTTAGCGCTTCCGTTGGTGTCGTTCGGAGAGCGCCGCTAATACAAATTTCCGCACTTCTTTGTACTTTGTGCAGATAGTTCAGGGCTGATTGTTTCCCAAGTGCTGGCCACCATACTAGAGCTCCGTAGATGGTGCCTTGGTTGCCTTTTTTATACGTTCATTTATGTTGTCATTCTAGAGCAGTTTCTTATCCAGAATGACACCCAAGTATTTGGCATTGTCACCAAATACGAGGCTTACTCCGTTGATCTTAGGCGGGATAAGATCAGGAATTTTGTACTTTAGGGTGAAAAGCACTAATTCCGTCTTAGCCGGGTTTACGCCCAAGCCACAAAATTTTGTCCACTGAGCAAGTGTTGTCAGTGCGGTCTGCATGAGGTCACACAGCTTTTGAGGAAACATTCCACATTTGTAGATGGCAATATCATCCGCGTAAGCCACCACTTCATGTCCCTCCGTCTCCATTAGCCGCAGCAGTTGGTTAACTGTTACAACCCACAGCAGCGGAGAGAGAACACCTCCTTGCGAAGTGCCTCTGTTTACACATCTAATAGCAGTTGCACCACCAAGTTGGGAGTACACCGTTCTGCTGGTTAGCAATTGTTCTACACTCAGAAAATTATTTTTCTATATTTAAGAAAATCACCCTAGAATCGAAATTGCCCGAAAACTTAGAAAAAATTTCTATATTTATGAAAAAATTTTCTGTATTTTAGAAAAGTGGCCCTACGAATAAATTTTTTAGGAAAAACTTTCTAAAATTCAAAAAACTATATTTTTTTCTAAATTCTAGGGTGAATTTTCTTTATTGCCTTTTCTAATTTTTAGGGTAATTTCACCTTTGATTTTAGAAAATATTTGTTAAATATTTAGCGTACTTTGCCCTAAAATTAAGAAAATAAACCACAATTTTAAGAAAGTTTTTCTAAGTCCTTCGACCTTTCTAAAAATGTTTTCAAAATTGCATTGCGATATGCTGCCGTTCGGGTTTAACGACGAAGCCGTCTATATGATGGCATTTGTTTACGCACACTAATGTCTATCGCAATGCCTGAAGAATGCAGATGTATTGAGCAAGTTTTTGTTTCGTCTTGTAGTAATCGATTAAAGGATTGTATAAAATAAAAGCAATCTAAAAACCCCTCAAGTAAAAAAAAAAACATTTAATAAAAAAAACTATGCTCCTACGGGGATTGGATCCCAGTCCATGACAGTTTCTAAGCTAATGTCTTATCCACTCGACCACGACTTTGGCTTCTTATTGAGTGGTCAATGTGAGTACTTAAGCTCCAAATACGCCACACAAATTCTTAGGTATGAATTAAACGCAAGGTTCTGCTAAATAAAAAAAAACATTAATAACAAACATTAAAAAAAATATATATTTAATGAGAAGAAAAAGTATGCTCCTACTGGGATTTAAGCCCAGGCCCCCACGTTTGCTAACCGAAAGTAATGTTAACTAGACCATCTGTGTACATTATTAACTATAGTTGTGTCGCTACGTCTTGCTCAAGGTTAATAGTCGAGTGGGCTAAGGCGTCGTCCGAGTGTTCAGTATTAGAGAGAGGCCCCGAGTTCAAGTCCCAGTAAAGTAAGTAAGAAACGAGAAAGGCAAATCTATTTTCGTCTGTGGTGAATTTTCCCATGACCGTGATTAAGAGCGGTAATATAGAGAAAAAAACAGCTTTTCTCATAAAAACCCATTTTTCGACCGATCATTTGTATGGCAGCTACAAGAAGTAGTCATCCGATCCGGTCGGTTCCGACATATTAGCAGCGTGCAGACAAAAGAACACTCTGTGCAAAATTTCAGCTCGATAGCTTCCAAAACTAAGGGACTAGTTCGCGTAGAAACAGACAGACGGACGGACGGACGGACGGACAGACGGACGGACGGACAGACGGACGGACAAAGCTTAATCGACTCAGCTCGTCATGCTGATCAAGAATATATATACTTTATGTGGTCGGAGATGATTCCTTCTATGCGTTGCAAACTTCTGGGCAAAATTATAATACACTTTTCAAGTGTATAAAAATGGTTAATGCATTTAAAAATTGTTTATAGCTTAGAAAAAAGTGGCCCAACCCAAGGGTTCGCGGCGGGGTGGATCCAAACAACAACCACACAGGGGGTGGACTGTAGTCTGTCCTACCCTGCCTCCCCCTAAAATTTTTTTTTTAGTCTTTTACTGTCAGCTGCTGCCTTCTCATGCCAGCGCTGCCATAACCGGTTGGGAATTTTAAATTGACTTAACAGCTAAAATTGTCTAAGTTTTTTTAGAAAAATTGCATTGAAGAAACGAGGATAGGCTGATTGGCCTATAATCGTTTGGTTTCACATGTGAAGCTTTGCCAGCTTTCGGTATGAATATTACTTTCTCCACCTAGTGGGGATGTAGTTGACCTTGAGACAGCTTACATAGATAGCCAAGTCATTGTGTACCCAATGCACAGTGGGCGGAAATGCCGATTTTTTGGCATAAACTCCAAAATTAGAGACAGAAAGTTGAAACTTCATATATGTGCTATTTATATTATTAGTTAATTTCGAATTAATTTTTTACCGTTAATTAATTTTTTATTTTATTTTATTTTTTTTTATTTTTTAATTTTATTTTAATACATTAGCTACTTCTAACTCAAATGCAAAATGTTTTTTAACTTCAAACTCGTTGTCATTATCTGCTGTTCGGTCTGCTACCTCAAATGGGGGTGACACCAAAAGCGCGATAGCCTCTTTTGGTAGTTTGCGTGACTGACACAACGAATATCGACCTTGTCTGAATCTGTCAAAATATTTCGAAATTGCGCAAATATGCGCTTAAGTTGTCAGCTCTATATAAATGTTAACACAATAACACACACTTCTACATTAGCACTTTCAGCAATACGGCGTAATCTTGCTAGATCTGCTCCACGAAACACAATTATTGAGGCTAGGTTCTGCATGAAATATGTTCCAACAATACATTAAATACAACACGAAACAAAAGCATCTCAAACTTAACCACTTTACACTATATTTTACATACCTTAATGAATATTTTGCATATTTCAAAATGCAGTTATATATATTCTTGTAAGAATTAATAATAGTCAAACATTTACAAAATTTCCAACACATACAAGGCATAACTAGCCTTGCGCAAACAGCTGATTCAAAGCGCTGCCAAAGACCAGGGACGGGCAAAAAAAATGTTTCTTTTATCTTTTTATTAAGGGTAGGCATTTATTTAACGGAAATAATAAAAAAATTATAAAAATATTTAAAAATAATTTTGGACTTTATGCCAAAAATAAGGCCATTCCGCCCAATGTGCAATGGTTTGTTGAAGTTGGGCAGGATATATGTTATCGAGACCTGGCGACTTAAATGGTTCGAACGAATCGATAGCCCATTTAATTCTGGTCTCCGTGACAATGGTTTTGTCGTATTGCATAGAAAGGTCGGTTGGCCTAACCTGAGGTTTTAAGTTAAGGGAGCATTCAGGGAAGTGAGTGCTTAGCAGAAGATTTAGAGATTCTTCGCTCGAGTCGGTCCAGGTTCCGTCTGTTTTTTGTAAGAGTCCTGGCGGGGTTGGTGAGCTAGCCAGGATCTTTCTGAGCCGTGATGCATCAGAAGTAGATTCAATATTACTACAGTAATGGGTCCAGGAGGAGCGTTTTGCCATCCTAATAGCTTTCTTATAATTAGCTAGCTTTTGTTTATATAACTCCCATGCGGTTGTTTGGTCGTTATATTTGGCTACGTTAAATGTATGACGACATTTCTTTCGAAGCTTATCCAGCTCTGCAGACCATCAAGGTGGTTTAAAGGTGGATTTTATTTTTCTAGGGGGCAGGCCCTATTGAACGAACTCGAATACGCGATGGTAAGCGTATCGACAAGCTCATCTATCTGTTTTCCCGAACTTGGTGTGTATGGTGGGGACGGTCCAAACTTTTTACAGAGAAGTTTGTTGTGCACTTCCCAGTTGGTCTTTTTTGGGTTCTGTATTCTTTTGGGTGAGGGACACTTATTTGTTAGTACGACCTCTATGTATCGATGATCAGAGAAGGAGTGCTCTAGGAGCATCTTTCATGATATCACTTGGTCACATAGGTCTTCGGAGATGAGGGTTATATCTAAAACCTCTCTTCTATTTTTGATAAGAAAGGTGGGGTCATTCCCTTTATTGGCAAAATGCAAATCTGTCTGTAATAGGTAGTTGTACAGTGATTCACCGTGCTCATTTATGTCTGAGCTGCCCTATTGTGTGTGGTGTGCGTTGGCATCGCCACCTAAAATAAGGCTTGTATAAGTGTGACTCTTGCTTCCAGTTAGGTCCCGGAAAATTTTTGGTGGTGGAGGGCTCTCAGTGTCATGAGCCAGATAAAAGGAGGCCAGCCTGATTGTGGAACTCCCCAGTTCCAGGCTGACTGTACTGATGTCGCCATCACTGAATTGAGGAAGAAGTAGTGTTTTGTAATGTATTTTGGATAAAATACATGTACGAATTTTTCCCTTTCCCTTGGTATGGTAAAGGTTGTATTTGGGTGTCCGTTCTGTCACCAGAAATCCATGGCTCTTGAACAAAAACAATGTCTTCTTTGCCTGAGGATAGGCGAAGTAAAAGTTCAGCGGTTGCTGCTTTGGAGTGATGCTGGTTTATTTGTAGAACCCGCATCAAATAATAATATTTTTAACTATAGCTTTATTTCTGGTTTTAGCCATTGGAACCTCCAGACACCCACTTTACACAAATCCCCATCATTTGCCTTTGCTTCCGTTTGGGTGTAACGGAAAATACATTGAGCAAAACGGTGGGCACTCGAACTAAAGTGAGGTTCCGGCTGTAAATCGGCCAAAATCAAAATTAAAGTCTGTAGCTTAAAAAGTGTCAGCACTAATTGGTTGTCAGCACTAACACCTTTAGAGTTAAACGTGAACGTAATAAAATTACGTAAAACGTAATGTGGCGCTTACGTCGTCAACCAAAACCACTGAATTTATATTTAAATAATAATGGCTAATGGCCAAAATGGTAATTATTCACAATGCAAATATTTGCGTGAAAACTCCTTGTGATGCTCTGCACGTCACTGTGCGGGTGGGAGGATCACTTATTATCTAAATAAATGACACATTAACATTAAGAAAAAAAAAACAAAAACATTGTGAAAAAGAAATTGATATTTTTAGTAGATTATGGTAGATTATATTATATACAGTAAGTCAAGAAAGTGTTTTGACACAGGAAAAAAATTCATTTAGCACTTTTATTGCAAAAAAGGGGCTTTCTATAGATAGTAAAATGTTGTTCTTATTTTATTCAGATTCTGTACCGTCCCTAGACAAAGTATGCAAAAAGAAGTAGCCAAATCCATCTAGTTTTAACATTAAAAAAAATTAAAAACAAATAAAAGCTAAATTTTGAAGTGTCAAGAAAGTGTTTTGACAAAAGTCAAAACACTTATATCTTCAGTATCGGAGCTCAAATGGAAATATAAATTAATGATTCTGGACAAGTTTCACATACTGAATCCGAATCTGGTTATATAAAATCCATATCTTCCATGGATTAGCAGCAAACTTATATTAAAATGCAGAAAACGGCTAATTTAACCCCTTTTTAGTACATTCGAATCTCGTAAAAATCAGCTGATTTTGAAATTTTCGATCTTAACATTCAGTAGTACGTACCAATATGTATACAATATAATAAACACTTTAATCATTTCATAGGTTATAAGTTCATGATCAATCCGCAAAAAATGGCTGATTGGTATGCAATTTTGTTAATGAGTGAGAAAATTCAGCAGAATCGGTTGGATTATTAAGAAAAACGCCTTATAATCCAAAACTCAGATGAAACTAAATATATTTTTTTCAAATTTGAGGGCGTGTCCCGCCTTTTTTCATATTTTTCATAAGTCAAGATTTACAACAACACTATTATTAAATCGAAAAACTCCTTATATTGTGGCCGATGAAACAGATTTTGTTTATTCCTTGTGTACTCTAGATTTGATGCTTAACTATCAAGAAAAAATCATTTTCAAAATAGTCGGATTTCTACGAGATTCAAATGTACCAAAAAGGGGTAAAATTATTAATTTTCTGCATTTTAATTAAAATTTAGAGCTAATCCACTATAGATTTTGAGTTTATATAACCAGATTCGGGTTCAGAGTGTCAAACTTGTCCAGAATCATTAATTTATATTTCCATTTGAGCTCCGATACTGAAGATATAAGTGTTTTGACTTTTGTCAAAACACTTTCTTGACACTTCAAAATTTAGCTTTTATTTGTTTTTAATTTTTTTTAATGTTAAAACTAGATGGATTTGGCTACTTCTTTTTGCATACTTTGTCTAGGGACGGTACAGAATCTGAATAAAATAAGAACAACATTTTACTATCTATAGAAAGCCCCTTTTTGCAATAAAAGTGCTAAATGTGAATTTTTTCCTGTGTCAAAACACTTTCTTGACTTACGTTCCTGACGAAAGCAATATTGGCCGCCAACACGCCATTGTGTGCTGGTAAACGCTTCTTTTGATGCGAGTATTTAAAGAATCGTGCAGGAAGAGCTATGTGTGACGAAAACCAACACTAAATTATCTCCTTTTCTCGCTTCAGCTATTGTTGTCTCGTTTTAACTATTGGCCGATACTCTCGGTCACCAATATCGGCAAGTGTCATATGGGCATTAGCTATATAAAGGGCATAGCAGAATAAGCATACAAAAACTGCCCCCACTCCGATCAGCAACAAAATTAAATATGTTGTTACCCTCAATGAGAAACTCACTCTCCTAAATTTGTCACTATTGGAGTAGAGTTTTTTTTTTTTTTTTTTTTTTTTTTTTTACAAAATATCAATTGTAAGACAGAGCCTACTGTTTATTCAAACAATGATCACATTTTAAATTGAATTAGTTTTGGAGTAGAGTTATGGGGGCGGAAAGATAAATCAAATAAGTCGTTTATCTTAAGAACCGCTTAACCGATTTGGATGGGTTAAATATATGTTGTAAGTGTCTACAGCACAATTCAAAAAATAATTTTTCCACATTTTTATTGCCAACTCTTTGGCCCAAAAAAAATTATTGAAATTTTCAAATAATTCTTTTACGGTGTTAGCCTTTTGCGACACCGACAGTTTTTTGCTGGTTTTTTCATCAAGAGGTCCCTAACAACACATAATTTTTGCAAACACATCCCAAGTGTACCTCATGGTGAAATATAATTAAACGTTAAATTAGTATAATTTCATGATTATTTTATACATATTAGGCACACTGTACATCAACTAAAAACGGGAAAAAGGGGAAATTTTCTGTCAATTCTGTGTGAGAAGTTACAGTGTGATCAATCTCTATATATATAAAAGAAAGTGTCCTGATTCACTGATTCACTGATTGGCAATCATCGCACAGCCCAAACGGTAAGAGATAGAGGGCTGTAATTTTCACAGAAGTTTCTGTTGGTGGTGAAAGTGCGTACTAAGACGGGGTTTTGGAAAATTCCCCCGGAAAAGTCGGAAAAGCGTCGGAAAAGTTTGTATGGGAAAAATGTTATTTTTCATCCGATTGACTTGAAACTTGGTTTGTAAGCTTAGTACGGGAAATAATTTGACACGTGTTTTCCCGATTTTGGAAAATCCGTCCATGAGGAAAATGGTCGGAAAATTCTGCATGCAAAAAACTTTTTCATCCGATTGGCTTGAAATTTGGTTTGAAAGGAAAGTAAAAGAAATAAATTGAAATGTAATTTTCCGAAGTTGGAAAATTTGACCCAACGGTCGGTAAATTCCCGGAAAATTCTGCATGAAAAAAACTATTTTTCATCCGATTGACTTGAAACTCGGTTTTTAAGGACAAAATACGAATTAATTTGAAATGTGATTTTTCAATGTCGGAAAATTCGCCCACGAGGAAAATGGTCGGAAAATTCTGCATGCCAAAAACTATTTTTCGTCCGATTGGCTTAAAATTCGGTTTGAAAGGACAGAATACGAAATAGTTTGAAATGTGATATTCCGAAGTAGGAAAATTTGACCCAACGGTCGGAAAATTCCCGGAAAATTCTGCATGAAAAAACTATTTTTCATCCGATTGGCTTGAAACTCGGTTTGTAAGGACAAAATACGAAATAATTTGAAATGTGATTTTTCAATGTCGGAAAATCCGCCTACGAGGAAAATGGTCGGAAAATTCTGCATGCAAAAAACTATTTTTCATCCGATTGGCTTGAAATTCGGTTTGAAATTAAAGTAGGTGAATTAAATTGAAATGTGATTTTCCGAAGTTGGAAAATTTGACCCAACGGTCGGAAAATTCCCGGAAAATTCTGCATGAAAAAAACTATTTATCATCCGATTGTCTTAAAACTCGGTTTGTAAGGACAAAATACGAAATAATTTGAAATGTGATTTTTCAATGTCGGAAAATTCGCCCACGAGGAAAATGGCCGGAAAATTCTGCATGCAAAACACTATTTTTCATCCGATTGGCTTGAAATTCGGTTTGAAAGGACAAAATACGAAATAGTTTGAAATGTGATATTCCGAAATTGGAAAATTTGACCCAACGGTCGGAAAATTCACCGAAAACTCTGCATAAAAATAAACTATTTTTCATCCGATTGTCTTGAAACTCGGTTTGTAAGGACAAAATACGAAATAATTTGAAATGTGATTTTTCAATGTCGGAAAATTCGCCCACGAGGAAAATGGTCGGAAAATTCTGCATGCAAAAAACTATTTTTAGTCCGATTGGCTTGAAATTCGGTTTGAAAGGACAGAATACGAAATAGTTTGAAATGTGATATTCCAAAGTAGGAAAATTTGACCCAACGGTCGGAAAATTCCCGGAGAATTTTGCATGAAAAAAAGTATTTTTCAACCGATTGGCTTGAAACTCGGTTTAAAAGGTCAAAATCGGAAATAATTTTATTTTTATTTTCCGATGTTGGATGGGATGTGGGTGGGATGTGGGCGGGAAATGGGCGGGATGCGGGCGGGAAGTGGGTGGGAAGTAGGCGGGAAATTGGTGGGATGTGGTCGGTAAGTGGGCGGGAAATTGGAGGGAAGGGGGCGGGAAGTGGACAGGAAGAGGGCGGGAAGAGGGTGGGAAGTGGGTGGAATGTGGGCGGGAAGTGGGTGGGATGTGGGTGGGATGTGGACTTGAAGTGAGTGTGCGTTGGTTCTATACTGTTGAGGGCGCAGCGAAGCGCGACGGGTTACTTGCTAGTATCTCTATAAATATAAAAGAGAGTGTCCTGACTGATTCACTGACTGACTGACTGACTGATTGGCAATCATCGCAGAGCCCAAACGGTAAGAGATAGAGGGCTGTAATTTTCACAGGATTTTCCGTTGGTGGTGAAAGTGCGTACTAAGACGGGGTTTTGGAAAATTCCACCCGGAAAAGTCGGAAAAGCGTCGGAAAAGTATGTATGGGAAAAATGTTATTTTTCACCCGATTGACTTGAAACTTGGTTTGTAAGCTTAGTACGCGAAATAATTCGACCCGTGTTTTCCCGATTTTGGAAAATCCGCCCACGAGGAAAATGGCCGGAAAATTCTGCATGGAAAAAACTATTTTTCATCCGATTGACTTGAAATTCGGTTTGAAAAGAAAGTAGGTGATTTAAACTGAAATGTGATTTTCCGAAGTTGGAAAATTTGACCCAACGGTCGGAAAATTCCCGGAAAATTCTGCATTAAAAAACAATTTTTCATCCGATTGGTTTGAAACTCGGTTTGTAAGGACAAAATACGAAATAATTTGAAATGTGATTTTTCAATGTCGGAAAATCCGCCCACGGGGAAAATGGTCGGAAAATTCTGCATGCAAAAAACTATTTTTCATCCAATTGGCTTGAAATTCGGTTTGAAAGGACAGAATACGAAATAGTTTGAAATGAGATATTCCGAAGTTGGAAAATTTGACCCAACAGTCGGAAAATTCCCGGAAAATTTTGCATGAAAAAACTATTTTTCATCCGATTGGCTTGAAACTCGGTTTGTAAGGACAAAATACGAAATAATTTGAAATGTGATTTTTTAATGTCGGAAAATCCGCCCACGAGGAAAATGGTCGGAAAATTCTGCATGCTAAAAACTATTTTTCATCCGATTGTCTTTAAACTCGGTTTGAAAGGTCAAAATCGGAATTAATTTTTGTTTTTACTTTCCGATGTTGGAAATACCGCCGGGAAGCCCACTGGGATGTGGGTGGAAAGTGGGTGGTAAGTGGATGTAAAGTGTGTGAAATGTAGCGGGAATTGGGAGCGATGTGGGTGGGATGTGGGAGGGATGTGGGTGGGATATGGACGGGAAATGGGCGGGAAGCGGGTGGTATGTGGGCGGGAAGTGGGTGGGATGTGGGCGGGAAATTGGCGGGAAGTGGGGGGATGAGGGTGGGATGACAGTGGAATGTGAGCGGGATGTGGGCGGTAAATGGGCGGGAAATTGGCGGGAAGTGGGTAAGATGTGGGTGGGATGTGGGCGGGTTGTGGGCGGAAAGTGGGCGGGAAATTGGCGGGAAGTGGGAGGAATGTGGGCGGATGTGGGCGGGAAATGGGCGGGAAGCGGGTGGTATGTGGGGGGAAGTGGGTGGTATGTGGGCGGTAAGTGGGTGGGATGTGGGCGGGAAATTGGCGGGAAGTGGGGGACGAGGGTGGGATGTGGGCGGGATGTGGGTGGGATGTGGGCGGGAAGTGGGTGAGATGTTGGTGGGATGGGGGCGAAAGAGGGTGGGATGTGGGCGGGAAGTGGGTGGGATGTGGGCGGGAAATGGGCGGGAAGTGGGCGGGAAGTGGGTGAGATGTTGGTGGGATGGGGGCGAAAGAGGGTGGGAAGTGGGTGGTATGTGGGCAGGAAGTGGGTGGGATGTGGGCGGGATGTGGGTGGGATGTGGGCAGGAAGTGGTCGGGAAGAGGGCGGAAAGAGGGTGGGTTGTATGTGGGCGGGAAGTGGGTGGGATGTGGGTGGGATGGGGGTGGGATGTGGGCGGAAAATTGGCGGGCAGTGGAAGGGAAGAGGGCGGGAAAGGGCGGGAAGTGGGTGTGATGTGGGCGGGAAATGGGAGGTAAGTGAGTGTGCGTTGTTGTACTATTGAAGGCGCAGCGAAGCGCGACGGGTTATTTGCTAGTCATAAAATATATTTGTAAAACAATTCACATGTTTTATTGGCATTCACTATGAAGATGATTTCCGATGTCACTGCAAAAATGTTACATTGTTAAGGACTTCTTATTGAAAAAACCAGCAAAAAACTATAAGAGTTGGAGTCGATTTACACCTCGAAAAAATTAGTTGAAAATTTTAATAATATTTTTTGTGCCTAAGAATTGGTAATAAAAATGTGCAAAAATAATTTTTTGAATTCTATGGTCTACACTTATAACATATTTTTAACCCATTCATATCGGTTAAGCGGTTCTTAAGATAAACGACTTTTTTGATTTATCTTTCCGCCCTCATAACTCTACTCCAATAGCGATTAGAAGACTAAAATTTTAAGAGAGTGAGTTTCTCATTGAGGGTAACAACATATTTAATTTTGGTGCTGATCGGAGTGGTGGCAGTTTTTGTATGCTTATTCTGCTATGCCCTTTACTTCTAGCATCTTGAAATTAAACTATTTTTTTTTTCAATTATAAAAATTAAGTTTTTGTGTATGTATTTATTATTTTTCTAAAAATAAATAAAAATATTTCCCTTGAAAAAAAGTTAGTTGACCAATAGGTTGCGCTTCTTTTGTGAGTAAAACCTCTAAACCTCAATGGACATTAGACATGTTTTAGTGCACGATTTTTCGATTTCGACTTGCTCCAGCCTCCCAATTTGTGAGGTTGGGTAAAAAAATGCGTGAGCCAAAATGCGATGGCGGTGGGTTGGGGGGAAAAGACAAGGTCAAAGTTCTCGAAAAATGGTCGAAAATTGATATATAAGGTCATTTCTGCCCAGGGGTTGCCTGTAGAGGGGTTAAATGTACCAGTGGCCCCCATTGATTTTCCTTTCCCGACATTTTTGTCCTAGGCACCTACCCCCTATCTCTACTCCCTAGAAGGGTCCCCATACAAAAATGACATTTTTTTTAAAATGGCCCTCCAAACCCCTAAAACACTTTCTGGAAGGGTGAAATGTATGACCAACCCCCATTATTTTTCACTTCCCAACATTTTTGTTCTTGACACCCAACCCCTCTCTCCCCTCCTTAGGGGGCTCCCATACAAAATTGATATTAATTGCATGTTTGTATGGATTAACTAATACAATATTTCTGTGCTTGACAAAAATTTCCCCCAAAGCGCCAAACCAACTTTTTCTAAAGTAAATTGGCCCGCTGAACACGAAAATCGCCATAAAAATAAAATTTCTATCGACGCGTTATCGAGATATTACCGATAATAGTTTTTTTCGATTTTTCCAAAAGTTGCCTCCACTTAAACTCCCATTACTTTTTTGTTCTTCAACCGATTTAAAAACTCTATTCAAACTCAAACAGAAAAAACTTGGCCCAAAGTTTTGTTTTCGGACCAAAATGAGCTATGGTGTGTGCTTTTATTGCTATAGGCTTAAATGTAGAAAAAAAATATATTTTTTGCCAAATTTAAAAATTTATCGAAATTAAAACGCTTGTAGATTCATAATTATACAATTGGACAATAATTTTCTAATTGGACAATAAAATCTATTTAATTTACTTTAAAATAGGCTTTCGAACACAAAAATCGGTCATGAAATGTTTACTTTACTCATGTTTTGGTGAAAACAACACATACACAAACAAACACACACGCAAACATACACACAAACGCGCCCTCACACACGCGGGCGCAAGTAGCAAACGTAATGCGTAATAAGCAAAGCGTGTGGGGAGGGGTGGTGCAAAAATTGTTTCGTGAATAACTTCTGTGTTTTTGCTCAGATCTCATTGTGCGTTTCAGAATAGATAGATTAAGGGCCTAAGAATTATCTTATTAGGGTATTAACAGGGTATTAACCCTGCAGTACTGGGGAACTAGTTCGTGGCTGGTGATATAAGTACTTACCAGGAAACCACCTCTACTTACTTTACTAACCCTAAGCAGTGCGTTTCTTCATTTCGTATTTTGTATGAAATGTCCGCAAATAGGGTCAATCGCCACCACATCGTTTACCGTAGAGCTAGTGAAATGGGTCCCCATATTAGGGTGGCTAAAAAGGGTACTTACATTGGTACCCATAATATGGGTAGTTACATGGGTGCCCATGATAGGGGTGCTTATGTAGGTACCCATAATATGGGTAGTTACATGGGTGCCCATTATAGGGGTAGTTATGTAGGTACCGTGAAGAAAATAAAAAAAAAGTTTTAATTTAAAATTAAATGTTGACTTCATTTGATTCATTATACACTTGAAAAGTGTATTATAATTTTGCCCAGAAGTTTGCAACGCATAGAAGGAATCATCTCCGACCACATAAACTATATATATTCTTGATCAGCGTGACGAGCTGAGTCGATTAAGCTTTGTCCGTCCGTCTGTCCGTCCGTCCGTCTGTCCGTATGTCTGTTTCTACGCGAACTAGTCCTTCAGTTTTGAAGCTAGCGAGCTGAAATTTTGCACAGAGTCTTTTTTTGTCTGCACGCTGCTAATATGTCGGAACCGACCGGATCGGATGGCTACTTCTTGTAGCTGCCATACAAATGATCGGTCGAAAAATGGATTTTAATGAGAAAAACTGGTTTTTTCTCAATATTACCGCTCTCAATCACGGTCGTGGGTAACATTAAATGTTTTTAAGCTGATCTGCGAAGTTTGGTCGAAGTCGCTAACCGTTCAAACAAGCGATTTCAAGTGTATAAGAACTTCGGCACGGACGAAGTTAGCCTTGCCTTTCTCGTTTTTTATTATTAATTGTTGTTTTTGTTTTTTTGGACGCTATTGTTTTTGAAATGGCGCTTCTTCTGCAGCTGCAAGGCTTTCCGTATTTAGTCCTCAGCTAACCCACTTCCATCGACCGAATTTAATGCATCTGGAAAAATTTTTTTTTTAAATCTATCAGTTTCAACTTGAAACTTTCAAATGAATGATGTATGTGAATTGAAACAATTCAATTGCTAACTAAGCTAATGTAATAATTAATTTCAATTAAAATAAAATTGACTGCAACTAATTTTGTACAACGCTAGTTTTAATAAATTTAATAATACCTACCGATCATTGCTCCATAAAAATTGGCTTCGGCTTTTAATGATGCTTTACCTTGAACTCCATCAACATTGTAGGCTAAAATAACCTCATTGGCCAAAATATTTTTCAGGCGTTTAAAAATGCCACCTGACAAAATTTGGCCTGTCATTGCATCAATCTGTTAACAAAATAAATAAGAATTAGAATAAAAGATACAATTTTAACAGAATCCATCGTTTATTTCCATATTAATATCAGGTCGCTCACGGTCTGTATAGGAAACTTCCTTGCCACCTTCTGCCCTTGTCCTTGCTGTTTTGTCATCCCTTTTATTGTTGCCGTTTGTTCCGAGCCAGCTTCAATAAGAACTTCGAAATTTCCTCTTCTCCTAATCTCCTCGACAAGTGTGTCCAATTTGACCTGGACCACAGTCGTCTCGGCTGAAAAAAAATGGAGTTAGTTAAATTTTTTAACACACGCTTACAAACTTTTGGACCTGAGCAGTTAGCAATCGAATTGAAATCAATTGTCCTTTGTTCTATGGTAGATAAAATGCAACATACGTAGCTAAAAGATCCAGGAAATGATCCACTTTAAGCGCATTTTCTTCTGCCGCAACACAATTTAATTTGTCTGCATATTTCTTTTTCTGCTGCTGCTTAAGCCTTCTTAAATGCCTCTCGCTATACATGTTATATTTATTTGGTTGATTACAGTACCTTTTAGTTTTAGTTATTTTATTAATAAATGTCACTTTTGTTTTAATTTCACTCTCACTTTTTAATTGCACTCGCTTTGCTGCTCTTCTCTCAACTGCAATGCTGTCAGAAATTCGGCAAGCCAACAAACGCAGCTGCGTTCGAGCATTGCGAAAGAGCAGCAAGCAAAACGAAAAAAAACCCGAACTTCTATCACAATTCCTTTTGTAAATTTAGAAACAACAGCGAGAGAAAACGTAATCGAAGTTTTGATTTTTTAGTCACTTATGCCCTATTCGCAGAATAACACAAACAAATTGCGATCCTAGTATCGTAATGTTTCGTTTACGCTTTCTGTCGCTTTCGCGCATTTTACACGGTGGTCCGGCGTTCGCTTACCATAGGGTCAATCAAGTAAGTACCCATGTAGGCACTAGCCGAAAAGTTAGCTGGGTGGTTCGCCGTTCGCTTGCCAACGGGTCACTCAAGTAAGTACCCATATAGGAACCAGTCAGTTGGTGTTTCGGAGTTCGCTTACCATAGGGTCACTCTAGTAAGTACCCATGTGGGAAGTAGCGGCGTAGGTAGTTCCAGCATAGTCAATCGCCACCTCCAGAACTGCAGGGTATATATTAAGCGACGATGTTGTAACTCTAAAATTGTGGCTCTGACAGTTTTTTGCGGTTTAAGGGGGGAGGGGGGGGGGGGTGAAATTTTGCAAATCTGGAACAAACTTGATCTGCGTACGGCCTATACCTATGTACATGCAAAAATTTGTATCTCTATCTCTTATAGTCTCTGAGATCGATGCGTTCATACGGACACACGGACGGACGGACAGACGGACAGACGGACGGACGGACGGACGGACAGACGGACATGGCTAAATCGACTCGGCTGTTGATGCTGATCAAGAATATATATACTTTATAGGGTCGGAAATGTTTCCTTCTGCCTGTTACATACATTTGCACAAAGACCGTTCATTTTTCATTTTTATACCCTGTACCCATTGAAAATGGGACGTGCGATATGTATTCTATGAACATTTGGGTGTCGAAAGCGATAAGCGCGGAGAATGGATTTACCAGGAAATGATGTCAATTAAGCACAGGTCCCATGGCAACTGGGGCTTTGTTGATTATTTTCATGCTCTTATCCGAGAGTAAAAAAATACGCTTAGAGCCGCAAAAAGTGGAGGTCGATATTTTGAAAGTGTTTAAAATGAAATGTTATATATTTTGGAAAAAATTTGTTTTATTCGAATTATTCTACGCCTGAGCTAATCAAACCCACTCACTATAAATCAGAAAAAACAATCACAGCGGTATCTAAAGAAACTAAATTTTTGTCCATTTTCAAAAAAATTCACGAAAAATCCACTTTATGACTGATTTCTGTGTTCGAAAGCCTCTTTTAAAGTAAATTAAATAGATTTTATTGTCCAATTAGAAAACATAACTGTTTTGTATAATTACACAAGTTTACAAATAATTAAACTTTTTTTCATCCTCTACATTTTGATGTCATTTCTTATGTAAAATCACGCGCTGAATCCGAATATGGAGCTTAAAAATTTCTCAGTAGAACAGATTTCGAGATAATCCCAATTTACCGTTTTTCGGATTTTTGAAAAAGGACCGCTCACTTTATTTCAAATATCTCAACTATGAAGTAACCTATAAACAAGTATTTATTTTATTTTATTTGACAAATATTCCTGGTGCTACAAGTGAAAACTTAATGATTATTGCACCAGTCACAAAAACATAGAAAAAAAAATCAGTGAACAATTACTTAGCCTACTTAGCCTATTATTTTTTTTTTTTTTTTTTTTTTTAAATTTAGTAAAATAATATAATATAATAATTTAATTTTGAAGATAAGAATGTAATTTGGCCCTAAATTGCGTGACACTACTAATACTCTTCAAGTTTGGTGGGAGTTGGTTCCACAACCGAACAGTGTTTACAAAAAATTGCCGTTCAGAGCTGGCTAGTGTATGGCGTATTGCAATAAGATTAAAAGTTCTCGTCGAGGCTGCAAAGCATATTTTGTCATATAAATACGATGGTTGTTTAGTGTATATTATCTTATGTAATAGTATTAGAGATCTATAATCAGTCCAAGTCTTAAAATCAAGGTCATATAATTGTCTGGCGAAACATGTAATATGGTCATTTCTTTTCTTATTATACACATACCTAGCAATGTTATTAAACGTTACATTTAGTCGTCTCTGAGAAGCAGCGTCACAGTTTCCGAATATTTCAATTCCATAACAAAGAGTAGGGGTCAAGTACGTTTTTGCAATAAGGAGTCTGAGATTAGTCGGCAAATAACATTTAGTCAACGAAAGCTGCCTTAGTATCCCGTGGGTTTTTCCTGCGGCTTTAGTCACTTGTTCATTCCAGCTCAGAGTGTCATTAAAGGTTATACCTAGATTAACGGCTTGAGCAACATATTTTAAAGGTGTGCCGGCAATATTAAGTCGAGGTAGATCTGTGGTACTTATTGACTTTTTATATATTACTATGCATTTACATTTTACTGGATTTAGTAATAGTCCATTACGTTTAGCCCATTCATTTACATTCAACAAATCACTGTTACATATATCGACACACTCATTTATTCTATTTAACGGGCGACTAACATACATCTGCACATCATCGGCGTACATGTGGACATTGCAATTAGACAACATATCAGGCAAGTCATTTACATATAATGAAAAGAGAAGGGGACCAAGGACTGACCCCTGAGGGACCCCACGTTTAAGGTACAAAGTGGTTGATATTTCAGACTCCGAAATCACTGCCTGTCGTCTTTCACATAGATAAGATTTGATGAGATTTATGGTAGTATTATCGAAATTATAAAATCTGTCTAACTTCGTTATTAATATTTCATGGTTAACGCTGTCAAATGCCTTGCTAAAGTCTAGCAGTGTTAAAAGTGTAACATTCCCATTGTCCATTTGCCTTCTAATATCCTCAGTTATGTTTATTATAGCCGTGGTGCAACTTCTGTTCTTTCTATATCCCGACTGTTTATTAGTTAACATTGAGTTGCTCATTAAAAATTTACATATTTGATTTGCTATCAACTGTTCTACAACTTTTGATAAAAATGGTAGAATTGAGATGGGTCGAAATTGATTGTTTCCTTTTGATATAGGAATTATTTTTGCGATTTTCCATACTTCAGGGAATGTTGATGTCATAAGAACTGTGTTGCAGATATGAGTAACGTGAGGTAGAATTTGTGGGAGGAGAATTTTAAAGAATTTTGTATTCATGTCGTTTAATCCTACTGCATTAGACTTAATTTTAAGAACAGATTTAAGGACATCACACTGACTCACACACATGAAATTAAAAATACTATCACAGTTACTATTTGGCATGTTTTCAAGGTACGTATTATGGGTAGCTTCAGGTACTTCAGATTGCACAAAATTACGATTCAGATCATTAACGTTGGCAGTTATTTTATCTCGACTTTTTGTTTGCCAATACCAAACTTCCTTAGCTCACTCCAGGTTTGTCCAGTCGTGATAGCTTCATTAAATTTCGCCGAATAATACGATTGCTTAGCAGTCATTATTAAATTATTGACGGTTTTTCTTAAATATTTAAATCTTCGATGATGCTCGGCAGTCTTGTATCTCTTCCATTTTTTATAAGCTGTATCCCTTTGCGAGATATAACCGGCTATGTTCTGATCAAACCATGGTTTTTGAATTGGTTTAATCTGTTTTCTACGCAAAGGTACACAGCTTTCAAATAGATTTTCGGTAAATAAATGAAGTTGCTTTATTTGTAAATTAGCGTCGGCAAGTCTATATATTGAGTCCCAGTCATAAGATATAAATTGTTCACTAAGCTGCCTATAACACTAGTTTACAGCCAAAAAGACCCATTTCTACTGAAAATTTTTTTTAGTGTAGTTTGGAATGGTGATCTCAAAAATCAATTTGAAAAATTTTTTCATGGCTCCGTTTTTGAAATATAATTTTTTTTTATTTTTTGGTAGGGGCACTTACATTTGAAGCCATATCTCACTTTATAATTGTCAGATAGAGTCAAGCAAGATAAGAATCGAAAGGTTATTTCGCTGCCAGTAATCGAGTAGAACATTGTTTTTAAATCGGTTCATTAGTTTAACAACAATATCCAAAAATATTTCGAAAAAATCGATTTTTTGCTCGAAAATTCATTTTTGGTCGCCTGGAAAAAATATAAAAAAATCCAAAAAAATTATTTTTATTTTTTCTACATAACAACCGCACTTCTACGAAGAAAAACAGATATCGATGATCAAAATCTGTGAACAAACACAGGAGCTGTAAGCAATTTAGTGGAAAAAAATGTGATATTTTCCTAAATATTTTAAAATAAATTTTCGTTTGTTTCGACTTTTGCTCCGTTTTTAATTTTTATTTTTGTTCTGGCTTTTCGTTCACTTCTTAATTTGACCAAAAAACGAAGAAAAGTACAATGTTAATTTTTGGAAACACACAATATACTCAAATTTGACTGTTAGTTCCTCCACTCAATTTGATCCATCTATGGTACGTGTTACACGATTTTCCTCACCAATACCTTATTTTCTTCGTAAAAGTGCGATTCTTAAGTAGAAAAAATAAAAATTATTTTTTGTATTTTTTTATATTTTTTCTAGTCGTTTAAAAATGAAATTTCTTGGATTTTCGAGCAAAAAATCGATTTTTTTGAAATATTCTTGGTTGTTGAATTCAAACTACTGAACCGATTTCAAAACAATGCTCCACGCAATTATTGGCAGCTCCATTACCTTTCGATTTATTTCTTACTTGACTCTATCTGACAATTATGAACTGAGATATGGCTTAAAATGTAAGAGTACCTACCAAAAAAATTTTAAAAATTAATATTTCAAAAACGGAGCCATGAAAAAATTTTTGAAATCGATTTTTTAGATCACCATTCCAAACTATACTAAGAAAAATTTTCAGCTGAAATGGGTCATTTTTTTTTTTTATTTTTGTAAACTAGTGTAATCAATCTTCCTAAAATCTCTGTACCAAATAATTTCTTCACTTTGATTAGGGTTAAAGTCGTATGTCAAGAAAATTAGATCATGTTTCGAAAATACTGGCACTGAAATCTGATCATACAACATAATCTTTTCTTTTTCATTCACAAAGAACACGTCCAATAATGTGTCAGTAGTCTTTGAGAAATGTGTAGGTATTGTCGTGTTCACCAGATCTAACCCCAATGCAGCCATTTCGTCAGCTAAATTTCTTTCTGTCAACATGTTACAATTAAGGTCACCAGTTATTAGAACGTCCGTATAATTTAAAGATAAATTAGAGATAACTTCTATTATATCGGAGTAGTCTGTATTTCGATTTGGTCGGTATAGGCAGCCAATTAGCATTGTCAGTTCATTTTGTATTCCTTTTACCTGAATAAAGAGATACTCAATTGCACTGTTAGCGGGATGTTTGCATATTACTTTCGATTTTAGCCTTTTGTTTACATATATTGCAACACCCCCTGCATGGCCTTCCCGATCCGATCGATACACATCAAACCCATCACATAGAATCAACGAATCACTTAAATCAGGGACAAACCAAGTTTCTGACACGCAAACAATATCCACATTAGACGTTACAAACAAATATCTAAATTCATCTAATTTCCTTAATAAACTTTGGGCATTTATATGACATTCTTTAATACCTTCTCTTTGTTTTGCCAGAACTCTTATCAAGGTTTTACTGCTGGTTGTGGTACGATTTATAAAGTTGTACATGACTTAAAATTTTAAAGTATTAGTTGTGCACGCATCTCACAGATTACATAGACTTATCTTAAACTTAAGAGAAACACATAATCTAATCGAAAGCTTCCTAACGAAAAAGAGTGTTATCTGAAGAGCGATCAAGATCAAGAAGGGTTGTAGCACAAGCAGATCTTGCATTCTCTATACACACTTCGCATCGCCTCCCTCTCTTTGCTTTACGTGCACTATGGCCCTACGTGTGAAAACAGCAAAGAGCACCTTGCGCTTTTTCATAAGCATTGCCTCTTTAAATATCGCATACATTTCTTTGGTCAACTGCTCATTTATGTAAAAGGGAGTGTTAGAGTCAATACCTACTAATTGTAGTGTTAGTGGTTTCTTAGTTTCCCTACGGTATGCACCAGCCGCACGCAGCAGTGCCGCCTTATCTCGCACGTGTTCCATTCTAACAATGATTGTTGGGTCAATAATTGATTGTGAATTGCGTTGTCTGACCCTAATGATCTCCTTCACCCTCGGCGGTGGTGTTAAGTGAAGGCCAGAACACAAATTGTCGAACATGGTCTTGAGTTGCTCACCCTCCTCATATGGAACACCATGAATTCGCAGATCGCAAGAAACCTCTGCATTTGCCTGAGCCAAACATTTTGCCTCCAGCTTGCCTACCTGGCCTCGCAATGCCTGTGTCTGCTGCACCTCAGCCTCCAACTTCTGGATCAAGCTTTCCAGCTGCTTGACTCTGCCTGCCTCATGCTCCAACTGCTGCACTCGCTGGGTAAGTTGCTGAATATCAGCTGTGATGGCACCCAGCTTCTCCTGAATCGCCTGCAGAACCCGCTGCTCAGATTGGAGAACCCCCTCAGTGATGGCCTTGGTCTGTTCCTCGAATTTCGATTCGATGAGCTGGGCCATCATAGGAGGAAGAGCGTCGGAAGGGTTTCCCGGTGTGGCATCAGAGCTCCGCCCAGCCGCCAGATTAGTAGCCGTCTTTCACGCATACGTTTTGGTGGTGGGGCCATAGTTGTTGTTGTTGTTGATGAGAGCAACTTTGGCTATAAGCTTGTGTGTGTTGGTGTTAAATTTGTGTTTGTGTATTTTATTTATTGTACTGTACATTGTACACTAAATTAAAGCTAATAAAATTATCTTTTAATCGTTTTTACATCATTTAATTGTCAAATTTGTGGTGTAGCTGCTAATTACAAAGATATCGAGAATTTCGATTCATTTTTATCGAAAATTTTAAAAAACTGTAAATTACACCTTTTTTCACGAAGAAAATTTTTTTTAAATTTCTTTCTCTTTTGGATGATGTAACCTAATGTATAACGATTTCAAAAAGTGTTCATACATCGAAATCGGTTGGAAATTGGAGAAGTTATGAGCATTTATCTAAAAAATAAGCAATTTCAATTTTACCGTTCAAGTGGTATTAAACAAGTCTATGGTCCATTTTGTTCCGCCGTTTGTGGGCACAGTTTTTGAATTTGTTGAAAAGCTTTTAGAGCTTAGCACAAACACTAGTTGATCCGTTGTGTAATGATTTTCGTCCAACTCCTAGGTAAGTGAAGAGCATGTCTCATCTGAATCAGCCGATGACTTAGTAAACTTTTAAGCGCATGCTGAAGAGCGAAATCCTCTCTGCCAAAATGGACTAAACGATCTAATAAGAGTTCTAGATCTTTCAAAAGAAAAGTCGGAAATTTTTTCCGTCACGTTTACTTGAACGGAATTTGTTGAAGAATGATGTCAAAATAACGTACTATTGAGATCGTTTAAAGCGCTATGCTAAGTATTACTCGAAATAGAATAATATTTGTTATAGCAATGATGTGTGTGGTTTATTTGAGGAGTTAAACGAGCAGTATGATCCAGTCGAGTGGCGTTTTTTTATCTAACTAAAAAATTGAGGCAGCTTATATACCCTTGGAGCTTGATATATGCCTGACAGTTTGTATGGCAGCTATACTATATAGTGGTCCGATTTCGACAAATCTTGACAAATCATTGAAAACTTATAAATACGAGCGTTGGGAGCGATAACTTTGAAAACAAAAAAATTTTTCTCACTAAGATTTTTTTTCAGACCTTACTTTTGTATGGCAGCTTTGTTGTCCGATTTTGACAAGTCTTAAAAAAATTATGTGAAATCATTAAAAACATATAAATACGAGCGTAAGGAGCGATAGCTTTGAAAACTAAAAAGTATTTCTTACTGAAACTAGTTTTTCAACCGATCGTTCCTATGGCAGCTATATGCTAAAGTCATCCGATCCGGCCGGTTCCGACAAATGTGCAGCGTATTTGTACCAAAAGACTTCGTGCAGAGTTTGGTTAAGATAGCTTTAAAACTGACGGAGGAGATAGCATAGAAACAGACGGACAGACGGACATGGCCATATCAACTCAGCTCGTCATGCTGATCAAGAATATATATACTTTATGTGGTCGGAGATGCTTTCTTCTATGCGTTACAAACATCCAGACAATTTCAATATACCCTCTCCAAGGGTATAAAAATTGAGGCAAGCCAAATTCGGCTCGCCCGAAGTTTTTATACCCTTGGAGCATGATATATGCCTGCCAGTTTGTTATATGGCACCTATACGATATATTAATCCAACTTTGAGAATATTTTAAAAGCAAAATAAATTTCCTTCTAAAACTACTTTTTTGACCGATCGTTCCTATGGCAGCTATGTGCTATAGTCGTCCGACTTGAATCAAACTAAGCCGAATTGTGTGGTAGCATATAATATTGATCAGTAACAAGTTTGGGAGCGATAGCATTGAAAACAAAAAAGTTTTTCATACTGAAACGTTCTTTCAAAACTATCTTTTGTACGGCAGCTATACTATATAGTTGTCCGATTTTCATAAAACTTGGTAAAATTATGTAAAGGCATAGAAAACTTATAAACACGAGGTTTGGGGACGATTGCGCTGAAGACAAAAAAGTTTTTCTCACTAGAACTACTTTTTCGACCGATCGTTTCTATGGCAGCTATACGATATAGTCATCCGATCCGGCCGATTCCGACAAATGTACTGCGTATTTGTACCAAAAGACTTCGTGCAAAGTTTAGTTAAGATAGCTTTTAAACTGATGGAGGAGAAAGAATAGAAACAGACGGATAGACGGACATGGCTATATCAACTCAGCTCGTCATGCTAAGAATATATATACTTTTATGGTCGGAGATGCTTCCTTCTATGCGTTACAAACATCTGAACAATTTCAATATAACCTTTTCAAGGGTATAAAAATACAAAATTAAAAATTTGTGAGTGCGAGGACTGTTCAAAAAGTTCTCGGGATCCAAAGTAGGCTTTTCCAAAAAAAAGATGTGTCTGTTTCTAAGCTATCTCCTCCGTCAGTCTCAAAGCTATCTTAACCAAACCTTGCACGAAGTCTTTTGGTAAAATAAGCTGCACATTTGTCGGAACTGGCGGAATCGGATGACTATAGCATATAGCTGCCATAGGAACGATCGGTCGAAAAAGTTGTTTTAGTGAGAAAAACTTTTTTTGGTTTCAGATATGTCTTAAAATTGGATGAATATATCGTATAGTTGCCATATAACAAACTGGCAGGCGTGTATCAAGCTCCAAGGGTATATAAACTTCGGTCAAGCCTCTATTTTCTTTTATTGAATTTTCAACAATGTCATTTTTATGAGATCATCTCTTAATATTTTTCCATCATCGCCTTTTGAAATTGGAAACTTTTTTGCAGGCCAATTACTTTGTGTTACTTTGTTTTGCAACCAATATCCAATAACAAACATTAGCTCAAAAAAACTGTCAAAGTATTTCCGACACTTGAATATAAACTCACTTAATACCGTTCTTCTTTCCTTCCTATGTTGGCGACACTTAAATGAAAGCCTGCGAGCACTTGTGCATAATCAGGCATACTTCGAATGTTTATACCCTTCAAAAGATTTTCACATTACACATTCATGTGCTTGGAAGTACTAAAAATTTAAATAGTGCAAGTCTTTCAAAAATGTTCAAAATGTGGCTTTTATTTCGGGCAGGAATATACAGAAATTTCAGTGCAAGCACTAAAAAGTCGGAACCCATCAATTGAGTCGTGTCATTGCCATTGGTGCAATCGACTTTTAAAGTTTACCGACATTAGCCTTCCTCGCCCACACCTGTCTTTTACCTGAGAGACACACATTAGGTACATATGAGCTATATGGACTCAAGTACCATACTCTTCGACGGCGGTTGTGTGTGCTTCCCACTTCAAATACAATCGAAAGCCGATTTACTTTGTACGAGTCAAGTGTCTGAGAAAAAATGTTTGCTTTTTGGTTTGCAACGAAAAGTATAAGGAGAGTAGGGCTTAGCGCGTCGCTCAGGATGCCGAAAAACAACGGAAGCTGTAGCAGGCAAAAGGCCCAGACAGACAGTCACTCAGGCAGAAGACACGACAGCGACAACGGCCTGGCAATGGAATTCGTGCACCAAGAGCTAGGCAAGACGGTGGAGAAGGCGCCCTCCGCGACTTGCGAGCGGCTCGCATATGTACGTACACACTCTTTCAGGAGATTTCACATCATTTATTGTTCAAAGTCTTTTGAAAAAGCATCAGCCTCCCACTTGACTGGCTGACAATAATCTCTGTTGTTCCGTCGACATCGGCATTGCGAATGTAATTATTGTTGTTGTTGCTATTGAGTCTCCTGACTACCCCATGGGAGGTAATGCGGATATGTAACTCAACCCCGACTAGCTGCTCAATTGGAGGAGGGTTGGTTTGCCGAGCGATTGACAGTGTTTTAATGGTGGCGATTACAATGATTTTCGCTGTTTACTTGGCTGGCATAGAGAACAATTAGCCTTGTTGACTGACTATGCCCGACGATGCGAACTGTGAGCTTCAATGACGATAAACGTCACTCGCCTTATTGTTGTTTGAGCTTTGAATGCTAAAGTACACTGAGAAAAAAATATCAAGAATCAGCCCTATCGCTAAAATACCAAAATAATCAATTTTTTTATATCAAAGGGATACTATTAATATCATCTGGATATTTTTTTTTTCGATACTCAGAACACCCGAATGATATCAAACATCGTGAATTTATTTCTGTGTACCGATTAGCAGACCCAATGGGGTTTTGAAGAAAAGCAAAAATAAGGGGGGATTTTATGGTTGAAGACGAGCTCAAGTAAGCCAGTCCACCCAAATAATCGTTCATTATATGCGACTGGCGCAGTCTGCTACACTGACGGAAAAATGCACAGATTATTATTTACACTTTGAATTTAATATTTTCACCGTTGATTTAGCGTTAAATATGGAATTCGTAAATATAAAGTGTGTTACACTTGAATTTTTTTTATATATGAAAAAATTTTATTTAAATATGAAAATATTAAATTTTTTTTTTTTTTAACTTTTTATTTCTATTTGGTTTGTTTTGAATCAAGAGCAGGAATCCCCAATTGGAGCCACTACCAACCAGAAGGGCTCTGAAAAGCAATGATTTATTGCTTTAGATAGATGTGGGAACCTTATAAGGAGCATGCGACGAGTTTGCTGTCAACACAAACCCTTCTATAACATCTACACACAAATATTTACAATTCAGTTGATATCCAGTTACGAACCGAGTAACCGAGTATTACAGTGGCGACGAGTTAGAAAAAAAGGAAAGTACTAAAGATCAAGATAAAGAATGAACGATTCATTTATCGAATGATGACTCTGTCAGCGGGAGGAATTTTCTCAGAGTTTTTATTAACGTTAAGAGGTCAAGTTAACAAGTGTTCTTTCGGTTTCTCAGAAGCCCCCATATCTGTTAAGGGTAAGTCAGAAACTATTGCAAGCTTCTATGTGATAAAACATGGAAGACAAACGTTGCTGGGTAAAGAAGTTCCCACCCAATTAAATGTCCTAAGAGTGAGAGTGGACGTATATAAGATAAGTCGGAGTCATAATGTCATTTTAAAGGAAATAAACTATCCAAAATGTGGGGAACTGTGCAAAATTTCGACCAATGGTTCGAGGCTCGTATTTCGTTGCCATTCCGTAGTAAAAATGGATAATAAGAAGAAAAATAGAGGCAAGCTAACTTCGGCTCGACCGAAGCTTATATACCATTGGAGTTTGATATGTGGCTGACAGTTTGTACGGCAGCAATACTATATAGTGGTCCGATTTCGACAAACCTTGTTGAAATTATGTAAAATCATTGAAAACTTATCAATACGAGCGTTGGGAGCGATAACTTTGAAAACAAAATAGTTTTTCTCACTAAGACTTTTTTTCAGACCTAACTTTTGTATGACAGCTTTACTATATAGTTGTCCGATTTCGACAAGTTTTGGTAAAATTATGTGAAATCATTAAAAACTTATAAATACGAGCGTTGGGAGCGATAGCACTAAAAACAAAAAAGTTTTTCTCACTAAAACTAGTTTTTCAACCGATCGTTCCTATGGCAGCTATATGCTATAGTCATCCGATCCGGCCGGTTCCGACAAATGTGCAGCGTATTTATACCAAAGGACTTCGTGCAAAGTTTGGTTGAGATAGCTTTAAAACTGACGGAGGAGATAGCATAGAAACAGACGGACAGACGGACATGGCTATATCAACTCAGCTCGTCATGCTGATCAAGAATATATATACTTTATGTGGTCGGAGATGCTTTCTTCTGTGCGTTACAAACATCCAGACAATTTTAATATACCCTCTCCAAGGGTATAAAAAAACAAAAAATCTAGTGCAATTTTGTAGAAAGTGTTCGCAAAAACAATTGTTTTTGCCGGTACAAGATTTTGTATAACAAAAATTTGCATTCTTCAGGATTCTGATGCTGCGGCTTAAAAAGCGTGGCTGAGAGCAGCAGGTGTGAAGTAGGCCTTCTGGGGAAACCACAATAAAACAAACTCACCCCAATAGCAATAAGAACTAGGGTAATTAAACTTTTTTCAACACCACCCATTAGAGGTAAAGTTGAAGGCGCGTTTGTAGTCGTCAGAAAATGAGTGATAAAAATCACGTTTGAATTTAAAAACGGCTAAAAGATTTGCCCTCAAACTGTTTTTAAATCCATATTTCCATATGAGGTAGCCGGCGTGCGTTGCTACACACTAGGGTTGTCGAATATTTCAAAAATTTCAATAACGATATATTTGGCGATATTATAAAAGTATCATTTCGATATATATATTTTGGTGTTAAAAACATCGATATTATCGATATTTTTCAATAAAAGCCCGGATCTTAGCAATGAACAGGTCGTTTAAGGTAATTGGGGCGTCATTTGACGCGTATTAAGAACTACAATCTGACTGCGCATAAATAATGTAGATTTAAGCCTAGTACGGAGGGCGTTCGAATTTTCCATCCAGAAATTTGCCTGATATTCCTTTTTGTGGAATGTAAATGGCACTGTGACCAGATAACATTAAAAAAATATACCGAAAACGAAAAATAAATAAATAGGCCAGCTGATTTGTGTTTTGACATAACTATAAGATTTAAATAAAATGAGGCACTATGCACAACATGGATGAAGTTGCAATTGCAGTGGCGGCTGTTAAGCTGAATGTGAGCAAGACTTCATAATTGGATTCGCCTGTTGCCAAGAATCTAATGTTCTGCACGAGGCCGGATAAGTCCAATTATAATTGTTTTATTTCCATTTGGAACATCATTCCGGGCGAGGACCTCGCTTAGGTGCACATATCGCTGCAACGAAAGATGGCTCAATTTATGCATTGGGACGTGCCCTCTAACATAACAAGATTTCAAAATGGCTGAAGTGCTTCCCAAACACTTGTTGTTAGTGCGGTGTCCAGTTGCTTGTCATTCGTGATGTCCAACAGTCATGCATTGTTTTTTACTGCATCAATTAATGCATTTTTGTCGTCATAACTAAAATGTTTGTACTTTTGCCTTGCATTTTGAAAATTGACACAAGGAATAAATGACTGCACAATATCTCTTGAAGGAATATCAGCTGTTTGATACAGTCCACACGCTTCATCGATATGGCAACTCTCAAAATTCCTTGTGTGTATTCCTTGGCTTTCTGCGTACCAAACATCAGAAAGAGGCAAGGAAAAATTCCTTAAGCAATTTTTTTTATATGGAGTTTGACAGCTGAAGGAAAATTCGAACGCCCTCCGTACTAGGCTTTTATGTATATTTATTAAATTAAAAAAAGATATTTATTTTGTATTTAATACATAACATAAGAAGTTCTGAAAACTTGTTCATGAATTAAAATTTATGGAACGAAAGAAGTGTTTACTTTTTTAATTCATCATCTTTCAAAATAGAGCATTCGAACTACAAAGCATAAAAAAAACTTATTCAGTTAAGTGTTCGAAACTTAAAAACTTCTAATTTACCAATAAACGTTAGACAAAGATTTTAGGAAGACGCGCTGTGTTATGTGCTCATCGGTCATTCGGCTTCTGGTGTCAGAAACTACATTTTTTATAGCTGATGCCAATCGTTCCGATGGCACGGAGCTTCCCGGTGTTATGAGATATGACAATGCCAAGTCAGAAAGCACTGGCAATGCGTCTTTCTCTGTAATCCAGAACTTAATAGGGTCCCGTTCCAGGGCAAACAACGGTAAATTAAAATACAGATCCAAGAATTTATTCAATTGTCCTGGTAATTGTTGCGTTTGCATCGCAATATTGTGATCAGCTAAGAGTGATCCTTCAAAAATTACGTCTTCAGAGAGCGAGTTACTAGATGCATTAAATGATGATTCCTAAAAGAAATACAAATATATTGGATGTTAAAGCTCAGTTTTTTAGGAAGTTAGGAACAAAGTCAGCGCATAAATTTAAATAACTTAAGATAAATGTTATTGCAAAAATGTACAAGAGAGACAATCTCCTTATCTACATAGCGGTTGTATTCACGGCTAGCTGCATAATGCCAAGCCAATAATCGATTGTCAAACTTCGCTTTCATTTATTATAAATTTGGTAATTTACTTACGTTCTGATGTTTGATGTTTTTGATTTCCTCGGTAATTTCATTTACAGCATTATTGACAATCAACGCAGATTCAAAATATGTTTTCTTAAACCGTGAGTCAAGCAGAGTGGACTTAACCAAAATTTTATTTTTTTGAAGAGGAGTTAGACGAGCAGAAGCACCGTTTAGCGGCCTTCATTTGATTTCATTTGCATACCGCACAATCATCTTTTTTCCCTTTTCGTCTAAAAAAAAAACTAAGATTTAAATTAAAATTATAATTGATTTACATTAGAGCTGCCGGAGATTGAACAAGTCCGAGCCTGCTTAGGCCCTTTTTTATAGACTTCCAAACATATGTATATACAAGCAAGAACATATGTATGTATTTATGTTCAATACCAGTACATTTAATGTGCAGCCGCAATATAAAAAATGCATAAATAGCCGCCAATTCCACACACGAAGAACACAAATTCCCAGAATTCCAAATGATATACATATACTTACATTTACATTTTCCGTTGATAAGTTGCATTTTTGCCAAGCATCTCTATGCTTTGCTTTTAAGTGCACCTTTATATTTGTTGAGTTGCCACTGGTCTTTATAACTTTATTGCACAGTTTGCACTGCGATTTCTGTGCATTAACTTTAATAAAATAACTTTTAAACATTTTGCCTTAAAAGTGCAGCGCACACGAAACAGTTATTCACAACAAAGTGACCGAACGCTAATACAAAAATATCGCCGAAAATATCACCAAAAAATATTTGATATCCGATATATCGCCTCCGAAAAATATACGATATAAATATTCTCCATTCTGGGCAAAAATATCGATATTTCGATATATCGAATTTTAAACACAAAACGAAGCTTATAAATTTGTTTTCCGTCTGTATAAACTATCTTCTATTTTGCCGTCGGCTTACACGTCTTCGTTTCAATCTAAACTCATATTAAAATTAAACAAATGTTCAAATTCTTTAAGGCGATCGACAATCACTTCCTATTTACCCGTCTTCAGTTGCCAACTATTAAATTTTTGTGATAGTCTATCGATCTTGATCCACATTATACAAATAGGTTTAAAAATTTCGCGACTTTTTGGACCGTTATGTCGAACTATTTACGCGTCTACAATCGCCATCTATCAAATCTTAATGATTCCCAAAAGTCATAAGGTTTTTCAAACTTTGCGAAAAATCCAAGCTCAAATATTAATTTTTTACGGTACGTCTAACACTTCCTATATTTACTCATCTATTAAGTTTTTAAAATTATATTTGGTCATATGAAAAATTTGCAAATTTTGCGATTCCTTGAGCCGTTCCATCTACACCTCCTACTAACCCGTCTACATTGTCATCTATTGAATCTTCATAATAATCTTAGGACATACGAAACCATTGACCATTTCATCTACTGCTCCTTTTTACTTGCCAGTTTACGCTTCTTTATGATAGTCTTAACTCAAATTTAAATTTTTTGTTATTTCGCAATTTTTATACCTTTGCAAAGGGTATTATAATTTTGCCCAGAAGTTTGCAACGCATAGAAATATTCATTTCCGACCCTATAAACTATATATATTCTTGATCAGGGCGACGAGCTGAGTCGATTGAGCTTTGTCCGACCGTCTGTCTGTCCGTCTGTCTGTCCGTCTGTCTGTTTCTACGCAAACTAGTCTCTCAATTTTACAGCTATCGAGCTGAAACTTTGCACAGAGTCTTCTTTTTACTGCACACTGCTAATATGTCGGAACCGACCGGATCGGATGACTATATCTTATAGCTGCCATAGGAACTATCGGTCGAAAAGTGGGTTTTTGTAAGAAAACTTTTTTGTTTTTAATGTAAACGCCTTCCGCTTCGACAATTATTAGTTTTATACGCTTTTACACAGATTTGGAAGATTTGGTCAAAATTGGATGACTATATCTTATAGCTGCTATCGGTCGAAAAGTGGGATTTTGTAAGAAAACTTTTTTGTTTTTAATGTAAACGCCTTCCGCTTCGCCAATTATTAGTTTTATACGCTTTTACACAGATTTGGAAGATTTGGTCAAAATCGGATGACTATATCTTATAGCTGCCATAGAAACTCTCGGTCGAAAAGTGGCTTTTATGAGAAAAATGGTTTGTTTTAATGCTGACGTTCGTAAACTCTGTTGTATTAAAACATTTGCAAGGGTATTAAAACTTCGGCAAAGACGAAGTTAGCTTGGCCTTCTCGTTTTATTTGTTGTTATTAAATCTTCATAAAAATCTTAGGTTTTATGAAAAAATTAAACATTACCTAATATTTTAGAACGTTCACTGAAAACCTTGCTCACTGAAATGCCATTTTGGCAAATTTTGCGGTGTTGGACCATTATAAGCTTGTATGAAAAATGTTTAACTTTCGAAATTTTTTGATCGTTGGGTCTTCAACTTCTATTTAACCGTTTATATTGGTCATTTATCTATTTTGTATAGTAGTTTTTATTTTATTTGCATTTTACATATTTTGAAAATTTTCTGAATATTTTGCATTTTCTTTGCATATTTTTTACATATTTTGCATATTTTTTTAACATATTTTTTATAAGCAAAATATGCAAAATTTGCATATATTGAATATGCAGTTTTCAATGTTAATTGGGTTACTTAATTAGTCCAAATCCAAATTTTCACCTCAATCCGCCTTCATTTAAAAAGTTGCATAAAATCCGCTGTCTATTTATTACACCTAAAGGTCTATTTTTCAAAGGCTCTAGGGCCCTTAATTATCTGAACGATGTCATAAAGTTATCACTGAGTTCCGAGCACCGAAGAACAAAGAGGAAACCCGTAGTTTTTGGGTTTGGTTACATACATAGGGAAATTTATTCCAGACTTAGCGAACAGCACAGATCCATTGCGTCGCCTAAAGCCTAATGCCAAGTTCAAGTGGGGCAGAACGGAGGATAAGGCGTTTCAGTATTTAAAACAGAAAGTGGCAAAACATTGGACTTGTCTAGTGACTCACGCTAGTCCTGTTGCTTTAGGCGCAGTACTAGTCCAATTTGGCAACGACAGAAAACCACACATTATATCTTTTGCTTGCAAAAGTCTATCGGACGTGGAAAAACGATACTCCCAAACGGAAAAAGAAAGTCTTGCCCTAGTCTGGGCTGAAGAGAAATTCTACTATTATCTCGCCGGACTGGAGTTCGAATTAATCACTGACCATAAACCTCTCTAGATAATTATTAAGCCGACCTCGAAACCTCCCGCTAGAATTGAAAGATGTTACTTAGACTTCAATCATACAGGTTTAAAGTAATATATAAGGCAGGCAAGGAAAATATTGCAGATTCAGTGTCTAGGTTATGCAATGCAGACGGTGATGCCCTTTTTGATTGGAGCGGGGAACAAAATATTTTTAAAATAGTCTCCACCTCTGTCCCAGTTGCCCCAACAATATCTGATGTTGTCGACAAGAGCGCAGAGGATGAAGATATTATCGATGCTATATCGGGCCTGAACAATTCGTGGGTAAAATTTACATAAAATTGTTACTACCATTTTTTTTGGGTTGGAATTGTCGAGTGTGGGGCAAATGTTACTGCGAGGCTCAAGATTAGAAACTCCACAGCTGCTGCGATCTAGGGTACTTCTTCTTGCACATGAGGGTCATTCTGGCGAATCGGCGATGAGTTTAAGGTCTAAGGTATGGTGGCCAGGGATCGACAGCGACGCGGAGAAGAAAGTCAAAGCTTGTCGGGACTGTTTCCAATTCCAATGAAGAGACACTAATTTCCCAGTGCACCTTGGAAATTCGCTGCTACAGATCTTTTAGGGCCATCACCGAACAATGAGCACATTTTGGTCCTTATGGACTACTTTTCTAGATATATGGATTTGACATTTCTGAAGTCAATTTCGTCGTCTTCAAATATTAAAGCAATTAAGGAAATATTTTGCCGTCTTGGAATTCCAGAAAACCTGAGAACCGACAATAAAAGGGAAGGAACTCGGAGATTTCTGTAAAATTTATTACTACCCCACCATATTGGCCACAAGCTAATGGAGAAGTCGCAAATATGAATAGATGAATAGATCTTTGGGAAAGCGTTTAAAGACTGCCTATGCAAATAAAACCGACTATAAGAAAGAAATTCGGCAGTATGTACCAGAGCTGTAAACTTGAATTACCATAACTTTTTCCATTTTTTAATAGTCGTAATTGTTACTTGAAATCCAAAATTCAAAAATTTAATTACTCTTACAATTTATTAGATAATTGTAGCTGTAAAGGGTGATTGTTGAAAGATTGTGCTTTTAATGTTGATTTATTCATAAATTTTAAGGTGTCAAATTGAATTACTTAAGCCCAATTATCAATTTCATGGTTTATATCACATGTTCTTGTGTAAAAAAAGTAACAAGTTTATTTCATATTACACATTAAATTCAAGTTGGCCTTCATGACAACTAAATTTTCAATCGAAAAATCGGAAATGGCATGACGTCTTGAGTGGTTCTTTCAATCAATCACGCGCAAATGGCTTAATGAATTTGGAAGAAATTTGGCACTTAGATAGTTGATAACCTGGACTTGAACATAGGCTATATAACTCGTATATAAATGGACTAAAATACAATAAATTTGTTAAATTACTACATATAAGAGCATTTATTAAACCTCTTGATTGGAAAATTTTTCGTATGACCTAAGATTATAATGAAGATTTGAAGGTTGGCAATAGACGGATAAATACGAGTTGTAGATCGAAATTTTAAAAGAAACGGGAAATTTTCAATTTTTCAAATGCTATTATTAGGAAGACTTAAGGGGATTGCACAAGTTGCGCGTCCACCTCATCAAGGTACCTGGACACCGCAACAAGAAGACATCAAAGTGCAAAAAATTTTTGTTACCATACTGGTTTCATCAAATTATAATATATAAGTGGAATCAGAGATTCTCTGCAACTTTACTGCCAGGGTATTCAGTGCCGAAAATGTAAATTGTTCTCTTTCTGAAGAAAGTCTAAAATTGTTGCTATTGGCGTGATCAAAATGCAGCATACTTCCAAATATTGAACATCAATATTAGGAGTGGTCGATTTTTTTTCGCCCTATGGGTATAGCAAAACCGAAATCTACGGTCAACTCTAAGAAAATTTCACCAAAAAACTATGGGTGTATGTTTTTTTGGTAGCGTCTTCAAGCTTTTCAGTTATGAATGTTTTCTACTTCAGCAAAATTTTTTCGATAGTGATCAAAAATAGAAACCATATAATCAACTCGCCACACAATCCACACAAATCCGAAAAGCGCACAAGCCAAGAGATTAAGAGGTGCTCGGCTTGACCAGTTTTTAGTAGGTCGGAAAATGATTCTTGGTGAGAAAAATTTTTATACCCTTGGAGAGGGTATAATAAAATTGTCCGGATGTTTGTAACGCACAGAAGGAAGCACCTCCGCCCACATAAACTATATATATTCTTGATCAGCATGACGAGCTGAGTTGATATAGCCATGTTCGTCTGTCCGTCTGTCCGTCCGTCCGTCCATCTGTCTGTTTTTACTAAAAACTAAACTTATCAAAAACTAAGCTTATTTAGGACTAAATTTCTGGTTTTGAATGATATTGATATTGTTATTGAGCCTACATATAATTCTGCCACGAAAAAGTCGAAAAAGTAGTTCCAGTGAGAAAAATTTTTTTGTTTTTAGTGGTAGAGTCTTTATACTTTCCAATCATGAATATTATCAGTTACTACACATTTTGAGGAGTTTGATTAAAATCTGATGATTATATAGAATAGCTGCCCCATTATAAACTGGTAAGCAAATGGTCACAAAAGTAGTGCCATCTATTGCTCAAGGACATCTGTAAGCAAAATCTTCTACCCAGTTTTTATACCCGTTACTCGTAGAGTAAATAGGGTATACTAAAGTCGTGCAATGTATGTAACAGGCAGGAGGAATCATTTCCGACCATGTAAAGTATATACATATATTCTCGATCAGCATCAACAGCCGAGTCGATATAGACTAGTCCGTATGTCTGGTGAAACACCTAGATCTCAGAGACTTGAAGAGCTAGAGCTACCAAATTTTACATGTAGTCTTCCTTTGTCTGCACGCAGATCAAATTTATTTCAAATTTTGGCCACGCCCACCTACGCCCCCACAAAAAAGTTGAATAACTTCCACATTTTTTAATATATCGAGTTCAAATTTATAACTTAAATTTATATTAGCAATAACTTATATGGGTTTTAGCGACCTGTTTTTTGTCAAAGTTTTGCATTTGGCTGGCTCGAGGTAGGTGGAGAGTTACAATTCAATGTAATCAACACAAATCAACAGAGATTAATTACAACAATTTGGAATAGCAATTGGTATGTCCGTACAACGATCGCTGTTTCAAAGATAACCACATCTTATCATCAGCGGACTTTTGTATTGCATATTCACATTCAAACGACCACACAGACTTCCTTATAAATCTTGGTATCGCCGAATAACGAATTATGGACTCCAATTTGCTATGGGACGAGACCACGATTCAGCCTAGAATTCTGCTATGTTTTTTGAACGTGTTGCTTTTGCTTTTCCAATTGTTGTAATTAATTTCTTTTGCCTTTGAGCAAAAAAAAAGCTGAACACGGCCATTGTTTCTTGAGCTATCGATGCTATTATTGAAAGTGCAAATCTGGTAAGTACTAAAGCTTTGCAAATAAAAATTAATGAGGTATGTAAGTCACTTTAAAACAAAATTGTTACGTTTACTCACAAAATTTTCTTGGCCGCAAAATTTTAAAGTAGTACAAAGCCTTGGAATAATTACTTAGCAGCAATGTGTAAGCAAATATGTATTTTAGTATTTATTACACAGATTTCCCACCACAAACAAAAATAAAATAAGCATCACAACATAAAAAAAGAAGAAAAAGTTCCTTGTTACAAACAAATGTCTGTTTGGAATTGTTAAAATACCTTTCTTAAAATTATCTTTGAAATTATTCCATTCATCGTTTTTGCACTGTCCTTTTGGTTTATTTATTATATCAACCCTTTCGTACATCCTACCACGTTCCCTACTTTTTATGTGTGTGTGTGTTCATTTGAATGACTGACGATGAGTATGTACCTCCAACCGCAGTGGCATTCATTGTAAATAAACACATTGCGTTTCATTCGAATAGCATTTTCTGTAAAACCTTGTAATACAACAGTTCCCCTTCTGCCCACATTTTTAGCTTTGTGTGGTCTTGCCTTTAAAATTTACAAAAATCGTTGCTGGGCGACATTAATTAAAAAAGCTATGCGTAAGTTAAAGACGGCCTTGGCAAACGTACTTTATGTGGTAAAAGATGAGCTTGAACTAGTCTAAGACCATGAAATGTATTTAAAATGACTTGTTGGTTTTTATTTAGTTTAAAAAATGTTGGCCATGTTAGACACCACATTTTCTAATAAAATTAGGAAAGTGAATTTTTTGTTAAAATAAGGGTACACAGAAAAAAGGAGAGCGTAAGTTTAAGTCGGCTTTAACCGACTTCGACATACCCGTTACTCATGAAAAAATATGTTTAACAGTGTTCCTGCGTGCCTTAGGGTAAAAATCCGAAAAGATTGCAACATTTCTAAACTCGGCTATTTATTATCCGATCTTGCTGTAAAATTCTGTAAATCAGGGATTATAGTTATTGCTAATATAAATTTAAGTTATAAATTTGAACCCGTTATCTTAAAAAATGTAGGAATTATTCAACATTTTCTATTGTGGGGGCGGGGGTGGACGTGGGCAAAATTTGAAACAATCTTGATGTGCGTGCAGATAAAAGAAGACTACATGTCAAGTTTGGTAGCTCTAGCTCTTATAGTCTCTGAGAACTAGGTGTTCATACAGACAGATGGACAGACGGACAAGTCTATATCGACTCGGCTGTTTAATCTTGGAGTAAGCCCGGCATGAGCTTCAACATTCAATCTCGACTTCCAAGATATTCTAAGCAATTCAATCTTATAAGGATTGACCCAAGCCTTTCGAACTTGTATCATTCCAAATGTGCTTACTTTAATTCATTTCAAGATCACATGTCTACTAATTAGACAAAGCGAAGAAATATAAGTAGCCTTTTAGACATGCTACAACAATTGATGGAGTTGGGGGTGTGCGATGAGATGCCATTCCATAAGTGTTCAGCGCGCATGGTCGTTCGTTCGAATCCCAGTTGAGCACATTATTTATATTTCTATGTTTTTTCATGAGTCTTAAATAAACCAAAACTGGTGTGGTCTTTAAAGTTGATAAGGATGTCCAATGGCAGAGAGTTGTCTTTCCTGATGATTCAGATTTAAGACTAAGGGCCGTTTTCTCATGCTCCTGTTTTTGCCCAAATCGAAATCAACCTAGATTTCGCAACTAGGTGGATTTTGTGCAATCGGTTGTCTCATGTAGGGAGTAGCAGCAGATTTTTTATATTTCAAATATTTTTCAGTGTGATCATATGCGCGCATACATAAAAATACATAATCTGGTTAAGTATGTACATGGTTTTGAAATCAATGAGGATGAAGTAGATGGCAACAAAAACCATCTAGAAAACCAATATTTCACAAACTGGGACTAGAACCTAGGACTTACTGCCTTTCAGTCATAGGCCTTAACCTCTACGCCATTACCGACAATTATTAGTAGGCAGCTAAAAGTGCTATATGAAATCACAAATCTGGCTATCCCTTTTTCTTGAAAATAATCACAAATAATTATAATCAAAAATAATCTTGTAAAGTAGTCGAATTATTTTTTGATTATTTTTGATTATTTTTGATAATTTTTTGGTAATCCTAAATAGTCCCGATTATTTTTGATTATTTCTGAAAGTAATCAATTAGTAATCAAATATTTTTGACCAAGAGGATTATATAATCATTACAATTATTTTTAAAAAATAGTGTAATTGATTACTAATCGTAATCGTAATATAACAGCTATGCTTAGATCCTTGCGCACACACGCCCAGAGATTGAGAGAAGCTTGGTTTGGCCCTTGCTGCTGCGAACTTTACTTTCTTTATAACTTGACTAACAATAATCCGATCTTTCCCATTATTCTGCAGAATGATAAATAATGCTGATTACAAATTATTTTTACAATGGACGAGCAACCTATCTACAAAAGTTTGGACGATATGATTTTTTTCCAAATTGCGCAGTCGGCAGGAGGCGTGGGAAAAATTGAAAATGAACATGATCTGCCTGTAAATATCAGAAGTATATCTCCCATACATGTCAGACCTATATCTCTACACCCAGAAAATTTTCTTTCTAAAATAGGCCAAAATCGCCCTTAAATTAAGAAATTCGCCCATATTTTTGCGCCTTGGATAAGTTCGCTTTGACAAGTTGACATGACATTCGCTTAGCAAACGTGGAGGCCTGGAATCGAGTCCCAGTAGGAGCGTGCTTTTTCTTCTCATTTTATAATTTTTTTTTAAATGTTTGTTTTTTAATGTTTTTTTTTTATTTAGCAAAACCCTGAGTTAAAATCATACCTAACATTTGACACTCAATAAGAAGCAAGAGTCATGGTCGAGTGGATAAGACATTAGAAAATGTCTTGGACTGGGATCCAATCCCCGTAGCAATATACTTTTTTCTCATTGAATGGTTCTTTTTTAAATGTTTTTTTTTTTATTTTAAATGTTTTTAGCATTGCCTTTATTTTATACAATCCTTTAATCGATTACTACATGGTGTAACGCATGTCAAGGCAAAGCAAAAACTTGCTCAATACTACATCAGTGCAATATATCTACATTCTTCAGGCATAGCGAATGGCCATTTGTTTGTGTAAACAAATGCCATCACATAGACGGCTTAGTCGTTAAACCCAGTATAGCGCAGTGCAATTTCGCAAACATTTTTAGAAAGGTCGAAGGATTTAGAAAAAATTTCTTAAAATTAGGGTTAACTTTCTTAATTTTTGGGCAAAGTACCCAAAATTTTTAACAAATATTTTCTACAATCAAAGGCGAAATTACCCTAAAAAATTAGAAAAGGCAATAAAGTAAATTGACCCTAAAATTTAGAAAAAAAAATATATTTTTCTAAATTTTAGAAAAACTTTTCTAATAAATTAATTTTTAGGGCAACTTTTCTAAAATTTAGACAAATTTTTCTTAAAGCTTGGTATGGAGATACTTGCGAAATGTGTGCGAAATCGCTGCACATTATTTCGTCGATAGCAAGGGCGAAATAAGTCGCTCATCTCTATTTGCTTTGTTTTCAAATTTAATTTAGCGGGACAATTTAAACCAAGGCTGCAAACCACTAAAATTTTGCTCAAGGTTCGGTTCGAGGGTTCAAACCCGTGTTAAAGTCTGGGGTTCGGTTTGCGGACCGGTTCCTGAAACCCCTGAACCCAAGGTTCTGGTTCGAACCTCGGTTCGCTTGAACATAAAAGCTAAGTCTCCATTCATTAATACTCATTTTTTATTAACTAGATAAAATAGTTTTTAAATTCATTAGCTAGCACTGACAAAGTTAGAGAGCTGCTTAGTTTAAGTTAATTAGCATTATCAGCCATGCTCCCATTTTCGCTTTCGCAAAAATTTTCCGATTCCATGTTTAAATTTGCTCTAAAAACCGGTTTGAAATAGCAAAAGATTTACGAAAGTGAAAATGGGAGCATGGCTGTATATCTTTTAAGAGCTGTTCATCTATACTAGCTTAATGATTAGAAAAATCAAACTTGAGTGTTGAAAAGGCACTAAGAATTTCAATATCCCTGGTTCTCAGGTACCATTCACCTCCCGTAATACGCCTAAGGGTTTTTGCCTGGACCTCTCTAATCCTTGTCAGGTGAATCTTCGCGGCGATTCCATAAATTTATAGGCCGAGTCTCCATAATGGAGCCAGAATCGACTTGCAAATTAAGACTTTATTTCTGAATGACAGCTTGTTCTTGGAGTTCAGGAGCCACCCCATGAGACTTGCTTTGGCAGCCACTGCCTGAGCTATTGCCTTAAGATATGGTGTCCAATAGTCAGGCTTCTCTGCAGTTTCATCCCAAGGTATTAATGGACTGCTTTATGCTCCATAAGCTGACCGTGCAACAACTTGTAGTCCTGGGCAGGTCACACGACGGGTGGAATAAGTCACCGAAGTCCGTCCGTGTTATGGCAATGTTCCATCTAGCGGCCCAGTTGCTAAACTTATTCAGGTATTCTTAAAGGGAATCTGTGTTAAGAATACTGAGAACACGTAGTAATAAACCATGATTTGTTGAAGATTTTAGAACATTTTCTCGACATGAAAAGCAAGCGTAATAAAAATTAATTGGTTGCGAATCGTTCAGCTCTAAAGAAGTTCTATAAATTGGAACTACGGTTCAATCAAATATTTTAGATGGAACTCGTTTAAGAAACTCTGAATGCAAAAACCTTTAGAAGGTAGTTTGCGTTTGCACATTTTGTAGATAGTGTTCTAGTTTTTTCAACATTTCTATAAGCAATAGATTTCATACTGTGTGAGTAGAGATTTTCTTACAAAACTCTACTAGTGTCGAACTGAACTTTCCTAAAAAATCTTAAACTACATAAAACTTTTTTAAGCAGGCTCTAGGTCATTTAAGTTTAGGATATTGTCTAAAACTTGTCTAAAACAGCACACGCATAACACAACAAAGGAGGTTCGTTGACTGTATAGCGCTTTTTCATGAATACCAATTCAATCTTCAGCTGTCTCTGCCTGTCCTTAGTGTGTTAGCAGAAGTTACCTCATGACAGAATTGCTATAACCGCGTGGGAATCCCAAAGGCAGGCTTGTAGCAAAATCCGGCATCAGCAACAAACGCCAAATACACAAAGGCCTTTGTGTGTGCTTATGTGTATCCCGTGTAAACTACTTTAGAGTGTATGCAGCACAACGAACTGTAGTTATAAAGTCCTCTAGGGAATCTATTGAGGTAACTTGGTCATCGGCCAAATCAAGGAATGCATTTGCTTTACGTAGCAACCTTCATTTACATTATATTCTTCATAGTGGCATTTCTTTTAAGCTCTGCAGTTGTCATTGAAGAGTTCTGCTCAAACTATATTCGCTTCATTATCGACGGCGATAGTGTAAATCTGACATAGGATTGTACAACTTCTAGAATGAAAGCAGTCAGAATACAAGAAATTTCGGTATGAGTAGTTTGAAAAACTACTTGATTTTGTGGACCGAACTTAATTTTTCGAAAAAGTGGTCCGGTTCGGGTTCAGGTTCGAGGGCGCAAAATAATTAGGGGTTCGGTTCATGGTCCGGTTCGGCGAACCCAAAAAAACCAAACCGAACCGGTTCTAAGGGGTTCGGGTTCGGACCGGTTTGCAGCCTTGATTTAAACTAATTAACAGCGAATATTTATGGTGGCCTTTAATGCAATAGTTGCAGCAATAGCTTTATGTGATTTGTAAGAAGACACCTAGGATTCGGCAGTGTTTGTTTAATCCTTACTTCCTGTGAAGATCCATGTGGAGGCAGTTGTGTTACTTAAATAAATCGTAAAAGAAAAAAATCGTTTGTAGGTTCATCGTTACCTTTATTTGTAACTTTTGAATTATTTGCTCAATTGGCAATTGGTGCTCTTTGGACACGACTAGGGAAATGGCAGAATCGACTGCTGTGGCCATTTCATCTCGACGTTATGTACCTATAATGCAATATCATGGATTAGAAGATGTTGTCCACGACTTGCGGCTAAAGAAGTCCCGAGTCTGACCATTGAAAAGTTCTGCGGCTTATCCGGTCGCCGTCGTTTCCAATTGAATCACTTTGTGCTGGACCAAGTTCCTCATCATCATCCCTTTCTTTCGCGGAGCTAAGGCTTTTGAAAAGAGAATGAGCACTTATTTGTTTATATGCATGGCACACATACCTTTTGCCGACAATTGGGTCAAAAACGACAAAAGTGGAGCGAACTGCCACTTCACATCGTTGCGATGGATAATCCACCACCGAACGGTGGCGCTGTTTTTTAAACAATCAATTGTGAATAGCATAATTAAACTCAATAAATATCTATACATTTACAGAATTTTTTTGTCAAGCCGCCATCGCCTTTTCCTCCAAGGAAAAGATGTTCAGCCTTTTTTATGTTTTTGTATAGTTGTCCTACTCATTTAAAAACTCCGCGCCACAACACTTGTATGTATATGAGTGTCTACGGCCATGTAGAGTACGAAAAATATGTTTTACATATATTTCACACCTTCGAAATCATCTCTTATCACTTGCCTATCGGGTGACTATCGCGTGACACATTGACGTCGGGTGGCAACGCTGTGATATCGATATGCCAATTTCGCGCGTGAACTCCATACCAACTCACGAAACAGCAACTTGCGAAATCCGTGCGAAATCATTTTTATACCCTTGCAAAGGGTATTACAATTTTGCCCAGAAGTTTGCAACGCATAGAAATATTCATTTTCGACCCTATAAACTATATATATTCTTGATCAGGGCGACGAGCTGAGTCGATTGAGCTTTGTCCGTCCGTCTGTCTGTCCGTCTGTCTGTCTGTTTCTACGCAAACTAGTCTCTCAGTTTTAAAGCTATCGAGCTGAAACTTTGCACAGACTCTTCTTTTTACTGCACACTGATAATATGTCGGAACCGACCGGGTCGGATGACTATATCTTATAGCTGCAATAGGAACTATCGGTCGAAAAGTGGGTCTTTGTGAGAAAAACTTTTTATTTTTAATGTAAACGCCTCCCGCTTCAGCAATTATTAGTTTTACACGCTTTTACACAGATTTGGAAGTTTCGGTCAAAATCGGATGACTATATCTTATAGCTGCCATAGGAACTATCGGTCGAAAGGTGGATTTTATTTGTTTTAATGCTAACGTTCGTAAACTATGATGTATTAAAACATTTGCAAGGGTATAAAAACTTCGGCAAAGACGAAGTTAGCTTGGCCTTCTCGTTTTTATATGGACTTTTTCATTTCGCGGGTATCTCCATACCAAGCTTAAGATAGAAATTTTTTCTAAATTTAAGGGCGATATCGATTCTAGGGTGATTTTCTTAAATTATAGAAAAATAATTTTCTGAGTGTAACCATCTGCGTATTCTGCGTATTTTCTTTTGCTTATAAACTGAATATCGTTTATCCTAAATAAACAAATATAGCAAATATAGGAAGACAGAGAGACTGTTGATGCTGATCAAGAATTTATATACTTTTAAGATGCTTCGGAGATGTTTCCCTGTGGCTTTTACATACATCTGCACAAGCTTAATGTTCTCATTATACTTTTGGTAAAGAGAATAACAAAATCGAGCGATATCCAGAGCAAGCTCTTAGGAACTTTGACTACTTATGTTACACAATGTCCTATTATTGAAATAACAAAATCAACCATACAGGCAGCGCACAGGCTAAATGTACTCGCAAAATCCATTGTTGTCATGGACGACAAACAATGACTAGCTACTGCATATGGAATTATCTGGGCTGTGTCAGAATTAATGAAAGACATAAAATCTTCAGACTTCATATTGCATGCTGAGACATTTTTGTTTCATTTTGGTGAATCCTTTTAATTAGAGAGTTCAGTAATCCACTTTTAATTCCTCATTAGTTGAGATTATCATCATTGGGAACTCTCTAATATAGGATTTGGTTGTGTCTCGTGAAGCAGCCGACGCTGACACAAGAAAGGCAAGAGCGCCCGCATATGCGAATACGCACACACTCGCACACAGTTGCTGCCATGAATTGAAAGCATTTCGAAAACACCAGAGCCGCGATGTTATAGTGCTGACGGAATTTTGTTAAGCCATCCAGATTCACTGAGCTAATCCCCAAAAAGAAACTCAGTAAATCTAAAAGTGTTTCTTGGATTTTATTATTTAAAGTGATTAAAAGTTATTGTTCACTGCTGCCATTGACGTTGCTTTTCCTTGACGACTTTGCATTCAATGAACACACTTGGCTGGTTTTGCCAAAAAGTGATTATGTGAGCACAATAAAGTCTCAGTTGTAGACTTATATTGTGAGGAGCACATTTTTGCACAGCGCCTTGTTTTTGTTTTACAAATGAAATGAGCGAAATGGCTGAAATGTAAGCTAATAGAAAACACAACTGGGAAATATCAAATATTTTGTTAAAAGATTAAGATAATGATTGTGCTTACTTGCTTTTATAATGTCATAAGTTTATTAAGTAAGACACTCGGTCAAACCATGCTCTAATATAAGCTTTATACATGCCTGTCTCTTACTAAATCCAAAAATGTAGGAAAGCAATCTTTGACTAGGCTGAAGTTTATATATACTTGCAGCTAGAACTATTTATATAAATAATAGTTTTAAATGCTTTGCATTGCACAATTTTTTAGCGCTTAACAATGTAAGCTGAGTGATTTCCCAAGCTGAGCAATAGATAGCGCCACTACTTCGACTCTTTGACTAGCCGTTTAGTATTATTAGCAATAGTAGTAGAAGTTCTTTCATATGGTTTATTTTTTCCATGTTTATCAATTCATTCGAGAATTAAAGTAAATTAAAGAACTAGGTCAAAAGTTAAAGTCGGCCCTGTCCGACTTCGACCCGTTATTCTCAAGGGAAAATATGTTTAATAGACTTCCTTTATTGCTAAGGGGGGAAACCGAAAAGTGTGTAACATTTTTTTACATCGGCTACTTATTATCCGATTTTTATGGGAATTTGAAAGAACATAGGTATTGCGAATATAAATGTAAGTTTTAAGGAAATCGATATCTTCAAAATATTGGGAGTTATTCAAAAAATTTTTATTGTGGAAGTGGGCATATCAAAAATTTTAAGTTAACTTGATCTGCGCGAAGACAATAGAAGTCTACATTTCAAATTAAGTTGATCTAGCTCTTCTAGTTTCTGAAATCTAGTTGTTTATAAACACGGATAGACAGACAGATGGACGGGACTATATAGTCTGTGCAGATGATGCTGATCAAGAATATACATACATACATTTGGTAAAGCTCTTTGTTAGATTTTTTTTTTGTAAACTTTGAAGCCAAAGCGCTCTTCTCTGGGTCCTAAAATTTTATTCAGTAGCTCAAAATAGATGTTTGGGCAAATTAAGAACCAAAAATTAAATTTAATAGCAACTTTTGCTAAAATTTTTCATATTTAATTTCTTTGAGATTACATGACAAAAATGAAGTATTTTCCAGGGACTGCAGAGGGCTACTTATGCTTTGCTGAGCTGACAAGAGAGAGAGATCAAAAAGAGAGCCACTTCCTCTCACTCGCTCTTTCTCTTGTATATCTCTCTGTTAAAAATCGGGTTTGTTGTTGTTTAAAGCAAATATTATTTGATTGAGAACAACTTAACTCATTCCAAGAACATTTAGAACATTTGTTCTCAAAAATTTTGAGAACATTCTGTTCTCATTTTAAGTTGATGGCAACTTATTTTCTGAACACGTTTTTTCCCTCTGTGTACTTATTTCGCGTTTATTTCTCACGTAAGAAAGCCTGAGAAAATCTATGCGCCTGCTTAGTTTTTATTATGAACACCGAAAAACTTAAACCTTGTTGTTGTAACCTTTGGCTGCAGGCAATTAGTACCCAATGAAATAAGTCCCCAAACGATTAAATGAAATAAGGCCCCAAATTTGGGGAGTTATTTCATAATGAAATAATACCCCAATTTAAATTATGAAATAAGGCCCCACTGAAATGAAATAAGGCCCCAAAAAAAATTATATAAGGCCCCAAATTTGGGGTGTTATTTCATAATGAAATAATACCCCATTTTAAAAAATGAATTAACACCCCAATTTTTCCATTTTTTTTTTTTTTTTTTCATTTTATTGCTCTATTCAATTTAGGGCCGATTTCACATCTTCTACATAGAGCTATCTGTCACATAAACTAACATATAACAGTGTAAAATCGATGACTATCTGACACATAGAAGCTATCAGGGAGAACAGAAATCGGCCCTTATTCAATAAAATAAAAATAGAGGCCAGCTAACTTCGGCTCGACCGAAGTTTATATACCCTTGGAGCTTGATATATGCCTGGCAGTTTGTATTGCAGCTATACTATATAGTGGTCCGATTTCGACAAATCTTGTTGAAATTATGTAAAATCATTGAAAACTTATAAATGCGAGCGTTGGGAGCGATAACATTGAAAACAAAAAAGTTTTTCTCACTAAGACTTTTTTTCAGACCTAACTTTTGTATGGCAGCTATACTATATTGTTGTCCGATTTCGACAAGCCTTAGTGAAATTATGTGAAATCATTAAAAACTTATAAATACGAGCGTTGGGATCGATAGCATTGAAGACAAAAAAGTTTTTCTCACTAAGACTTTTTTTCAGACCTATCTTATGTATGGCAGCTATACTATATAGTTGTCCGATATCGACAAGGCTTGGTGAAATCATGTGAAATCATTAAAAACTTATAAATACGAGCGTTGGGAGCGATAGCATTGAAAACAAAAAAGTTTTTCTCACAAAAACTAGTTTTTCAACCGATCGTTCCAATGGCAGCTATATGCTATAGTCATCCGATCCGGCCGATTCCGACAAATGTGCAGCGTATTTATACCACAAGACTTCGTGCAAAGTTTGGTTGCGATAGCTTTAAAACTGACGGAGGAGATAGCATAGAAACAGACGGACGGACGGACAGACGGACAGACGGACATGGCTATATCAACTCAGCTCGTCATGCTGATCAAGAATATATATACTTTATGTGGTCGGATATGGTTCCTTCTATGCGTTACAAACATCCGGACAATTTTAATATACCCTCTCCAAGGGTATAAAAACTATTGGAAATAACTAAAATAAAATTTTTAAATATTTTTTAATTTGGATTTTTAGTGAAATAAACGCGCGATTTTTGTGTAAAAAATTTTCATTATTATTTAATGTTATAGGTAGTTTATTTAACTAAAAATCCAAATTAAAAAAGATTTTAAAATTTTATTTTAGTTATTTCCAATAGTTTTAATTTTGTTTATAAATTGAATAAAGCAATAAAGTGAACAAAAAAAAAAGAATTGAAAAATTGGGGTGTTATTTCATTTTTCAAAATGGGGTATTATTTCATTATGAAATAACACCCCAAATTTGGGGCCTTTTTCATTTTTTTTTTTTTGGACCTTATTTCATTTCAGTGGGGCCTTATTTTATAATTTAAATTGGGGTATTATTTCATTATGAAATAACTCCCCAAATTTAGAGCCTTATTTCATTGTATCGTTTGGGGACTTATTTCATTGGGGACTTATTGCCTGCAGCCGCCATTAGCGACGATGATAGCCCAGCGGTACTGGTGCTAGCGCATAGTTGTAGAGAAACGAGTTCGAGTCTTGTAATGGGGAAAGGTTTTTTTTTTTATTATTAAGAAATTAATTTCATGGCCTACTTAGAACTTTCTTATTTAACTTAGAGAAAATAAAATCTAATATGTCGGAACCGACCGGATCGGATGACAACTTCTTGTAGCTGCCATTCAAATGATCGGTCGGAAAATGGGTTTTAGTGGGAAAAAATGTTTTGTTCTCAATATTACCGCTCACAAACATGGTCATGGGTAATATTAAATGTTTTTAAGCTGATCTGCGAAGTTTGATCGTTAATATAGATCATATTCTATTCTATATACCTGCCGAAAACAAACATTTTTTAATCCAACTGAAGTACAGTGGACGCTCACAAATTAGAACTCTCGGAAATAAGAATCTTCCAGAAATTAGAACCAGTGTTTTTATTTCATTGAACGATCTGAAATTAGAACCGCGGTTCTAATTTAAAAGCGTTTTTTTTTTTTTTTAATTTCTGGTGAATCACTCATATTCGGTTATTCACATGCAAACTTTTAACAAGCAGGCACATATTCGGGGATAAAAATTAAGTGAAAACTAGTTTAAAATGTCGAATAAGTGTACGAAAAACACTTTGTCTTTGGAAACTAAAGCAAAAATATTAAAACAACTCGATGAAGGCGTTCAAGAAAACCGTTTAATCCTTAGATTACAATGTGGCAAAATCTGCCATCAGTTATATAAAACCGAAAAAGGAGTTAATCTTGAATGCCGTATCAAACACATACCAGGAGGCAAAAAATAAATCCTTACACAACGCTGAATATCCTAAAATGGAAACTCGTCTTTATGAATGGTTTTTAAATCGACGGCAAAAGAAATGCACTATGACTGGTCCAATATTAAAAGCGAAAGCTAAAACTATCTTTGGTGAAGTGCATCCCAATAAGAATGAACAATCAAACAGAATAAAAATCGACATGGCATTCGTTTTTTAAAAATTTGTGGCGAGATACTGTCGAGTGATGTAATGGCGGTAGCTCCTTTTATACACAGATTTCGAGCAAAGGTCACTGAAATGGAGCTAATAAAGTCACAAATATATAATGTCGACGAAAGTGGACTATTTTTTCGTTGCCTACCAGACATGGATGCAAATACAAAATCGAAATGTGGAATGAAGACGAGTTTGTGGAACAGGAAGTCAACAGCAAAGATGTGGCTTCAGATGACCAGGAAGACGCCGACGTCGATGGCACTCAAACACCTTCAGATGGTACGGCAATGGAAAGCGTCAATAATTTGCTTAAATGGTGCAAAAATAGTAAGACGCATAATAGTAAGCACATGGCTAATCTTTTGGAGCTCCGTAAAGACATTGTGCTGTCTAATTTAAAGAAAACAAAAAAACAAACTAACATAACAGACTACTACAAAAAGCTTTTTTTTTTTAACAATTCTGAATAAATAATATATTATTTTTTTTTGAATGTTGAAAACAAAATTATTTTAATTAAAACAACATTCCCTTCGAAGCATATTTAGCAGAAAAGAAGCCATTTCTTGCCTTATACGACATTGCAAAAATGCGTCCAGAAATTAGAACTTTTCAGAAATTAGAATTACCCCAGGAACCAACTGGTTCTAATTTGCGAGCGTCCACTGTATTTACTTTTGATAATTGAAGTCAATTTTTAAAAATTACTACACTGCGAAAAATTCAGTCTAAAATGTAGATTGAAAAAGTCTTATTCGAGAATTTCGCAATCTTATAAAATCAAAACAAGAAAGAGTGTTGCTGTCGAGTGCCACGACAGCAAAATACCCTGTCCCAAATAAAGTGGTTCCTACAGCTTTGAATTCCCTTTATTTTAAAACTTATTTCAATAAATGGGCAGGTGCACTTTTGATCGAATCTCATAGTGGTACACAGAATAGATGTTGGGCCTAACTGAATATATATTAAGTCACTAGGTTCAAACTTAAAAATTGTTGCTCTGGCATTTATTCGCGGTAAGAAGAAGATGGTGGAGGAATTTGCCAAAGCTGAAGCAAACTTGATCTGGGTACGGTGTACACCTACATACATGCAAAAATCTGTGGCTCTACTTCTAATAGTCTGTGAAATCCACGCGTTTTTAAAGAGAAAAATACAGTTTTTCGCTGTTGAAAGATGGAGGAGGAGGAATTTTCCAAATCTGAAACGAACTCGATGTGGGTACAGTATACACCTACATACATGCCAAAACGTGTGGCTTGTAATTGTATCAATTACAGTCTCTGAGATCGACGCGTTCATACAGACAGACAGACGGACATGGCTAAATCGACTCGGCTGTTGATGCTGATCAAGAATATATATACTTTATAGGTTCGGAAATGCTTCCTTTTCCCTGTTACATACATTTGCACAACTTCATGAACCCCTTTTTCCCATTTTTAATGGGAACAGGGTATAAAAACCTTGAAATGAGCTTAGGAAACTTTAAAACAAGATATATCAACTCGCAACTTATCCACCATCATACAGTTTTCTGTAAAGATTCATTTAAACAACTTTTTGATACATATAATATATAGATATATGTATTTTGCTATAAAATTATTAAAAAATCGAGAATGTGTAATGGACAGTTACGAGGCGAATAAAATTTTCATTTCTTTATATCAATTATTTAAAATGTAATGTTTTTGGGTAATGTAGATATTTTGAAGTTAAAAAGAAGACGCGCGCAAATATCGATAAGCGAATATGCAACCGAGCTTCTGTTAAGCTCTTCTGTTGCTTAAGCATGACGTTTGATTGACAGCTGTCAAGTCTCTCTCAAAGCCAATTGTCAAAGGTCTCTACCAATTTTCCTTTCCGGAGCTAGGTCTTTCCGATTTTAGCAGTCCAACCTTCCAGACGTGTGCAATCCATACAAGTGGTATATTATATCGGAGAAGAAAGTAGCCATTGAAATTTGTAAAGCCATCCTTTGGCGAAATTTCACAAGAAGCTGAGAAAAAGTTCGGTCATAAACGTTGCCAAAAGCCAAATATAAAGCGAATGTAAGGCCCCTACAAACAGTTTCTTAAGAGGCATTTCACGCATTACGCTATATAAAATTTTATTTCAAAGGCTTTGGGCAGTTTCGGAAAGGCTTCTATGTAAATTAGAGTTGAACTAATTTAGACAAGAGCCGTATAAAATTCAAGGTAATTAGGAGCTTACAAAAATTTTCCCTCTATGGAAAATCCAGAAATTCCCACCCGCTTACAGACTATTGTCTTTCCTTTTTACATTAGTTTTCATCAGCAAGCGCATCAAAAGCCAAAAACAAATAAATTATTGCCTTGGAGTAAGAACAGAGGAGAATGAGCTTTCTATGAGCATCAGCTTGCTTGGAGCTTTGTTTTCGCCCTCTTCACATCCTCATCTTCAGTAGAAGTTCGCAAGTGCAGCTGGAAACGTGGATCCAGCGACCTGAAAATCCCTCACCAAGGCATAGTGCCCAACAAAGTGAAAATTGTGGTTAAAAAAGTCCCTCGGATTATCCAACGTTCGTCAAGAAGCCTGGCTAAAATTTGTAAAAAGGCTAGCGAGAAATATTTCACCCACTCGGCAAAGAAGCAGAAAACTAATTTTTTTGTGGCTAGGAAAAAAAAATCAAGAGAAATGAAAAGTTAAAAATTAAAATAATTATTATTTAATCGTTTAGTCTTTGAAACTAAAATCCTAAGTCCAAAAGAAAAATCCAAAGAGAGAAATCGAAAGCAGAAAGTGTTTAAAGTTAATGATCATTGTGCAAAGTAAAATCCCTTGCACACACAAATTCGTCGTTCAAGCTGTCCACTAATACATGAAACGAAACAATGCTTCTCAAACTGTAGGCCTGCAAGTTTTTTATACCCTTGGAGAGGGTATATTAAAATTGTCCGGATGTTTGTAACGCACAGAAGGAAGCATCTCCGACCACATAAAGTATATATATTCTTGATCAGCATGACGAGCTGAATTGATATAGCCATGTCCGTCTGTCCGTCCGTCCGTCTGTCCGTCCGTCCGTCTGTCCGTCCGTCCGTCTGTCCGTCCGTCCGTCTGTCCGTCTGTTTCTATGCTATCTCCTCCGTCAGTTTTAAAGCTATCTTAACCAAACTTTGCACGAAGTCTTTTGGTACAAATACGCTGCACATTTGTCGGAACCGGCCGGATCGGATGACTATAGCGTATAGCTGCCATAGGAACGATCGGTTGAAAAACTAGTTTTAGTGAGAAAAAATTTTTTGTTTTCAATGCTATCGCTCCCAACGCTCGTATTTATAAGTTTTTAATGATTTCACACAATTTCACCAATCCATGTCGAAATCGGGGAACTATATAGTATAGCTGCCATACAAAAGTTTGGTCTGAAAAAAGTCTTAGTGAGAAAAACTTTTTGTTTTCAATGCTATCGCTCCCAACGCTCGTATTTATAAGTTTTCAATGATCTTACATAATTTCACCAAGCCATGTCAAAATCGGACAACTATATAGTATAGCTGCCATACAAAAGTTAGGTCTGAAAAAAAGTCTTAGTGGGAAAAACTTTTTTGTTTTCAATGTTATCGGTCCCAACGCTCGTACTTATAAGTTTTCAATAATCTTACAAAATTTCAACAATACTTGTCGAAATCGGACAACTATATAGTATAGCTGCCATACAAACTGTCAGGCATATATCAAGCTCCAAGGGTATATAAACTTCGGTCGAGCCGAAGTTAGCTGGCCTCTATTTTAATTTTTTTATACTAAACTCAAGTAAAGTTTTTTTGTGATCTTTGATCGGAATCCGAGTGGTGAAGTAATTTAAATACAAATTTTTATGCCCAAAACCTACATATAGCAGCAGTCTTCTTGAAACCATGGAGCGCTTCATCGGATCTTCGAGAAGGTGAGTCATTATTAAAAAAAAATTGTTTAAATTTATTTCATTGCCAAATTTTCCGAACAACACAAAAAAATTTAAATTGATTTAATGGAAAAAAAGTGAAAACATGTGTAAGCAAATTATGCAAAAGTTAGAAAGCAAATGTCAAGTGATGTTTTAAAGAGGTTTTGCAGTGCCTAAATTCAGCAGTGCATGTCAAGCTGTTGCATATTTGTTCGCATGTTTTGACTTCTCGATCAGGCAGTAACTGATAAGCCAATCGGTTTTGTTTTGGTTTTTCAGTTTGCTTGTGAGAAATTTTTAGTCTTTAGTAGTTCAAAGTGGAGTAATCAAATATAGAGAAAGTATGAAGAACAATTTTTAGATCAATTTGAAGAGACAGAAAAAAAAAGAACAAAGCAAAAACAAATGAATTTTTTATTATCTTAATTTTTTTTCACTTTTTTTTTGATTATTTTGTCATAAAGAACACTCTAAATATCTGCCGTATATTTTTGTAATATTTTAAGAAAATGGATTAAAACAAAAACAAAAAAAAAAACAAAAACTTATTATGTTACACTTTTAGTATTAGTGATTATGTGTAGAGATCAGGTTAACTCAAAGAAAAATTAATTTTGTTTTTAAACGAAATTATACAATAAAGATGCAAATAATATGGAGTTTGAAATCCTATGAATAAACTAGATTACTGTTACATCATGAATTTGTAAACTATTCCTGTTTTTCCTTTGAAGTAATGGGGTAAATTAGAAGAAAATGTACCCTCTTTTTGGGATTTTTCCATAATTATGCGCCACGGAAAAATCATTGGTTGGGCGGGTAGAGAGCGAAGCTGCCAGATCATCAGGCTTATTAACATGTAGTTGCTGTTATTAAATTCATTTTTTTTTATAATATTCCAGTTATGCTGGTAACCTTCCACTGTACTTTAATTTTCTATCTGCTCTTAAAGTTAGCTTCAAGCTTACGCATTATATGACTTAAAAAGACAAAAAGGATTATATTATTTATATGTGTTATGGGTGTTGCAAAGTGGTGGGTCAAAAGAACCCCCCACTGGCTGCTTTTGCTAGCTGAAGTCTATAATCCCCATCGACTCCCGCTTTACCAACATATAGCCCATATCCGGAGGGAAAGAAGAGACACCTGCTTTGTCTAGGCCAGTGCACCTAAACATCTGTGCAATTCGGGATTAATAGAAAAGTCATAGGACTCTATAGGTCTTTCTATTTGGAGTGCGTTCTGTATACTTCTAAATGATCAGTTGCTGTTGATTGGCCTTAATGTTAAAGTACACTTCGGGTGTTTGGACGGTCACAGTGGGTCTGGTCTATGAACGTACATTACAAATGGCAAGCTAACTTAGTCTGTGCCGAAATGTTTTGAAAGAGTTTAAGAACTCTAGCAATAAAATAAATAGTTTTTCTAACTAAAACCCATTTTCTGGACGATGGTTCCTTTGATTTTGAACAAAATTTACAGGTCAGTGTGAAAGCATTTACTATTAGAATTTAAAGAGTTTGGAGACACTAAGATTAAAAACGAAAAAGTTTTTCGCACTAAGATCCTTTTTCCGACCGTAGGTTCCCATGGCAGCTATAAGATATAGTTATCCGATTTTGTCCAAAATTGTCCAGATCTGTGCATGTAATATTAATAATTGCAGAGTTTGTAAACGTCAACATAAAATACAAAAAAGTTTTTCTCACTAAGACCAATTTTTCGCTATATGGTAGCTATATGCTATAGCTATATGCTGTTATACGTTTATAGGGTCGAAATTGAATATTTCTATGCGTTGCAAACTTCTGGGCAAAATAATAATACCCTTTTCGAGGGTATAACATGCCGCCCCACCTGGTACTTGATCTACGACCTTTTCGTTGTAAGACTCACTTAGTTTAAGCTTTTGCCTGCTGACTTTTTTATGTTTGGGTGTGCATAGATATAGATTTAGTCAGTCGTTTTAAAATCTATTGCACTTATATATACTTCATTATACTGGACACTGCATATTTAAATGTAAAATGTTATTTCATTGTTTGTGAGCACAAGTTGTATAGTACCAGGTGTGCTTGTACAATTGAAGAACCTCTTATTGTTTATGTGCGGCACAAGAACCATCCTTGGTAAATCCTCAAGTTAACTTTCTTTATTAAAAAGGGAAAAGTTTGTCTTTATGCTCTCCGCCATGAAACAAAAAAAGCTCGCCAAAAACACAGCTTTGGAGATAATACAATTAAGTATGTAAGTCGAGGTAGTAAGAGGATTGAGTCTTACAAGTATAAAGAAAAATAAGTGAAGATTGTCAACTACATTATTTAATTCTAAGAGTACACAATTAAATGCGGATTATCAAAGGGAAGCAATCAAAATTAACCGAAAACGCACAACAATACGTAGACAAGTACAGCCTGTCGAGTTGCTTTGTACAAACGCTGAACTTAACTCATCTCCCACCTTCTTGTATTCGTTCACATGCATGGACACTTGTTCCTGTCAGTTTATCAGTTGCCCAACAAACGTAGGGACTTGCTTGTTGGATGCTGCACTACTTAAAGGGCGTCTACAACTTTACAACTCCCTTCAGCTGTTGCTACATTTTGTCCCCGACCCCATCCAGCCCACTCGCACATTTGTATGTCGGCAATTCATAGTTAATTTTATGGCAAACGTTTGTGCCGGCGTGACTTAAATTCGACTTCTTCCACTCGCCAGTTTAGGCGAACGAAATAATAAAAACAATTTTTTATGCCACTTTGAATAAGTTGAGTAACTTTTCAGGCGATAACTTCCATCGGCGCAGACTAAAAATTAAGAACAAAATGGGATTTTATTCCAGTAAATAAACTTTTAAAATTTGCAGCAACAATCGTAAATTTACAAAAATGTTCAAGTTACGGCACTAATTAAATGCGAAAATGTGAGTGGGGTAATTGGTACTTTTTGGCTGTGGCCTGAGCGATAAAAGGGTTGTTGTATGACTGTTGGCAATCCATTATTAAGTGCGTATAATCTTACGGACATATAAATATGCATGCTTGAGGCTGACTGACCCCACAACAGAAAGGATTTGCCTCTTAAATAAAAATGAAAGTATAATATTTTTGCATTAATGTAAAACAAGTAAGAAATTCGGTTAAACCCGATTTGAATATACTCTGTCGGTGTCGGTCCAGAACAATCTAGAACAGCTGCTCTCTTTCGAGGGGACTTGTTTTATTATACCCTGTACCCATTGAAAATGGGTAAACGGGGATCATGAAGTTGTACAAATGTATGTAACCGGAAGAAGGACGCATATCCGACCCTATAAAGTATATATATTCTTGATCAGCATCAACAGCCGAGTCGATTTAGCCATGTCCGTCTGTCCGTCCGTCCGCCCGTCCGTCCGTCTGTGTGTATGAACGCGTCGATCTAAGAGACTATAAGAGATAGAGATACAAATTTTGCATGTACATAGGTCTATACCGTACGCAGATCAAGTTTGTTTCAGATTTGCAAAATTCCTTAGGCCTTTAATATACCTATTCTGACACGCACAATGAGATCTGAGCAAAAACACCGAAGTTATTCACGAAACCCCCCCACGCATAACTTAGTGCGCACTATTTGCTGCTTGCGCGTGAGTGTGTGTGTGAGGGCGCGTGATTATTTGCGTTTGTGTGTATGTGTGCGTGTGTTTGTTAATTGTACAGGGTATTTTGAATGAAGTCGACTGCAACGGTTTTGCTTGTTTCATGTAAAGTATTGTGACAAACTAAATTTGTAGCTTACTTTCAGACAGCATGAACAACTCATCCGCAGCTCTCCAATAAGCTATTGGGTTCACGACGATATCTTCAATATGTCTTAAAACTAACACCTAATATTGCAGCGTATTGCAGCATCCTCACGTGTATGACTAGTTCTTAACTGCGATTTTAAGTTGTATTGTCAGATGTTTTATGAGGCTAGCCATATAATTTGAAACTATTACCATAATAACTTTTTTGATATATCGTTTATAAAAATATCGATAATCGCCAATATCGGCATACAAAATATCATATCGAAATAACCCTTATCGTACAACAAAAATATCGATATATCAATACATATATTGATAAAATATTGACAACCCTAGCACAGTGGCCGGATTCGCTGATTTAGCGTTGCAAAAATCGTTACTTTTGAACGGAAAGAGATATTTGGAAAATTTCAATGGGAAGGTGATAGAGAATTTCGACATCCTTCAAACAAGTTTAAAAACATCATTGTACGTCAACAGGGTGACTCAGGATCGACTGTCAAAATGCCAAGTTTAGTTCATGAAAAATGTTGCAAACCGATTTATTAACAAGTAAGATTGTTGCGGTCGAGTGCACCGACAGCAAAATATCCTGTCCCAAGTAATGTGATTCCTATAGCTTTGAATTCCATTTATTTTAAAATTTATTTCAATAAATGGGCAGGCGCACTTATGTACATATCTTCGGTGTTTTTGCTCGGATCTCATTGTGGTATACAGAATAGATAAATGTTGGGCCTCACTGAATATATATTAAGTCACTAGGTTAAAACTTAAAAATTGAAGCTCTGGCAGTTTTCGCGGTTAGAAGAAGATGGAGGAGGAATTTGCCAAAGCTGGAGCGTTCTTTTCCTGGGTACGGTGTACACCTACATACATGCAAAAATTTGTGGCTCTACTTCTTATAATCTGTATAGCAATGACGTTAGACAGTAACCAAAATATATGCACCATCACTGTGCATTGCTGTAGTGGTGGTAATACAGCAGCGCGTCACAACCCTCCCTACCATGAGTTTCCTTGCGCGCAGGGCTATTCTGAGAACTCCCAAATTCGGACAACTTTTACCCTCCCTCCTTCACATTACTTCCAGGAAAGTATTAAGATTTCTAGAACATTATAATGTTATTCATGATAAGGTTTCTCAAACTTCATAATAATTCTCACTGGTACAAATTAAATTAACGGGATATTCATGAGCCCGATTATATATGTTGAACTTCAGTATTCGAATCTAAAAGGTATAACCTGATGTTGCCAATTTTTAATAATTAATGAAATATATATGTTAACTTTAGGAATGGGTTCGTTCTTATTCTTTCTTATTCTTATCTTTCATACTAAATTTAATTTATTTCAGATTATTTTTACTTCATGGGTGCTCTTCATTTAATTTAACTCAGCTAAAAATTATTTTATTTTTGTATGGGCAGTTTACTTTTAGTTCTAACTGTATTTTTCAAACTCACAACACAGCTGAAAATAAAAGGTTATATGGTTATATATATCAAGAAATAGTAACAAGTATATAAGGCCGTTAAGGTGGTCGCATACTTATACAAAGCACTGTCTTTTGGTTGTGCACTTTCCGTTATTGCATTTTACTTTACGTTAATTGAATTTTATTTTTAATTTTATATTATATTTATTTATTATATTATTTATATTTTTATACCCTTGGAGAGGGTATATTAAATTTGCACGAAGTCTTTTGGTACAAATACGCTGCACATTTGTCGGAACCGGCCGGATCGGATGACTATAGCGTATAGCTGCCATAGGAACGATCGGTTGAAAAACTAGTTTTAGTGAGAAAAAATTTTTTGTTTTCAATGCTATCGCTCCCAACGCTCGTATTTATAAGTTTTTAATGATTTCACACAATTTCACCAATCCATGTCGAAATCGGGGAACTATATAGTATAGCTGCCATACAAAAGTTTGGTCTGAAAAAAGTCTTAGTGAGAAAAACTTTTTTGTTTTCAATGCTATCGCTCCCAACGCTCGTATTTATAAGTTTTCAATGATCTTACATAATTTCACCAAGCCATGTCAAAATCGGACAACTATATAGTATAGCTGCCATACAAAAGTTAGGTCTGAAAAAAAGTCTTAGTGGGAAAAACTTTTTTGTTTTCAATGTTATCAGTCCCAACGCTCGTACTTATAAGTTTTCAATAATCTTACATAATTTCAACAATATTTGTCGAAATCGGACAACTATATAGTATAGCTGCCATACAAACTGTCAGGCATATATCAAGCTCCAAGGGTATATAAACTTCGGTCGAGCCGAAGTTAGCTGGCCTCTATTTTAATTTTTAATTAACTTAATTCTGGCTGCCACAACAGCTGATCCATGTAAACACAACACAAAATCAATTCTCTTTTTAAAAATGAATGGTTAATTTCCAATTTATAAGATAACTTTTTTTTTCTCTTTCGTTAATCCATTTCACACAAAATTTAATAAAAAAGAATAATAATGTGGGTGCTAAACAAATTTGAAGCCTTTTTTGTACGCTCTTGTACCCTTTTGGAAACAAAGCGAGCATGCTCGACAGCAAAGTCGGTCGCTTGTGCAAAGTTTCGTTTCAGTTGGTCTAGCTCTCACAAGATTTTCTTTGTTTTCACTCACCAAACTATTTATTCGACGAAGGCCTTCTCGAAGTTCCTGTGGTGTATGTATGTGTGTTCAATGTTGGGATCAAATTTGTAGAATTGGAGTATCGAGGGTGTTTGATGTGTGTGTGTGTACTAGGTTTCGCATTTGAGTCTCTAATATGATTCACTTTTTATTTTCTGCTGTGCTGTGTTGTTGTTGGTGTGTTAACCAGGGACCGTAAAAAATGATAATTTTGTGTATTTTTAAACCAAAAAATCACGCACTTGCAATAGCCGTGGAAGAAAACCTTTGATACCAGAATTATTCTATTATGATAATCTATGGAAATCCACCATGATTTTTTTTTTTGTAAGTTTTATTAATATTGCTCATTGGTAATGATTATTTTTAAGCAGAAAAAATAAAACTCAGCAATAATGACTTTTTTTGATCAAAAAAAATAAAACTCAAAAATAATGATTATTGTTGAGTTTTATTTTTTTTGCTTAAAAATAAAACTCACCAAGAAATTACGGCTGTACCATAAGGAATTTTGGAAAGTTTGAAGTATATTCTTAATAAATGAAGCAAGACGAACATTTAAAATGCAATTTTAAGTTAAAGTAGTTTCTTATACTCTGTACCGAAGGTACATAGAGTATATGAAGTTTGTGCATAAGTATGTAGCAGAGAGAAGGAATCACATCGGACACTATAAAGTAAATATATTCTTGATCAGCATCAACAGTCAAGTCGATATAGCCATGTCCGTTTGTCTGTCTGTCTGTCCGTCCGTCCGTCCGTTTGAACAAACAGATCTCAGAGATGGTAAGAGATAGAGGTTTGACATGTATGGGACAAATGCTTCTCATACTTGCAGGCAAATCAAGTTTATTTTTATTTTTTGCCACGCCAGTTTTGTAGATAGATGGCTTGTACCAAAGACACTACATATTTAGATACCGCATCTCGTACAAACTTTTTTTTGGGATCCAATGTCAGCTCCCAAGAAAAATCGTTTTGTGAGTCACATGTGTTATCTATAATGGTGCGAGCTGGCACCATTTTTTTACGCCAAGCTTGGAAATGTCTTTCCGCACCTGGTCGTCCCACCTTAGAGGTGGTCGTCCCACCTTGCATTGTCCCAGTTCTTTCACATTCCTCTTGTAGACCATTTTTGCTGGAGCTTGATCATCCATACGGGTTACATGTCCCAGCCAGCGCAGCCGCTGTTGCTTTATGCGCTTGACCAGACTAGTATCCCCATAGAGCTCATACAGTTCGTCATTCCTTCGGATGCGAAAATCCTCGCTAACTTTCAAAGGTCCATACATCCTGCGAAGAATCTTTCGCCCGAAAACGCCAATCGCCGCCTCATCCGCTGATGATATTGCCCATGCTTCTGCGCCGTATTGCAGGACTGGGATGATAAGCGACTTAGATAGCGCTATTTTGTTCTTCGCTTGAGGTTCTGCTCTTGAGCTTAGCCCGTAATAGCATCGGTTTGCGAGCGTGATTGTTCTTCGAATTTCCAGGCTGATGTTGTTGTCGCCGGTTATCATCGTTCCGAGGTAGACAAAGAACTTTACAACATTAACTCTCCCTTTGCAACAGATTGCCCAAGTTGTGGGTACTTCTGTTTCGAGCACACTAGGTATTTCGTCTTGTCCTCGTTTACCGCTAAACCCATTAGTTATAATATAACCGTTACTCATTGAAAAACATGTTTAACAGTGTTCCTGCGATCCTTAGGGTGACCATCTGAAAAGAATGCAACATTTTTTTAGGGTTGGTAGCGGGGGGCTTGGTTGACTTTTTTGCTCATAACTTGAGAACCGTTCATCCGATCTTTATCATTTCTTCGGCATCGATTCATTTTGATAATTACTAACTATCTCTAAAAGTTACAAATCGACTATCTTCACAAGTGTAGGAGATATAACGTTTTTTCCGAATTGCGGGGGCGGGAGGGGGCGTGTCCAAAATTTGAAACAAACTTGATCTGCGCGCAGAAAAAAGATGCATTTGTCCCATACATGTCAAACTTCTTTTTCTTACCACCATCTCTGAGATCTAGGTGTTCGTACAGGCAGACGGACAGACGGACTGTTGATGCTGATCAAGAATATATATACTTTATATATTCGGAAATGATTCCTTCTGCCTGTTACAACCTTTTGCACAAACTTAATATACTCTATGTACCTTCGGTACAGAGTATAAGAAACTACTTTAACTTAAAATTGCATTTTAAATGTTCGTCTTGCTTCATTTATTAAGAATATACTTCAAACTTTCCAAAATTCCTTATGGTACAGCCGTAATTTCTAGGTGAGTTTTATTTTTAATCAAAAAAAATAAAACTCAACAATAATCATTATTTTTGAGTTTTATTTTTTTTTGATCAAAAATAATCATTATTGCTGAGTTTTATTTTTTTTTTGCTTAAAAATAATCATTACGGTGTGAGCAATTGATTTAAAAATCAAAAATAATCATTATGGAGTAAGTTTTATTTTAAAACTTATAATGATTACGGTCCCTGGTGTTAAAGCCTCGATTAATTATTAATTCTTTTTCGCACAATTTTTAGTAGGCAAGGTATAGTTAGGGTGTTCAACAGCCCGCGTAAAAAACTAATTGTGTAAATTTACGCGACGCAGCTATTGAGCGCCCCTAAAGGGTTTACCCTCGTAATTTTTGGCGTAAACCAGCTGTTTTTGACAAGCTGTGAGTTTTCTGCTACTTGTGTGTGTCAAAGTTTAATTCGTATTTTTAAAGCATTGATTGTAGGTGTATAAATCAAGCTAAATATGAAATGTGAATATTTATATAACAAATCTTGAGATACAACCATGATGCTGTCGATGAAATGGTAGACGAAGTTCTTCGAAGAGGTTCTTACTGCAGTTGCATGCTGGCGGCGAGGACCCAAGTTCTGTGTGCCCAAATGAGTCAACTGGCGAACCAATGTGCTACCATTTTTCAATGAACAATGGGTCCGTGCGGCCCCATGCTTGTTGTCGAATGCATTTCGACCCCAAGTGGAACTTGAGTTACAGGGAGCACTTTTCTGTTTGGGGTAGTTTATAGAAGCTGCATCAATAAGGAAAACTACAACTATGTTAACAGTAGGTGATGACGGCTCTTTGGGTGTAGCTACAGACAGCTATTTTGAGGAAGATGTCTCAATTGATTTATTGGCCAGATGCAGTTAAACTGACAAAAAAAAATTAATTATTCTAGGTGTGACCGCATATTTTAAAGAAAAAAATCTCAAAACCGAGCATTTTTGGTCGATACTTTGAATAATTTTACAACACTTCAACACTTTACATTTTTTACACTTTTAAGCCCCGTACGGACATCAGAAGGAGCGAGAAGTTTCATACAAAAATTGAGGGAAGAAGAAGCAGAAGTTACAACTTCGCCTCTTCAACTTTTTGCATGTACGGAGATGCGAAGTTGAAAGTTACACTTGACAGATAATGTTGCACTTGGCAGCACATTTGTGGATACTATGTAAGATGGCTGTGGGCCTTATTGTGCTTTGACCAGCTGAAGCAGCATTGAGAATGCACCATGTTAAGCCACTCTGCTTCTACCTGCATCGATCAGCTGGACTGCTTTTAGCTAAAGTGATTTAAAAAGAAAATAAAAAAAGAGCATGGGAGAAAAACAAAAGCGAAGAAATCGTTTGAAAGTGCTTTTGCATGACAAAACAAGTTTTTAATTTTGGCGGTGAAAGAGCGAGTTGTCATTTTTTATCTTTTCCACCCATTCACCCAAACCATTAATTTTGTGAACAAGGCTTGGGAAGAAGTGGCCGATCTTCAACAAAAAATTAACTTGGCAATACAAATGATCGAGCAGTGTGACCCACCGCCAATTAAAGTAAAAATATCAAAAATATATTTTTTGGCGTAATTTTTTCTTAAGTCTGGTTACACTGCTCTTACGTTCCACGGCGACGCAACATGAGGTGAAGTTAGCTAAATTACGCACGTCGGATGTCCGTATGGGCCTTTACGCTGATTTTTTAAACATACCCCAGGGCAGCAAAAAGCGCGTAATTTTTTTCTCATGTGTTTTGTTGTTGTGGCGTAAACTTTTGGAGTTTACGCTTTTTGCTTTACGCTTTTACGCGGGCTGTTGAACACCCTAAGTGACTACACTGTACACGAATTTACGCTGGTGTAAGAGAACTAATGCAAATTGTATCTAGAGCACTAAATCTGGTTTCCGCGTTTGAGGTTATGATCCGTTCGTCAGTGAAGTTCCGATCCTCCCCTGCGGCTTTTAGCCGGGAGATGGTGACTGACCAGCAGGATCTCTTGATCTCCTTGAAATTAATGCTTCACCACAAAACTCAAGTTACAGCTCCTAGTCACTCCACAAGTCAAGCCAAGGTAGCATACAGATAAATTTCGAACCAGTAGGCGCAGACTTTTGATCGCCACTGTCCAGTAAATGTTTAATGGCGTCCAGTTGGCCAAGGCTTGATGAAAATCCAATTTGCACACTTTTCTCGCGCAATTATGGAGGGCTTGATAGAAATATAAATGACGATGGTTTGCAAGGCTATGGTAGAATGGGAAATGGTAGAATCGACTGTTGTGGCCATTTCATCTCGACGTTATGTACTTATAATGCAATATCATAGATTAGAAGATGTTGTCCACGACTTGCGGCGACAAAGAAGCCCCAAGTCTGACTATTGAAAAAATCTGCGGCTCATCCGGTTGACATACGGATTTGCCGTCGTTCACAATTGAATCACTTTGTGCTGGACCAAGTTCCTCATCATCTCCCCATTCGTTCGAGGAGCTAAGGTTCTTGAAAAGAGAATGAGCACTTATTTGTTCATATGCATGGCACACATACCTTGTGCCGACAATTTGGTCAAAAACGACACAAGTGGAGCTAACTGCCACTTCACATCGTTGCGATGGATACTCCACCACCGCTTTAACTCTGTCCTTTAACGAAGCCCAAGCCGCGTTGCAATAATCTCCTAGCAAAAACAATCAATTGTGAATAGCATAATTAAACTCATTAAATATCTATACTTTTACAGATCATTTTTGTCAAGCCGCTATCACCTTTTCCTCCAATGAAAAGATGTTCAGCCTTCTTAATGTTTTTGTATAGTTGTCCTACTCATTTAAAAGCTCCGAGCCACAACACTTGTATGTAAATGAGTGTCTACCGTCATGTAAAGTACGAAAAATATGTTTTACATATATTTCGCACCTTCGAAATCATCTCTCATCACGAGACTATCGGGTGACTATCGCGTGACACGTTGACTTCGGGTGGCAACGCTGTGATATCGATATGCCTATTTCGCGCGTGAACTCCATACCAACTCACGAAACAGCAACTTGCGAAATCCGTGCGAAATCATTTTTTTATATGGACTTTTTCATTTCGCGGGTATCTCCATACCAAGCTTTAGATGGAAGTTTTTCCAAGAAATATTTACCTTGTCGGGAAGCACTTGAAATATTATTTCGAATTGACGTAGTTTCAAGACAAAACCTATTCGGATGCCATCAATAAAGTTAGATTAACTTTATAACTTTTCGTTGCTCCAAATTGGTTGGGAGAAAGGAGTGGCAGCTCGAATGTGTCACTACGTGTGATCTCGACGCCGCTCAAAACGAAAAAGAACGACGTACGATTCTTGCCAACATTACGAAGCTGTCAACCTTCGTGAGTTCCTATAAAAGCGCAAGGTTGTATTTACGTCATTGCCAATCGATATCGCGTTTTAAGACGTTACGTTTGAAATCGATTACATTGTCAGTTGGTAACGAATGAAAATATTCTTAGCCGAAAAGGAATTAATGTTGAATCAAACGACAAAATTGTACATTACAGTGGTCGGAGATGCTTCCTTCTCCCTGTTACATACATTTGCACAACTTCATGATCCCCTTTTTTCCAGGGTATAAAAAGATGGCTGTAAAACTACTTAAAATTAACAAAATTTAAAAAATCTATCTTTTGATTAGTAAAAAAATTTGTTTTCACTAAAATTATTTATTACTAAAAAAATTTATTTTCATACAAAATAAATATTGTTACTATTCAAAAGTTAGCTTTTTATTTAATTTGTAGTTTTACAACCACATTTAAAAAAAATTGTTTTCAAAAAGTGAAAATTTTTTGCTTATTTCTTGCAACATTTTCAGTGTATTAAATTAGGCACTTTTACAGCCGAGTTATCCTGTGGACCTACAATGATGAGCATTACTTTTGTTAAAGCTATTGAAACTCTCTGAAATTCTGGAATTTATTTAAATATCTCTATCCGTTCAAAAGTTATGATTTTTGCAAAGCGAAACCAGCCCGCAGCTCGTGTACAAGCAAAGTTGCGTACATTTCTTCTCAATACACAATTAATTAATGCATATTGATATATTCAAATCGGAAATACTCAATAGAAACAAAAATGCGCAAGTGTTTCTTTTTATATTTTGTTTATAAATACTTAAAACGAACTAAAATGCACTTTTTACGGTCCATCAAAGTTAGAAAATAAGGCACAAAAGTAATACTTCAGTAAAACGACAATAATTCAACTAATTTTAAAAAAAATATAAAATTGTTTTATAATTTCTTTAGAATTTATGCACCTTTAAAAAAATGAAAACCAAATATCTATACTTTTACAATCGGAATTTCCGTTTGGTTTTTATACGATTCCAATCGAGACATTTGAAACCAAAAAAACACAAAACTGTATCTTGTTGAAAAATTTTTCAACTTTGAACCACTGTTAAACCAAAATAATTGACCAATTTCAATAATCCAAACATTTTTGGGCTAGTTGGAGTTCCCTTTATTAAATTAAATTAAAGCGGTAAAAAAGAATATACATTTTTGATTCTTGCAACGCTAAATCGGCCAACCCGGCCACTGTGCGTCGTCGAGAGAGGTTGTGTAGAGCACAATTTTTTTCATTGTCTTCTTTTTTACGAAAAAAACTCGTTCACAGAAATCCAATGAAAAGAATATGCTTATAATTAATTCAATATCTACATATATTTAATAAACTGTGTATTGTTAATTAAAAAATATCAACATGTCTAATACGAACTAAAATTGCAAAAACAAAAGCAAATGCGATTGGTCAAAAAATTTTTTAAAAATATTAATATATTTTGTTTTATTTCATGTAAAACTTTGTTTAATTATTAATTAAAATATTATAATTTGTTTTGAGTTATTTTATTTCATTAGCGAAAATCTTTCAGCTGTCTGTTAGCTAAAACAATAACAAACGAAGTGTGCCTAGCACCAACCTCTCAGAGCATTTGTCATCTGTCAGAGCCGAGATAGCGAGTAAAAAAAAAATTAAGCCCCTCCCCATTACGAAATACTTCACCTTATAGTAAATTCACCTTGATCTAGAACATTAAAATTATTTTACTTATGAGGTCGACATAAAACACAAAGATAAGATTCCAAATGTTTTGCTATTTTCTAAAATACTTCTCATTTCTAAATCGATTAGATCAGAATAAAGGAAACAAATTATTTGGTTTGCAGGTTGAAGTATCGCATTCTGGAAGGACCTTTAAACGACCTTTCGCTTCGCGTTAAATTATCGGAATTAATCTTCAGTATGCTTTTTGCTGAAGTATGGATAATTGCTCACTGCCTCTCCTTTCAATCATTGCCTTGATCAGTTGGGAACTGCAAAAAGCAATGATAGCAAAAAATTGACATTGCTTACAACTTCTTGGTGGTAATGCTGAAGCTTTGAGGTTCAACTGCAAAAGCTTGTAGCTTTTGAGCTAGCCAAGAACTGCCCCTTAATTTTAAATGCAATGCATTCAATAAAGCGTTTATGTTATTTTTTGAAACATTGGTTAGTTTCGTATACAAAGAAGTCCTTTATATAGGTTTCTAACTCCAAGACTCTAATGATTTTCAAAAAACATTTTCTTTTTCGCCTTAAACAATGAAGTGATTTTTTAAGCTCACCACAATAGATGGCGCCAGCACTATGCTTATTGGCAGTTAAGGAGCGTGAGTCAGTTTGCCCGGGCGTATATGTGTGCAACAGGGAGAAGGAAATATTACCGACCATATAAAGTATATACCCGCATCAACAGCTTAGTCGATATAGCCATGTCCGTCTATCCGTGCATCCGTCCGCCTGTCTGTCCGTCCGTCCCTCCGTATGAACAAACAGATCACAGATATGGTAAGATATAGAGGTTTGACATGTATGGGACAAATGCTTCTTATACTTGTAGTCAGGTCAAGTCTATTTTCTATTTTTGCCAGGCCCACAGTCTTCCACAGTTTTGTAGATAGATGATTTGTACCTTCTAGTAGGTAATTGTCGAAATTATAAAGATCAAATGAGCGGTTCTCAAGTTATGAGCAAAAAAAATGAAGTGAAGTAGCAACACTCTTTTGCAGCAATATATGTTTTTGTGATGCTATTTTTCATTAAAAAATCCGTGGCTTCTTCCCGAGTATAAGGAACAGGCACATCCTCCTTTTTCTAACCTTCCAAGTTTTTGAAATGCGCTCCAATGGACAAAAAATTGGCAGCTAATTTACGCTTTAAGCGAGAACTCCCTTCATTATAACTAGAGACCGGATTTATATGCTTTAGCATATTTGGCATATTTTGTATGAAAAGAATATGAGTATATGTAAAAAGCATATGAGTATATTCTTTTAATTTCTTAAAACTGCAACTTTTTCGTTACTAAGATTGTAAGCGCTGTAGCGCAGCTGTTAGCTTTTTAACTACGAGTCTAAGATACCCAGGTTCGATTCCCAGACGGGGTGTAATTTTTTTATTTTTATATATATTAATTTTTTGTAAAAAAAACTAAATATGAAAATTTAAAAAAAAAATGGTAAGAAAACAATTTGATTGCTATTTAATATTGGAAACTCAGTTGCAAAACCAACTATGAAAACTAAATATAGGATCTTATATTTAAATGATTATACGAATAATTTATCGGACAAAATAACTCTATACCAGAGTCCGGCGCGTCCCTATCTAATGTATAGCGCGCGTCGGCACACCGACAGTATACGAGCTTAAGCTCCATTCCTTAGCAATGAAGTATTAAATGAGTGCGCTTTCGCGTAGCTAAGCACACACACACAACGCGAAAATGAGAATGTTTGTTTGGCCGGCCCCTGCTCCGTACCAAAGGTAGACTAAACCGCACTTTTCTGCGAGATTTGTAACGTTCGGAAATCGCCAACACTATTTTTATACTAGAAAAGCAAGGGCATAGTCTTATTAATTCAGTGCAGATAATTCTCAATCTTCAAGAGTCTCTTAAGCTTGCACCTGGAGAAGTTGGGAACATTATTCGGAAGAAGCTTGATAACGTGATTGCAAAGAATACCTTTTTCATGGAGTTGGTGCGATTATCAATACTGTTTGGAAACTCGGATGCAAAAACTACTATAAAAAAGGAATTTCGGAAGAAATATTTTTATGCGCCCATTACTTCTTGCGATGTTGAACGATCCTTTTCCATTTATAAAATTATTTTGTCGGACAGGCGAGAAAGACTAACTGCCGAAAATATTGAAAAAATTATTGTTGTACGTTGCAAGTCTTCATAGTTTTGATAAAAAAAATAAAAGAATTACTTAAAATTTATTGCTCCATATTTTTATTTACTTTTTTGCCCCCACCAAGTTACTGCTAAGTTTCACTTTAATTGTTGAATTTATATGTAAAAAAACATATTTTTTTAAACAGTTTTAAGTGAGTTACCCTTTTCAACTGAGATTTTTATACTCTGTACCAAAGGTACATAGAGTATATTAAGTTTGTGAAAACAACGTATGTAACAGGGAGAAGGAATCATTTCCGACTATATAAAGTATATATATTCTGATCAGCATCAACAGCCGAGTCGATATAGCCATGTCCGTCTGTCCGTCCGTATGAACAAACAGATCTCAGAGATGGTAAGAGATAGAGGTTTGACATGTATGGGACATATGCTTTTTATAGTTGCAGGCAGATCAAGTTTATTTTAAATTTTTTCCACACCCCCTCCCGCCCCCGGAATTTTGAAAAAACGTTATATCTCCTACAGTTTTGAAGATAGACGACTAGAGATAGTTAGTAATTAGCAAAATGTATCGATTTGCCGATAGGATGAGCGGTTCTCAAGTTAGGAGCAAAAAAGTAAACCACCCTCCCCCCACCCCCTCCCACCCTATTACAACTAACACCGCACAATCTTAAAGAGAGAGAGAGATAGAGAGTGAGAGAGAGAGAAAGAGAGAGAGAGAAAGAAAGAGAGAGAAAGAGACTAAGAAATTAGCGCAGCACCAGCATTGCATTCAGCTTCTACTCCAGGTACAGAGTATGTTATAGTCGGGCTTGACCGACTTTCTCACTTGGTTATCATTTTCTTGTGTGAAAGTCATTTGTTTTTGAGTATCTCGAAAGAAAAACACATTTCTACACAGAGGGAAAAAACCGAGCACATTGGACTCAAAACGAGCACAAACGTTATCAAAAAGTATGCATGAACGGGTTTTCTCACATGTAGTGCAATGTTCTCACTTCGAGAACAATTTATTGAGAACGCAAAAGCTCAAATTGAGTTGACATTGTTTCATTTTTGAGAACAAGATTTGAGTTTATATTGTTCCGTTTTCAAGAACATTTTAAACTCACCTGGAAAAAAATTTGATTGCACTGCTTCTCCACCCACCCATTGTGCCATAGGAATCAGAAACATCGCTTCAACGACCCACTTCACCTGACTCGTTTCATTTAAGTTTCCAGAAAAACACAGACATATTTGTTCGGGCTTGACTGGGATTTGAGCCCGGTACCTTATGCACTCAACGTATGGAATGACGCACTTGACAATTCAGCCATTGAACAGCTTTGCAGATGCACGTCTAGAGGGCTACTTATGCTGTTGAGCAGACAAGAGAGAGAGAGCAAAAAGAGAACCAACTCGCTGTCTCTCTTGTATATCTCTCTGCTGAAAACCGGTGTTATTGTTGTTCAAAGTAAATATTATTCGTTTGAGATCAACTTTACTCATTCCAAGAACATTTAGAACATTTGTTCTAAAAAATTTTGAACACGTTTTGTTCTCATTTTAAGTTGAAGGCAACTTATTTGCTGAACACGTTTTTTCCCTCTGTGTATGCATAACTAAAAAAGTATTTAATAAAAAACGAGAAAGGCAAGTCTAACTTCGTCCGTGCCGAAGTTTTTATACACTTGAAATCGCTTGTCTCAACGGTTAGCGACTTCGACCAAACTTCGCAGATCGGCTTAAAAACATTTAATATCACCCATGACCGTGATTGAGAGCTGTAATATTGAGATAAAAACAGTTTTTCTCATTAAAATCCATTTTTCGACCGATCATTTGTATGGCAGCTACAAGAAGTAGTTATCCGATCCGGTCGGTTCCGACATATTAGCTGCGTGCAGACAAAAGAAGACTCTGTGCAAAATTTCAGCTCGATAGCTTCAAAACTGAGGGACCAGTTCGCGTAGAAACAGACAGACGGACAGACGGACGGACAAAGCTTAATCGACTCAGCTCGTCACGCTGATCAAGAATATATATACTTTATGTGGTCGGAGATGATTCCTTCTATGCGTTGCAAACTTCTGGGCAAATTTATAATACACTTTTCAAGTGTATAAAAATAAAAATAAAAGTGACCGGTCCTTACTGGGACTCGAACCTGGGTACGTGAGACTCGTACTCTAACACCTTACATCTCTGCCAAGGCACCTTTATTTTCTTAACGGAAAAATAGCACATATAAGAGAAAAAAAAAAAAGAATATACTCATATGCTTTTTAGAATATTTTTTGGGAATATACTCATATTCTTTTTAGCATATAAATCCGGTCTCTAATTATAACATAATAGTGGGCATCCTATATTTTTAGCTAATTCATAAGCAAAGTCACCTGGATGAAATTGTTTTTCCAAACGTAATGCAAGCCAAGCATTTTCTTAATTTTCTTTTTTATCGACTCCTAATGGTTATGGGAAAGTTTTCTGCTACTTTCCTGCATCCTAAAATTAGTTAGGCTTACGGATTGGCGACCATTTGCAGCCCCAAACCTAAGCATTTCATCGTAACTAAAATCGGAATAAAGTCGATTTCTTCGAAAAGTGGCAAAATGAGGCCAAAAAGATTAGTATTCTCGGATTATGTACATATTGAAGAATAATATAGTGTTAATAGTTACGTCAATTCACGACAATCCAACATATTTTTATTTCACCTAGCACAACAAATTTGAGCTGGAGAAACATCGGTGTTTATTTTAAATTTTGAGAATCTAGTGATGTACCTTACTAAAGCACTATCTTGCTAGATATTAACTTCCCATTTTATGTGTGTATCGCTGCATCTCGCATATTAGTGGGATAAATAATATGAATATAATAAATTGTTTAATAGTGGAATATTTTCTCCCAGAAATTAGCCAAGTGGCTTAAGGATATTTGACATTTCTAGCAAAGTTTCCATTTGAGGTCTTATGGAGTTGATTAGAGTTTGGAGTAAAATTATGAATAAATGACAGACAGATGAAAAATTTGCTTTATTATTTAATATAAACTATTTCAACGAGTGGACAAAGTACTTCATTTAAACACTAACAATTCGCTTACATTTAGAGACCACATCGTTAAGGCAGGGAAGTCGAAGGATTTAAATCATTTAAAATTTGTGAGTTTTAATTAATCGCACCCCTTTTTAATTGCAGCATCTAAATGGTGAAGCATCCACCACAGTCCAATAACATTATTTTGTATAGTTGCATATGGGCATTTCCACAGTCGCGAACGCGACATTTGTACGACTTTAAAGTGCAAAGAAATATAGAAAACAAAAATATTTTTGTTTTTTGTTTTAATTTTTTGGTAGAGTTTTAGTGGCAGAATATTTAGTCCAAAAAATAGGTTCAGTCTATTTGTCGATTAAAATATAAATTGAAAAAGTTATGTGATTTATCACGCGACAAAAACGGAAGTCGTTTTCGACTGCATCCAATAAAATTCATAAATCAGGGAATAGTAAACAAAAATTTTAAAGCGGTTACCTCGGGTTGATTAAGTTTTATTTTGTACAACTTTTATTTCTCCGCGCTTTAACCATCGAGGACGCCATCCATTCGTGTGACCAGAGGTCGATGCCGATGATTTACCCAGATCGATAACAGGGTTCTCGTATGTGTATCGATATATACCAGGGCTACGTAAGCAACCTTAAACCAGGGCTACGTACACAACCTTATAACTCGGCCATCCTGACCATAAGATCGTCCTCGATCTTAAAGTATTTACAATTATTTACAAAGTTATTAAATCTATATATACATCATATTTACATTACATTAAATATTCATTAATATACTTTCTCTACGTTAGGAGTTTAAACTAATAATGGAAATAAGGAATTTAAGGGTACTTCAGAAAATTTTTTTTTGGATTTTTTTTTTATTTGCTTAAACGTTCTATTAGGATCTTATAAACATCCTGCAAAACTTTCAAGCTGATCCGAAACTCAGTTTTAAAGATATAAACAAAAACAATTATTTTTTCCGACCCTTTTATATGAAAACTAGCAAATAACCCGTCGCGCTTCGCTGCGCCTTCAACAGTATAGAACCAACGCACACTCACTTCATGTCCACATCCCACACACTTCCCGTCCACTTCCCGCCCTCTTCCCGTCCACTTCCCGCTCACATCCCACCCACTTCCCGCCCACACCCCACCCACTTTTCGCCCACATACCACCCACTTCCCGCCCTCTTCCCTTCCACTTCCCGCCAATTTCCCGCCCACTTACCGCCCTCAACCCGCCCACATCCCACCCACATCTCACCCACTTCCCGCCAATTTCCCGCCCACTTACCGCCCACATCCCGCTCACATTCCACTCACATCCCACCCTCATCCCCCCACTTCCCGCCAATTTCCCGCCCACATCCCACCCACTTCCCGCCCACATACCACCCACATCCCTCCCACATCCCACCCACATCGCTCCTAATTCCCGCTACATTCCACACACTTTACATCCACTTGCCACCCACTTTCCACCCACATCCCAGTGGGCTTCCCGGCGGTATTTCCAACATCGGAATATAAAAACAAAAATTAATTCCGATTTTGACCTTTCAAACCGAGTTTCAAGACAATCGGATGAAAAATAGTTTTTTGAATGCAGAATTTTCCGACCATTTTCCTCGTGGGCGAATTTTCCGACATTGAAAAATCACATTTCAAATTATTTCGTATTTTGTCCTTACAAACCGAGTTTCAAGCCAATCGGATGAAAAATAGTTTTTTCATGCAAAATTTTCCGGGAATTTTCCGACCGTTGGGTCAAATTTTCCTACTTCGGAATATCACATTTCAAACTATTTCGTATTCTGTCCTTTCAAACCGAATTTCAAGCCAATCGGACGAAAAATAGTTTTTGGCATGCAGAATTTTCCGACCATTTTCCTCGTGGGCGGATTTTCCGACATTGAAAAATCACATTTCAATTTATTTCGTACTTTGTCCTTAAAAACCGAGTTTTAAGCCAATCGGATGAAAAATAGTTTTTTTCATGCAGAATTTTCCGGGAATTTTCCGACCGTTGGGTCAAATTTTCCAACTTTGGAAAATTACATTTCAATTCATTTCACCTACTTTCCTTTCAAACCGAATTTCAAGCCAATAGGATGAAAAATAGTTGTTTTCATGCAGAATTTTCCGGGAATTTTCCTCGTGGGCGGATTTTCCAAAATCGGGAAAACACGTGTCGAATTATTTCGCGTACTAAGCTTACAAATCAAGTTTCAAGTCAATCGGATGAAAAATAACATTTTTCCCATACAAACTTTTCCGAAGCTTTTCCGACTTTTCCTGGTGGAATTTTCCAAAACCCCGTCTTAGTACGCACTTTCACCACTAACAGAAACTCCTGTGAAAATTACAGCCCTCTATCTCTTACCGTTTGGGCTGTGCGATGATTGCCAATCAGTCAGTGAATCAGTCAGTGAATCAGTCAGTGAATCAGGACACTTTCTTTTATATATATAGAGACTAGCAAATAACCCGTCGCGCTTCGCTGCGCCTTCAACAGTATAGAACCAACGCACACTCACTTCAAGTCCACAACCCACACACTTCCCGTCCACTTCCCGCCTTCTTCCCGACCACTTCCAGCCAATTTTCCGCCCACATCCCACCCACATTCCGCCCACATCCCGCCCACATACCACCCACTTCCCACCCTCTTCTCACCCTCTCCCGTCCACTTCCCGTCCACTTCCCGGCCACATCCCACCCACATCCTGTCCACATACCACCCACTTCATGTGAGGGGAACATACCACCCACTTCCCACCCTCTTCCCGTCCACTTCCCGCTAACATCCCACCCACATTCCACCCACTTCCCGCCCACATACCCACTTCCCGCCCTCTTCCCTTCCACTTCCAGCCAATTTTCCGCCCTCATCCCGTCCACTTCCCGCCCACATACCACCCTCTTTCCGCCCTCTTCCCGTCCAAAACCCACCCACATCCCGCCCACATCCCAGCCACTTCCCGCCCACATACCACCCACTTCCCGCCAATTTTCCGCCCACATCCCGCCCACATCCCACCCACATCCCACCCACATCCCTCCAACTTCCCGCCACATTCCACACACTTTACATCCACTTACCACCCACTTCCTAAGCAAATTACCACCCACATCCCATTTACTTCCCAACCACTTCCCAGTGGGCATCCCGGCGGTATTTCTATCATCGGAAAATAAAAACAAAAATTAATTCCGATTTTGACCTTTCAAACCGAGTTTCAAGCCAATCGGATGAAAAATAGTTTTTTGCATGCAGAATTTTCCGACCATTTTCCTCGTGGGCGGACTTTCCGACATTAAAAAATCACATATCAATTTATTTCGTATTTTGTCCTTACAAACCGAGTTTCAAGCCAATCGGATGAAAAGTAGTTTTTTTCATCCAGAATTTTCCGGGAATTTTCCGACCGTCATGGCAAATTTTCCAACTTCGAAAAATCTCATTTCAATTTAATTCACCTACTTTAATTTCAAACCGAATTTCAAGCCAATCGGATGAAAAATAGTTGTTTGCATGCGGAATTTTTCGGGAATTTTCCGACCGTTGGTCAAATTTTCCAACTTCGGAAAATCACATTTCAATTCATTTCACCTACTTTCCTTTCAAACCGAGTTTCAAGCCAATCGGATGAAAAGTAGAATTTTTCATGCAGAATTTTCCGGGAATTTTCCGGCCGTTGGGTCAAATTTTCCAAATTCGGAAAATCACATTTCAATTCATTTCACCTACTTTCCTTTCAAACCGAGTTTGAAGCCAATCGGATGAAAAAAAAATTTTTCATGAAGAATTTTCCGGGAATTTTCCGACCGTTGGGTCAAATTTTCCAATTTCGGAAAATCATATTTCAATTCATTTCACCTACTTTCCTTTCAAACCGAGTTTCAAGCCAATCGGATGAAAAAAAAATTTTTTCATGCAGAATTTTCCGGAAATTTTCCGGCCGTTGGGTCAAATTTTCCAACTTCGGAAAAACACATTTCAATTCATTTCACCTACTTTCCTTTCAAACCGAGTTTCAAGCCAATCGGATGAAAAATAGATTTTTTCATGCAGAATTTTCCGGGAATTTTCCGACCGTTGGGTCAAATTTTTCAATTTCGGAAAATCACATTTCAATTCATTTCACCTACTTTCCTTTTAAACCGAGTTTCAAGCCAATCGGATGAAAAAAACATTTTTTCATGCAGAATTTTCCGGGAATTTTCCGGCCGTTGGGTCAAATTTTCCAACTTCGGAAAAACACATTTCAATTCATTTCACCTACTTTCCTTTCAAACCGAGTTTCAAGCCAATCGGATGAAAAGTAGATTTTTTCATGCAGAATTTTCCGGGAATTTTCCGACCGTTGGGTCAACTTTTCCAACTTCGGAATATCACATTTCAAACTATTTCGAATTCTTTCCTTTCAACCCGCATTTCAAGCCAATCGGAAGAAAAATAGTTTTTTGCATGCAGAATTTTCCGACCATTTTCCTCGTGGGCGGATTTTCCGACATTGAAAAATCACATTTCAAATTATTTCGTATTTTGTCCTTACAAACCGAGTTTCAAGCCAACCGGATGAAAAATAGTTGTTTTCATGCACATTTTTCCGGGAATTTTCCGACCGTTGTGTCAAATTTCCCAACTTCGGAAATCGCATTTCAAACTATATCGTATTCCATCCTTTCAAACCGAGTTTCAAGCCAATCGGATGCAAAATAATTAGTTTTATGCAGAATTTTCCGGCAATTTTCCGACCGTTGGGTCAAATTTTCTAACTTCGGAATATCACATTTCAAACTATTCGTATTCTGTCCTTTCAAACCGAATTTCAAGCCAATCGGAAGAAAAATATTTTTTTGCAGGCAGAATTTTCCGACCATTTTCATCGTGGGCGGATTTTCCGAAATTGAAAAATCACATTTCAATTTATTTCGTATTTTGTCCTTACAAACCAAGTTTCAAGCCAATCGGATGAAAAATATTTATTTTCATGCAGAATTTTCCGGGAATTTTCCGACCGTTGGGTCAAATTTTCTAACTTCGGAATATCACATATCAAACTATTTCGTATTCTGTCCTTTCAAACCGAATTTCAAGCCAATCGGATGAAAAATAGTTTTTTGCAAGCAGAATTTCCCGACCATTTTCCTCGTGGGCGGATTTTCCGAAATTGAAAAATCACATTTCATTTTATTTCGTATTTTGTCCTTACAAACCGAGTTTCAAGCCAATCGGATGAAAAATAGTTTTTTTCATGCAGAATTTTCCGGGAATTTTCCGACCGTTGTGTCAAATTTTCCAACTTCAGAAAATCACATTTCAATTTATTTCACCTACTTACCTTTCAAACCGAATTTCAAGCCAATCAGATGAAAAATAGTTATTTGCATGCAGAATTTTCCGACCATTTTCCTCGTGGGCGGATTTTCCAAAATCGGGAAAACACGTGTCGAATTATTTCGCGTACTAAGCTTACAAACCAAGTTTCAAGTCAATCGGGTGAAAAATAACATTTTTCCCATACAAACTTTTCCGACGCTTTTCCGACTTTTCCGGGTGGAATTTTCCAAAACCCCGTCTTAGTACGCACTTTCACCACCAACGGAAACTCCTGTGAAAATTACAGCCCTCTATCTCTTACCGTTTGGGCTCTGCGATGATTGCCAATCAGTCAGTCAGTCAGTCAGTCAGTCAGTCAGTGAATCAGTGAATCAGTCAGGACACTCTCTTTTATATTTATAGAGATTGTTTTTATCGATCCTTGTATTTTTAGAAATTCGTATTTTTTTCCCCTATTTTGGTCAAAAACTTTATAAATATTTATAAAATGTTCGATATTATGGAAAAAAAATTTTTGAAAAAAAAATTTTACTTGGAAATTTTTGGAGATTTTATTTTTTACCATGTCTTGACGCACTTTGACTCAAATTTCTGAAGAACTGCTTAACCGAATTGGATAATCTTTTTTTTCGGTGAAAGTTAACACCCAAATGCACCAAATTTATACAATTATTAAAAACGATTTTTATTTCATCGAAAACAGATGTCGAATCTTTAAATGCGACTATCTCGGAACCACTTTTTCCAAAATGGTTGCAAAGATTTAAAGATTACCTGTTGACCGATTCGAAATTTTGACTTTGAAACCCCATAACTACGTCATTTATTGACCGATCCAAAATATCCTAGTTCACACCAGAATTACATTAATTCTTAACAAAATTTTTGCAACCATGGGCCTATGTTTTAAATTTTTGGTTAACTTTGAACAAAAATACAACAACAACCGTAGGAACAACAACAACAACAAAAATTACTAAATTTAGTTTAACCGATTACCAATCCAATGAAAAAATCCGCTTCTTAATACCACTTATAGTTTTTGAGTAATCTAATTTTTTGTAAACCTTTAAAAAATGACACCTGAAGGTATACAGTACCCTTAATACAATTATATACATTTTTCATTTTCAAAGTGTTCAAAGTTACGTCGGAGCATTTTCACACTGATCTCGCCAATCTACCCATTTACGTAATCGACATGCCTCAATAACACCTTCATAAGGAATTTGGCTTATTTGACAATTTTCAATATCACCAATGACATATCTATCGTTAGGCAATACCTTTTTTTATACAATATGGGCCTTTATATTTTGGGACGAATTTCTTGTTTGTGCCAATTGTGGTATCAACATTTCTCAAAACGACGAAGTCTCCTTCTGAAAATTTTAAATGTTCTTTGTGCTTTCTCTCATAAGACTCAGTTGCTTTTTTCTGATTATATTCTATTTTATCTAATGCTTTCTGCCTAACAGATTTTAAATCACACGCGACATCTAAATCCGATTTCTCATCTAGATATTCAGTCAATGCATCCACATTACAACCTCTTTGCTGAACACCAAACAACAGAATAGTTGGCATTTCTCCTGTCGTAGAGTGAATCGAGTTATTTATTGCATATTCGACTTTAATAAGCAGCCTACACCAATCTGAATGACGCACTGGTTCACTTATTTTCGCAAGCATTGTCTTAATGATTCTGTTGACTCGTTCAACTTGCCCATTCGCTTGGGGTGAAGCAGTCGCTACTTTTACATGTAATATGTTATTTTTTAGCAAAAATTCACTGTACTCCAATGAGGTGATACAAGATCCTCTATCACTCACAATTCTACGGGGACGACTGTAACTCTCAAAGAACTTGGTTAAACACGCAATGACCTCCTTAGTGCTAGTTGTGTTTGCTGAATATAATTTAACGAATTTTGTGAATCCATCAACGACCACTAAAACAAATTTTTTATTTAATACAACAGATGGAAGAGGACCGAAATGGTCAATGTGTAGTGTGTCAAATGGGATTGGTCGCTTAGGTATAGTATGTAAAGTACGGTTGTTTGCATGTGTAGGGACGCTAAACATAATACACTTTAAGCAATTTTGTATAAAAGCATCTACTTTTGTAGTCATATTGGGAAACCAATAATGTCTCTTTAGCTCCTTCACACACTTTTCAGTTCCTAAATGACAAAGTTTCTCATGTACTGATCGAATTAAATTGGTTTCCATTTCAGAAGGTACGTATAGCAAAAGCGAATCACTTTCTCCCTGTCTATATACTACTCCATCTTCTAAAATAAAGTTTTTGATTGGTCCATTTTCTAACTGATCTTTTAATTGGACTATATCTTCGTCTCTGTTTTGTGTTATTTGGAGTTGAAAGCTGACATCATCACTATCAATCGTTGCAATTACTTGATCTTTTTCCTTAGTATCTTGTACTGATAACAATGGTTCATATTGGAGATCCTGAATGCCTGAATAGTATCTGCTTAATGTATCAACATGTTTCATGTATTTGCCACTGCGGTGTTCTATAACACAGTTATAGTTTTCAAGTTCAAGGGCCCATCTGGCTATTCTGGCGTTTACACTTTTGCGGTTTAAGGTCAATGTGAGCGAGTTACAATCAGTAATAATTCTGAACGGAATCCCTTCCAAATAGATTCTAAATTTCCTCAATGAATATATAATGGCTAAAGTTTCTAATTCGAAACTATGGTATCTTTTCTCAGCTGCACTCGTTGATTGTGAAAAATAACAAACCGGATGAAATTTTTTATCGTCTTGTCTTTGCATCAAAATGCCTCCAAAGCCATCTGCACTCGCATCGCAGTGTAGCTCTGTCTCACGGTTTGGGTTATAAAGAGCCAATATTGGGGATGAAACTAGCTTAAGCCGAAGGTATTCAAAAATCTCCAAGCAATTTGTACTTAAAGGAAACTTAGCATCCGATCTAGTCAGTTCTTGTAGTGGCTTAGCAGTTTTGGAAAAGGCCGGAATGAATCGTCTGAAGTAAGAGAAAAGCCCCAAACACTTTAGCATTTCAATGTGATTCTTTGGTACAGGCAGATGCTTGATAGTTGAAATGTGTTTATTATTTGGACATATTCCTGTGCCACTGACTGTATAACCAAGAAATTCAATACTTTCAAAACAAATGTGGCATTTGCTAAACTTGATTTCCAGTCGATATTCTGCAAGACGTCTTAACACTCTACTTAATATTTCGAAGTGCTCTTCAATTGTTTTGGACCCAATCGTAATGTCGTCCATATACATTACTACATTGCCCTCTCTAATCAATGGTTACAATACAAAATTTATAAATCTCTGGAAGACTGCTGGCGCATTTGTAAGCCCGAATGGCATTCTCGTGTATTCATATTGGCCATTGGGTGTAACAAAAGAAGTGTATTGAATTGACTCTTCAGCAACTTTTACTTGATGGAAACCATTTTTCAAGTCAAGTATTGAAAAATAGTTGTTACCTTCTAATCGCTCTAGGCAGTCGTTTATAAGTGGCAATGGGTACCCATCTCTAACTTCTTCTTCTTCTTCTTTATTGGCCCGATGCTTGCATCACAACCGTTTGACGGTCTCGGCCGCTGCAACTAATGTCCGCCAGTCGCTTCTGATCCGTGCGAGCTGGCACCAGTTTTTCACGCCAAGCTTAGAAATGTCTTTCCGCACCTGGTCGTCCCACCTTAGAGGTGGTCGTCCCACCTTGCCTTGTCCCAGTTCTTTCGCATTCCTCTTGTAGACCATTTTTGCTGGAGCTTGATCATCCATACGGGTCACATGTCCCAGCCAGCGCAGCCGCTGTTGCTTTATGCGCTTGACCAGACTAGTATCCCCATAGAGCTTATACAGTTCGTCATTCCTTCGGATGCGAAAGTCCTCGCCAACTTTCAAAGGTCCATAAATCCTGCGAAGAATCTTTCGCTCGAAAACGCCAATCGCCGCCTCATCCGCTGATGATATTGCCCATGCTTCTGCGCCGTATTGCAGGACTGGGATGATAAGCGACTTATATAGCGCTATTTTTGTTCTTCGCTTGAGGTTTCTGCTCTTGAGCTCCTTACTTAGCCCGTAATAGCATCGGTTTGCGAGCGTGATTCTTCTTCGAATTTCCAGGCTGATGTTGTTGTCGCCGGTTATCATCGTTCCAAGGTAGACAAAGTCCTCTACAACTTTAAAGTTGTACTCTCCCATTGCAACAGATTGCCCAAGTTGTGTGTACTTCTGTTTCGAGGACACTAGGTACTTCGTCTTGTCCTCGTTGACCGCTAAACCCATTAGCTCAGACTGCTTCTCAATCTCTGAGAACGCCTTGCTTACTGCCTGTTCGGTTCTGCCGATAATATCAATATCATCGGCATATGCGAGTAGCATTACATCTTTATTAAAGATGGTGCCCGATCTGTTGGCATTTGGGCACTGGCGCAGTATATACTCCATCAGTAGATTAAAGAAGTCACACGATAAGGTATCGCCCTGCCTAAAACCTCTTTTGGTATCAAAAGGCTCGGAGAGGTTCGTTCCCATTTTGACGGAGCTTTGAGTGCTTCTCAACGTCATCATGCAAAGTCGAACGTACTTTGCTGGAATACCTAAAGTAGACAGGGCGTCGAAAAACCTTGACCTTATCGGCGTGTCGAAAGCGGCTTTGTAATCGATAAAAAAGATGGTGATTTTCGATGTTTCTCTCATAGGTCTTCTCCAGGATTTGGCGCAATGTGAATATCTGGTCTGTGGTGGATTTACCAGGTCTAAAGCCACACTGATAAGGTCCAATCAGTGTATCAACAAGCGGCTTTAGACGTTCACAAATAATGCGGGACAGAACCTTATATGCGATGGGGAGGAGACTGATCCCGCGGTAGTTGGCGCAAACTGCAGGGTCCCCTTTTTTTAAAGATTGGACAGAGAACACTTAGATTCCAATTCCAGCGCTAAACAGACTTCCTGTTGGGTCGGGGGGTCTTTCTCAATGTTGTCGATTGGTGGCATCGTTACTTCTCTAGAGGCGGCATCATGTTCGTCATCGCCTCCCAGAAGGTTGGAAAAGTAACTTCTCCATTTGTTAAGCGCCACTTGCGGATCTGTGACCAAATTCCCCTGTTCGTCTTTGCATTGTGCGACTCTGGGCTTGAAACCTTCTGTTAATTGCTTAATCTTTTGGTAAAATTTTCGAGTCTCACTCATGCCGAATAACATCTCGACTTCCTCGCGCATTCGCCTTTCCTGCTCAAACTTTTTTCTTCTAAAAAGGCGTTTCTCCTCTTTGCACAGATAAGGCTAATATTAAAATATTTTGCCTTAAGTCTGAGCGCGGCTAGCCGTTCATCAACTGGTGTGAAGCTGATGACAGAGCGACGCAGTCTATCACTCACTGCAAAGCCGCACCCAAAGTCGTGCTTGGAGACATGCCCGCTGTAGTGTATCTCCCAGGGGGGTGGTGGTTTCTGTTCTGTCTTCTCTTTTGGTAGCGTTATTATCTTGCTCCCATTCACGTTAGTCAGCAGCGAATGCGGGTGCATTGCCACTGCTTCCGGCAGAGGAGGTGTGAGTCGACTTACGTAGACGAGACGTAGTAAGCCAGGATCACTCTGGGTTCGCCAAGTTGAACCGATCAGAAGCTTTCCCTGACCACATACGCCCCCATTAGGTCCAGAAGATCTATGACTAGAAGTTCTGAACCACCACCACCACCCATCTCTAACAGTGTTCTTATTAATTCCCCTGTAGTCTGGACACATTCTCTTTTCTCCCGATTTCTTTTTGGCAAGCACAATTGCTGAGGCATATGGCGAATGACTCGGTCTTATATATCCCTTTTTTAAAAGATCATCAATTATACTATCTACTTCCTTTTTTTCCTGATAAGAAAGTTTTCTTGGGGCAGAATATACGGGCACTTTTGACTTAAGCTTAATCTTCATCTCATAGCTATGATCAATAGCTGGAATGTTGGGTAAATCCAAATAATTGGATTCAATCAATCTTAAGATAGTTTTCTTGTTTTCCTTACTAAGCTTGGGGTTAATATTGTAGTCGGCAGTCTCAAAGCAGTCATCTATATTATAAATAAATGGTTTTTCAAATTCCCAATGGTCAGATTGTTTTCTTATAGGCTCAACGGTGTTCGATATCTCACTATTTTTCAATGGTTCGCTAACACTTAAAGTTTTTCTCTCTGATGGTTCATTCAATGGTTCTTCAAAGTCAGATTCGTTTCTTATAGGTTCAATGATGCTCGACGTCTCGCTATTTTGCAATGCTTCGCTAACGTTTAACGGTTTTCTATCTGATGGTTCATTCAATGGTAAACTGTTGAATTGTGTTTTTTCTTCATTATATTCTTTATTTGAGGTTGCAATGTCAATGTCTGATTTAACTGAAACAATAGATTTTTCTGATTCATTTCTGATATTTGATTTTTCTTTTAAATTCGTAACTTCTTTAACAAAAACTAATGCCAATTCATATGCATTTAAGAAATCTCGACCAAGAAGTATTTTAGTCGATAGACAATTATCTGGAATAACATAAAACAAATTATTTTTTATAATATTGTGAAATTCATTTTTAACATAAAATTTTCCCAAAGCGAACAATTTTGATCCGTTGACACCACAATATCCTGTTGGTTCTAGTCTTCTATTAAGAATGTCATAAGGCAATGCCGATCTTTGCATTAAACTAATCGCGCTTCCGGTATCAAGCATGGCGGAAAGAAATTTTAAATTAGATTTTTGGCCAGATTCAGTGTAAAAATGTACTCCTACCTTATTTATGATGGGAACGCTTAAATCATTACGCTCAATAGGTTCGAACACGGCATGGTCTGTCGCACCAACCAATTTCGGAACTCTCTCAGCAGGCTGCGGGCAATCTTTTATCATATGCTGAAGCGAGCCACATCGGAAGCACGAACCCTTCTCACGTTTTGGTTGTGAGCATGATGAGGCATAATGTCCACGACCAGAGCAGTTATAACAGCGCACTGCCATTTTGTCTTCTTGTGAAGTCTCCCGTCCACGTACAGATATTTTCGCACTTTCTTGTTTTGCTGAAGATTGAGTTTTGTTGCGCAAGTCACCATATCAGCGCGACAATTCTTTAAGTTGATCCAACGTTTTCGCTGAGTACAAAATAGCAATACTGGGAGTATTATCATAGAATCCGTCAATGATAAATTGTACTGTCTGCAGCTCGTCAATGCCAGCACGTAAAGCAATCTCCTGCATCTGAAGAATGTATCCCATTATTGTAGTTTTTCCGAGCACGTATCGGGTGTCTCGCAATAGCATGATCACTTCGGCCATCGAGTAGTCACGACCAAAAGTTTTAAGAAAATTTGCCTTAAAATCTTCATAATTTTTCGATTGATCGACGCGTAAAAACATGTCGGCATCTGTTGCAGGTTTCATTAATAGACGCACGCAGCGAAACTTAAACATGTCGCTTTTATCAATTGCATTGCACACACGTTCAAATCCTTGGATCCATTTATTTGCATCGCCTGACACTGAAGCATCGTATGGAGGAACTGTATGGACAACATCTTTTACTCCTCCTTCGGATTTCGATTCGTTTTTCAAAATGTCCGCCAGCGCTTGTTTTTTCTGGGCCACTCTAATTGCTGCGTCCAAAAAGTCCTCTTCTTCTTGCAAGGTATTCAACTGCTGCTGTTTGGAAAATTTCTGATTTGCTGAATCCCCAATCGCGTGGCCTGCTATGCCAGCTTCATCCTTCGCCTTGCGTGAATCTGAAGATTTCTGCATTACGGTTTGGTTGCAGAGGTCGCTGTCATCTTCTTCTTCAATGTCGGAATTATGTGACTTAGCATAATTGTACTCCGAGGCAATTCTTGTCAATTGTCTTAAGGTTCCATTGGTTGGAAAGTCAATGTTATTGGCAATGAACCATTTCACTAAATTTTCTTTCTCAATAATTTGGCTTTCGTTTTCCATTTTGGAGTCTACAAAATGTGTACACTTTTTTCAGAGAATTTGTTATGATCCGACCTTCTTTCCCGGGTCCAACTATCGGTCGCCGGCTAGCTTACGGCTGACTCAGGGATGAGTACGACCTCGATAGCTGGACTGGTCAGCTAACAACAAAAAATTTATATTTTCGATCGCCAGTTTAGGCACACATATAAAGCAAAACAAAAAAACATGGCAAAACAGGTGGACTATTTGCCGGAACATACCCGCCCTAACCATTGGTTGACTTCTATCATTTCGGACAACCCCCTAACTTCTCAAAGACTAACTTTAGGCTGCCATCTCACCCCCTTAGACAAATTTACGCCTTCATTATATTTTCACCTTTTCATATGAATATATTTTCAAACAATTTCCTACTAATTTTAAACATGCTTCTTTTCTCTCCTAACCAGGGTACCTCTGGGACGAATACACGACAATTAACGTAAGTATATAAAAAAAACTAGATAATAAATTAACACATAAATGAATAAATTAATTACTACTTAAAACTAATGTCTTCTAGTTGCTTATTTCTTTTTTTAGCTGGTGGTATAAAAACCTGGGGCCACCCAGAGGTGGGTGGCCAATTTGCTCCGGGCGAAAATTGGGTCCTCTGGTGGCCACTCCTGTCCTTATTAAGCCGCTTCAGTCCTCGGGGATGATTTCGTCACAAAAAAAGGCCTACCATTGAAATTAACTTATTATCTTCCTTATTTTATATTCCTCAATTTCTTGGGCCTTACCGAGTAATGCCGCTTATTCACTTTCACAAAAAAATTTAATTTACGCAACTTCAAAAATCTTCGCAGTCAATGGCAATGACTTTCATTTAATGACCTTTCTTTTCTTCTTCCTAGGACAAAACGCGACTTTAAACTACCCAACTCCGGAACCAGTTCAACTCCGAAACCTCTAACCCGCAGCCCTGGCTCGCTCTTTGTTTATCGAACCAGTCTTTGTGTATCGGCGCGATCCCATCTCCAAACAACAACATCACTCAAAACATGCCTAGCTTAATAGTGGTATTCCTTCAAGTTGATTTGCTTTTGATTTGCTTTCGTGAAAGCAAAAGCAAAGCAATTGGTGGAACGACCCTGATTTCCTTTTGATTTGCTTTCAATTGGCGCAAAATTTAAACAATGGCGCAAAAGCAAAAAATTTCGAATGAACTTGTAAAATTGAATTTTCTAATCTTAAACAATAGTATGTGGGCAGAATCTGTAGTTTTAAGAAGTTTGCAACTTTACTAAGGTAAATTCAATTAATAATGTATTTGTTTATGGCCACAGAAAGTGACGTGCAATTTGACGGATCCAAAGAGGAACAGGCCGGATAAAATTGTGGAGGAATTTGGAACATCGAACATTCTAGGAGAGCAGTGAAGATATGTAACTCTGAACATCTTTGACCACGTCAAGCACCAGCTCAAAGAACTCGAGCACTTATGACTCTGTCCACTTTAGGCCGCGGTCCTATTTTTCAGTAGTGCAGTCTAAGATGCAACAAATAAATATCGTTTAATTACGAAAATATGGGAAGCAAAATAACTTACAACGTTCTTTATATTTAAATCACATTCAAATTTAAACAAAAACGATGCTAAGACAGTGGTCACGCTAAAACGAAAGCAAATCGAAATCAGCTTCGAGGCTGATTTCGGGAAATCAATTAGTATGACCTAAATTTCCTTATATTTTTTGGGCACACTGGTCATTTTGTATGGAGTAGCTGTGATCAGCTGTTTCGCGAAATCAAATCGAAAGCAAATCAAAAGCAAATCACTTTCAGGAATACCACTATTAATTGTTCTTTATTTTCAGCACATAACAAATTTGGGGAGTCAATCAACACAATATGTGGCACAACAGAACAATGAGCAAATTTGCGATTTAGTAGGCACAAAAGTTAGCTAATCCCACTTCTGATGTTGTAAACTCGGGTTGATTAAGTTTTATTTTGTACAACTTTTATTTCTCCGCGCTTTAACCATCGAGGACGCCATCCATTCGTGTGACCAGAGGTCGATGCCGATGATTTACCCAGATCGATAACAGGGTTCTCGTATGTGTATCGACATATACCAAGGCTACGTAAGCAACCTTAAACCAGGGCTACGTACACAACCTTATAAATGTAGCTTTTTATTGAGTGCAATGATATTCTGTTATTTACATTAGCTTTATTTTTATAAGCTTTAATATTATGACATTTATCGACATTTATCACGCGACATATTAAAAAAAGCTAACAATGAAATTGACTTATCTTCAGTATTCAGGCGAATTTTTTTTTAGTATGGAATCAGAAAGGTTTTAAATGAATTATGTTATTTATTTAATTTTTTGTTTTTCATGTCATGTTAAGAAAAATCATTTTTTAAAAAAATATTTTGTCGATTTCGGTGGACCTTTCTGTGGAAATGCCCATATGGGATCTTGATAGAACCGCAAATTGGACATCTTTCTTAGGACGCCAAGTAAATTTTATAAGAAAATAGTGTGGTCCTGTGTTGTTAATGTAGGGTTGCAAAAACATCGATTGTGGAAAAAAATCATCGATGTCTGCAGCTTAGATAAACACATCGATACATCGATGTTTCCATCGATGTTTCTTTAGCTCTACATTAACTTTGAGGTTAGAATTGCAAAAAACATCACTTTACAAACACACATATATGAATAAACAGACATAAATCACATAATGCAAGTAATGCATGATTACACTTACCGGTTACTAAGGGGTAGAAATGTTTAATAGCCTTTCTGTGTTCCTGAAGGGGGAAGGGCGAAAAATATTTTAAATCGGCGATTAGTTATCCGATTTTAAAGAAAATTCTGTTTTAAAAGAAGATGTTGATATGATATAAATTGTAAGAGTTATTGAATTTTCTTTATTTTTAAGAACAAATTATTTACAATGGCTTAAAGCGCAATCTCTTACAAGTAACAATTACACATTAAAATGATTACTAATCTGCTCGCACCATTAGTTATGAAATGTCAAGTCCAGCAATTCACATAAGTAAATATATATATTTCGAGTACAAATCTGAGCATGTCCCAACATACATGTTCTTTTGTATGTTTGTATAAATAACTATTACAGCAAATAAGAGCGAAGCAGTCTAGTCTACCGACTACGAAATATCCTGTACTCTGAGTTTGAGTGAGGTCATACGTTTGCTCAAGCATTTTATTCACGCACTCTCGTAGAAAATATATTGTGCTTTTCAAAATAGATAGGTGCACTAATATCATATGAGCCCTTAAAAAATTTATATTACTTCACGAGACTCTTACCTAAAAATAGTGGCTCTAACAATTTGGGTAGAGAAATAAATTTACAAAATCTTAAACAAACTTAAGCTGCAGGTGTTATACACGTACGTACATTCAAAAATTGTTGGCTCCATCTCTTACAGGCAATGAGATCGACGCCGTCATACAGATGTAGGGATAGAAAGACAGACAGACGTACGGTCATGGATATATCGACTCGGCTGTTGACGCTAATCAAGAACATATCGCTCACTTACTGGCATAACTCAAAAAATACGATTTTTGACTTAATGATGCAGATATATACGCTGTGTTGTGTACTATTTTGTGTAAAATTTTCATATTGATATATCTTATATTTTTCACGTGAGATCTAAATTTGTCGAAATATTATTATCCAGGTTCATTTTCATGTTAGTGCAAGAGCGTCATATCTCAGTTTTCCTGCAGTCGATATGACACAATCGTACCTCGGCTTTCAGTGAAAACATCACATTTTCAAGTCCTTTTAATGAGCATTTTAAATTTATAATATTTTACTAGATTATCTTGAAACTAAAAGAACCATATTTATCTGTGATAAACACATTGAGAACTTTAAGCGCGTTTTTCTCAAAATGGATTATTTTGAGTTATGCCAGTATTGAAGTAAGTGAGCGATATGTTCTTGATAAAGTCTCTACAACTCTATTTATCTTCTGCCTATTACATTCCTTTGCAGAACCTTATGATACCTTTTTTTTTACCAATTTTTAATGGGTATCGGATATAAAAGTGAATATGTATAATGGACATGTGCACAAATTTATGCCAGAGGAAAAATTTCTTTTTGATTAGTGTGTCTGCAGCCAATGAGCCGTTATTAAACTGAATTTGTCGATTCTGAACAACCCCTGTTTTATGACACTTTATTGTTATTTTTGGACCTAATTGAGTATTGGAAGTGAGTAGGGTAGATTGGAGATATGCGGTTCCCATTTAATTGTTAATTGCCAATGTCCACTCGACGCGAATCCGGCGGGATATGATAACTGCTTATAGAAGCGATTAAGAAAGTAAGCTGTAGTATACTTCGTACCTGCCTAATTTTAAATATAAAAGACGACTTTTGAACAGAGCTGTAAACTTAAATTTCCATTACCATTTATCTAAAAATTAAAAACAATCACTGATTACCATTTTTAAATAATCGTAATTGTTATATGGAATTACAATTATTTATTGATTATTTTAAAACATAATTACTTTTACAATTACTTCGATCGTTGTAACTGTAACGGGTGATGATTGAGTAATTCTGTTTAAAATGTTGAACTATTCATGTATTTTTTGGTGTAAAATTGGACTATTTACTTATTTTTGGAAAAAAATTTTTATCGGCCCTGTTCCGAATTCCGAGTCGGTTTTCGTGTAAACGTTTGCAACTGAAGTTCCAATTCAAAAATGTTAAGTGGAAGTTGACAACCATTTCTATGGTTACTAGATCAGGTTTGAAGAAAATCGGAATTGCTTAAGTAGTTGAAACCGATTGCTCAATGTCAAGTGGAATCAATTCGACAAAAAACGACGTCCTAATCTAGTAACCACAGATTTTCTTCGCACTTTTTATATCGATTTAATAATTTTAAATAAGAAAAAACGACGTTCACACGGACACCGACTCGGAATTCGGAACAGGGCCGTATATTAATAATCATAATTATTTATTAAATTCATGATTTTGTTTGAAAATAATATTTATCAATTATAATTCATTGCAACTAATTTTTGAAACGACAAACTGGAAAAGGCATGATGTCTTGAGTCGTTTATAATATATGCGAATGAAAAGAATCGTTCAACTGGGGCTAACGATGATAGTAGCGTGTTATTCCTGATCGCTATCTCATTTAGCATGTGGTGATTTTGATGCAAAGCAAGATTTGTCGACGAATCAAATAAATATATTCCCAACTGCTCTTAAATATCGAGTGTTATTACTGATAGCGAGGCCCACACAAAAAAAAATTCCATTCCGGGATTTCGGGACCAATTCATGCCAAAATGGTACTGAAAATGGGTTGATCCTGGAAATTCATAAACCATTCCCGACAGGAATAATTTGGTACGGAAATATTTTCAAGCTTTGATCCCGGTTTTAGCCCAGCGAACATAAACTGATCTCTCTTTTCGAACATAACTTGTCCCTTTCGAGAAAACATTCTAGTTCAATAGAGAATGATTTGTTCCCGATATCCGAACTCAGTTTTGTTCCATTCGAGATAAAATAGTCGGCTGGTGATTGTCCCTATAGACTAGGTCCATTCGGTGAAATTCTAGTTCGGCTGAGAATTATTTGTTCGATATCTGAACTCAACTTTGTTCCATTCGAGAATGATTTGTTCCTGATATTCGGTTGAATGTCATCAAATGGATTGCCCAGCTCTGGATTAAAAGCCATATAAAAACACAAATCGATTTCTTTGATCTTTAAATATATATTTTATTTTATTAAATTGATTATATATTTTTAACTTATTAATATTTTTGTTTAAATCTAACATAAATTTTACCGTTGTTAATCGGGTACAAGTGTAGAACACCACTACTAAATTCGTTAATTTCTTTTATTAAAAAAATCTCTATGATGGTCAGTCAAATTTTTTTTTCCTCTGCATATTTTTAAAATTGACTTTCCCATGGACGTAGCGTTTAAAATAGTTTTAAGACTCTTAAAATAAAATTCTATTAATCACTAATTATTTGTTGTTTAAATAAAAATAGTTTTACCTGTTTAAGCACCCTTTTTCCGCTGTAATAATCGTTGTCGCGAAGCCAGTGATCCACTTTGGATTCCACGGAAATGGAATCATTTTCGTCGGCAAACTGCAAATAGAAGAAATTTTAAGATTAAAGTGATAAATAATGCAGATAACTATAAATATCTAAAAAAAATGGCATGCGATTGCAAAACACAAAAACATTCTTGATTTGGCTACCATGTTGATAAACATACTCACTTCAGATTGTTTCCAGAAAAAAAGCTTCTGCCTTAGGTCCATGCGGGGGCCTAAAGCAGGGACCGCTTCCTTCATATCTTCTGCCGTCATATGTTTCAGGTGCTCGTACTTTATACCCGCATCTGTGAATAATGTTTGGAAACATTTAAACATTTATTCAAATAAACTGTAAGACACTGTATATACACATGTGTACATGTCAAGAAAGTTTTGACACAGGAAAATATTCAAATTTTTCACCCTTCTTTTGCCAAAATGGGATTTTTTTTCAAATAATAAAATTTTGTTTTTATTTTTATTCTGATTCTGCATCGTTCTTAAAACAAGTATGCAAAAGAAACAAGTCAATTTAATCTAGTTTCACTTTTAAAAATAAAAAAAAAAATTATTTCTTTCATATTTTTAAAAATATTACAACTAGATTGATTTCGATTATTTTCTTATGCATACTAGTTTTAATAACGATACAGAATCAGAATAAAATAACACAAATTTTTACCATTTAAAGAAACCCGAAGTTTTTGCAAAAAACGAGGGAACAAATTTGAATTATTTCCTGTGTCAAAACACTTTCTCGACATACTGTACGTACATGCAAGCATTCACATACATACTATATATGTGAACTTCAGTCAGCCAAAGCTCGCTTGGACACTGATTTTGCATATGTATGTATGTATGCACACCAAGCCGAAAATCAAACGAGCATTACAACAAAAACAAATGCTAGCATGCACATATTTTGTTTATTATAATGCGCGTTTTTTCGGCTTGGGTGTGCATACATACATACATATGCAAAAATCAGTGTCCAAGCGATGCTGGCTGCTGAAGTCAATATGTATGTGAGTGTATGATTGTGTGATCTACGCAAATTTTTTTTTTGTGCGTATGTAGCATGCACACTGGGTTTTGCATATGTATGGATGTATATATACACACACACTCAAGCCACAAATCAAACGCGCATTACAAAAAAAAACCGCAACAACACATACATATGTACAAGCATTTGCACAATTAACTTAAACTCACCTGCCAAGTTTTGCACAACATGGTGCAGGTTGTTTTCTTCGCACCACTTTTTTAGTCTCTCGTCCGCCATATTAATTTTTTCACTTTTCCACTTAACACTTCTTTACTTCACAAGGGTCACAGCAAGAATGATGCCAAGCCAAAAATCGCTCTATGCTGCTGGCAAAAGGCAGATCAAACAAGGATGAGAGAGGCAAAGAGAGCGAATTTGCTTTTGCTCTCAGGTTGTTCGCTATCTCACTCTCTCAATTGGTGTTTACGTTCGATTCGTGCCAAATACAATCCTTTTGGAATAAACTGTGCCCACTCGTGCTTAAAATTTATTCTTACTGTCGGGATCAATTCACACTTTTTAGGCGTGAAAAATTCCCGGCATTTTTTTTCTGTGTACCTTTTTCTTTTGGTTGATCTCCATCTTAAACTTCATTCAGTTGAAAATAATTCATGCTAATACAAGATTTTGTTATTTTAATTCTTTCCATTGGATGCGGAAACTAAAGCTTTAGTTGCCGATGACTCCACAGCCAACTCACCGCAATATAGACAGATCCCTTTTTTTGTTTTAAAACGGTTTACAAGTAAGACACAAAATGTTTAACTTTGTCTTGTGGCTGCAGGCATCTGCATACATTCAAACTTAAGTCTAATCATGCCGTTGTGCACATACTTATTATTGAAATGATTTCTAAGTTTATAAGAAACTCGCTAAGAACTTAATAATTCACTCAATAGAAAGTTCAACAAAAATAGGGATGTAAACATGAAACTTTTTGTCCCGTTATTTACATACATAGGGAATATCAAAAGCATTCAGATTGTAGTTATATAAATAAGTTGTATCTTTTAAATCAGAATTGACAATTGATAAGCACATGTACTTTGTAAGTGACTAGCTCCTAAATGAATCTTTGTTAAGATTTAAAGATTTGTGGGTGAGTGGCCAGTAACGCACTGAGCAAGCACGCAATAAATAAAGCTTTGGAAACCCAATAAAAATGTATAAAGTTAGAATAATAGGTACATATTAGTGGTATTCCTGAAAGTGATTTGCTTTTGATTTGCTTTCGATTTGATTTCGCAAAACAGCTGATCACAGCTGCTCCATACAAAACGACCAGTGTGCCCAAAAAATGTAAGGAAATTTAGGTCATACTAATTGATTTCGGAAATCCGAAGTGATTGATTTGCTTCGTTTTAGTGTGACCACTCTGGAAAAAATGGCTCCGCGCGAATTGTGTTTGTTTAAATTTTATTGTGCTTTAATGTGAAGAACGTTGTTATTTTGTTATTTTGCATTCCATTTTTAAGTAATTTAATGATAAATATTTATTGCCTCTTAGACTGCACATGAGACTACTGGAAAAAAGGCCCGCGGCCTAAGTGAACAGAGTCGTAGTGCTCGAGTTCTTGGAGCTTGTGCTTGACGTATCCAAAGATGTTCAGGGTTAAATATTTGCACAGCTCTCCTAGAGGTTCGAAATCACAAATTATTCACAATTTTATTGACTTCCTCTTGGATTTGTCAAATTGCATGTCCCTTTAGTGGCCATAAACAAATACATAACTAATTGAATTCACTTAGTAAAGTTGCGAACTTCTTAAAACTACAGATTCTGCCCACTACTATTGTTAAAGATTAGAAAATTCAATTTTACAAGCTCATCGTAATTTTTGCTTTCGCGCCATTGTTTAAATTTTGCGCCAATTGAAAGCAAATCAAAATGAAATCGGGTCGTTCCACCAACTGCTTTGCTTTTGCTTTCACGAAAGCAAATCAAAAGCAAATCAACTTTCAGGAATACCACTATTATATGTAAGAACAGTTTTTAATTTTAAATATAAAACGGACTAGCATTAATAAGTCAACCCAAAACAACAATCAAGAACAACGGAGATCAACGGAATTACACTGAGAAAAAAACAATCTAAAATTTTGATTAAATCTTCGATCGGTGAACATATTCAGGGGTGTCGCAGAAATCTCGAGAGATTTTGACCTCGGTTGGTTTGCAAATCTCTCGAAAAATCCGTCGGTGTCCCAGAACTTCAAGAGCTTTCATTTTCTTATTTGTAAATATAGTTAGAACAGAAACTGTTCCAATTAAAGTTCCATTTCTGAAAACAGGGCTACTTCTCTCGCAAAAAATTTCTCCTATTTTTAGTTATGGGGTAATTTAATGTTCAACTGAAATTTTTTGGTTCTGATAAATGTTTTATTATGCATTTTTAAATTATAGTTCAAACTGTAGTCATATTCTCCATAAGTAAAATTAAAAATGTATCCGCTGGCTGCCAACCAGATAGCGACACAAACGACAGAGAGCGCCACTGATGTGGTTGGTTTTGATTAAGGGTACTGTATATCTTCAGGCATTTTTTTTTTTCATTTTTTATACACTTGAAAAGTGTATTATAATTTCTCCCAGAAGTTTGCAACGCATAGAAGGGATCATCTCCGACCACATAAAGTATATATGGGTCATTCCATACAAAAAACGTTTTTTTCTGGGATGATGTCTCCGAATTGGATGATAATAGGCTTAAAGGGAGCTTATTATGAGAGAAGCTTAACCACAAAATGTGAGCTTTTTTGGAGCGCTTTTGCGGAAGTTCTACGCTTAAAAGTGTAATATTGTGCATTTTTTTAAATTTTCAATAACTCGAAAACGGAATAACCTATTTCCACTATAATAACATATTTCGAAATGTACATTTATTTTTTTTGATCGTTTCCATATGATATGTACATATTTTGCAGTGTCGTGAACATGTGATGGGCAAGTTGATAATTTGAATTTAAATTAATTGTGTATTACATCTTTAAACAAAGTTCTACAGAGCTTAGATCAATTAAATCAACTTACATATTGGGAGACATTATTATTATGACACTATGAACACTTCTCAAATTGACAAAACACAATTTCAAGCTTGACATTGTTTCACGCATTTTTTGTTCTGCTAAATAAAGATAAGGACAAGTTTATTAAATTCTTGGCTTTCTCCATGCGCACCATGATTTCCATAAAAGAAGTCGATTGTAGATCTAGTTTATCTGTTCTCTCTCTCTTGTGGCGGACACCATCACTAGAGCCTTCTCAAATAATGTCATCTATGCCATGCCTTGTCCAGAATTCTCGTTTAAGGTTAAATTTATGAGTGTTTTGCTGGGCGTACCTTACCGCGACCAAGTTCTCCTCCCGCATGTTTGAGCACGAATTCATATTATTCCTGCCAAGTCACAGATTTGTTTTTTAGGCATTTTGTAAAAAAAATGCTTTATTTTAAAAGAAAACCATACACATTTAAGAATAGCGCCTACCTGCGATCGCATCAGGGTTGATGTTTTGTGTTTTCGATAACAAAATAGCTAGTATTGGTTTTTACAACACTGAAAACATTCCGGGTGAATGGACACATATTTTAAATATGTACATATTTTTCCTATGGGAAATATTTACATATTTTTCCTATGGGAAATATGTGAAAATATGTACATATTTGCTATTGTGGAAATAGGCTATTATAGATAGAGCTTGATGTAAATGCGATCATCTCAGAGCCACTTTTTCCAAAATGGTTACAAAAATTTAAAGAGTATCTGTTGACCGATTTTCAATTTTATTTTTTTAAATTACTCGTAATACCCACCATTCTAAAGTGAACTTGTATATTTTTGATCGTATCAATAGCGAGATTGAAAGCTTCAGTTAGAATTCAATCTAAATATTGCAAGCGAAATGCATATTCCACTTATTCCGATTTTTGTTGCCGCCCCGGGTGCCACAGAAATCTCTAGAGATGTGCAGTGGTTCCCGGATGGCACACAACATCACTGCAGCATGTTGTTATGTGCGCAACTTTATAATGCTATTATCCCCAAAGTATTATGATTTCTTGGTTGGTCGCCTATCGAATGAAGTCTTTCATGGTCGGATACAAGATTGCCCTAATACATTCGCATCTACATTAAGGATTTTGTCAACTTAGTGCCCGGATCACTAACTTAGCTTTGGTAGATGGGCGAACCGCTGGAACATAGCCGTTAATCGTTCAAAGAGTCAACACGATTGCTATGAGACCCGGAAAAGTAGCGGGCAGTAGCTATGGTTGCAGCTAATGGCACTGGAGTTCCATTGGCTTCTTAAGCCTCGTAGCGGTGGATCTGGGAGATCCCGTTAAGGGGTACGGCATGATCCACTGCCCTCAAGAAAGTGGAGTCGTCTACATACTGTAAGGAAGCTCCTAGGCCGGGGTATATATCTCAGTCGCACCTAGGTTCTTTTACAAGAATATTTGTAAAGAAGGTCTGGTAAAGGATCTTGGCTGAATATCCCAAGGAAATTGAGGAAAGGTATGATTTACGGTCCTCCGCCCTGTTCCGCCCGTATCGGGTCGAGAAGGGATCCTTGCCTCCGTTTCACCGACCTCCGCCAACAGAGCGGGAAGGAATCCTCGTCTCTGTATCGCTAGCTACGGGCTAAGGGGCGGGAAGGAATCCACGTCTCCGTTTAGCTTACTACGGGCAAAAGAGCGGGAAGGGATCCTCGACTCTGTTTAGCTAACAACTGGCAAAAGAGCGGGAAAGGATCCTCGTCTCTGTTTAGTTAATTACAGGTAAAAGAGCGGGAAAGGATCCTCGACTCTGTTTAGTTACTAGCAAAAGAGCGGGAAGGAATCCACGACTCTGTTTAATTGACTACAATACTAGAGCGGGAAGGGATCCTCGACTCTGTTTAGTTAACTACTAGCAAAAGAGCGGGAAGGGATCCTCGACTCTGTTTAGTTAACTACTAGCAAAAGAGCGGGAAGGAATCCTCGACTCTGTTTAGTTAACTACTAGCAAAAGAGCGGGAAGGAATCCACGACTCTGTTTAATTGACTACAATACTAGAGCGGGAAGGGATCCACGTCTCCGTTGAACTAACTACTGGTTAGGAGAGCGGGAAATAATCCACGACTCTGATTAACTGCTTATTGTCAATGGAGCGGGAAGCAATCCGCGTCTCCAGGGGGACCAAGGAACCTAAAGGGCAGATCACTCGAAAGAAATAAACACAGCGCCACAGAAATTCATTTGTTCATAATCCTTTATTCACTTCTTTTCAATCCTTTCCTTATAGGCCTCGCTGCACCGCTGTTCCTTTCCGCCGGCTTATCTCTACTTACTCTCTCTCGCTCTCTCACTCTTGAAATCTGTCCACGTATTCCTCTCCGTTTCGTTTGCCTTTTCTTTTCCGTATTGGCCGTCTGTCCACCCGCGTAGGTCCGGCGTGTCAAGCGCTGCGACTGAATGCCTAATTTTTTGGCGGTGACGCTCGCTGCTCCAGCTGCTTGGGTGGGATTTTTTAGCCCCTTCTGACTCGCTACGCGTTATGACAATAAAGATCGCGAGCCCTTAGGGACGGTTCGTTCGCTGGACCAGTGACCGTTTAGTTTTAATATTGTTAATATTTTTGCCGCTTCGTGCGTATATTGGCTCTGGCTGCTTAATAATATATTTTAACCTAAAGCTTAACCTGGTCTAAACCTATCATGATATTTTATTGTGACGTAGGGGGACTACGTCACACCCCCCTTTCTTCACGAGGATCGATCGTTACTGAGCCATCCGCCTTAATCCGACGATGTAATTTACCCCCTCTTTGTCCAGTCGGAAGCGGGTGCGTCGTCCTCGGTTCGCGCGGGCGGCCGTCTTGGCAACGATCTTCTAGGCCCGTCGTGGTAAGTCGCTGCTCCGTTGGTCATACTCCATCTGGCGGCAAAGGGCTTGCGCTTGATCAGCCTCCTCTTCGCACAGTACGCCCAATTCGTCAAAACGCTGGGCGAATCCTCCTTCCCATTCTTACCCTCTAAGTCCTCATTCCTTCTAAGTCTTCAGTAACTGTGTAATCTTGTTCCAAGCTGACAAGGCTTCGGTGGGGTAGGGCAAACCGGCGAAGAAGGGCGTTGCGTGGCCGGACTCGAACACGTCGATGTGTTTAAGGCATCCTCGTCTAGGGTGGGTCCTCGACCTCAATACGGCGGAGACTCCGCATGGGAAACGGCTGTGGGGGGGTCTACTTCCCAACGTGACTCAGTTACGAATTGGCGGCGGAACATTGGGGACTCTTCCTCCTCTCCTCTGTCCTGGGACATCCAACGCCACAATGGGCAAACGGGCGCCCGTGTTCTCGTCCTAACTCCTCTCGCCTGACGCTCGACGGATCGAACATCCTGGCCCTGGCGTCCTTGGCGAGCGCGCCGGGTGTATCTGTCTCCTTTCCCGTTGGCGGTTCGTCCTGTTCGGGAAACCTCGGGGGAGAGTCGGGGGCCCTCCCCGGTTGCGTGAGTGGCGAGGGTTCGTTGTCGTTCACGGGTTCGTCTGTTGACCGAGCCGACGGGATATCACGATCATCTTGGGTTGTTCCTCTGGGTCGACATTCGTCGACGAGGCGACGGTTTCGGGAGTCTGAGGGCGAAGCGGTTCAGCTTCGCAGGATTCGCGCGGTCGTTTCCGGGGGTGATCTCGGCCGTCCGAATCTGGTCCTAAAATCGCGGAATGTGCGTCCAGGCCCCTTCGTTAACCCTACGGTGGTGGCGATGGTGGTTCCTCGTAGTACGGGGCTTCTCCTCGAGCTCCCGGCGCTTCAGGACGATTGTCGTGACCTCTACTCGCTGCAACACGACGTATCCGTCGTACACGTCTGCGTAACTCTCCTGCGTGGTGCACCGTTTGACGAACTGGTGGCCTTTCCGGGCGAGGCGTTCGGTCGTATGAGGGTGGTTGCGGCGAGGGTCCGTCTGGTCAAGGAACATCTTCCGGGTCGGGGGCACTCTGAGCATACCGGGGTTCTCGAGGGTCGAACTCGGTCTCTTCTTCGCTTTGGTCATCGGGCAAATCTTCCACGAATGGCGGGCCCTCTGCGTCGTTGTCTTCTCTATTGCCAAAAAGACCAGTTGTCTTCTGACCAACAACGAGGGTCAACCTCCCTCCCCTTCTAGACTAGGGTCACCCTCGGGTCATCCGCGACCGGGGTCATCTGCAGCGTCTGCTATTGGTCGGCGGCGGCACCGTGTCGTCCGAACTGTCGCTGATGCTAATCTCCACGTCGTCCTCCATCTGTAAGAGTTCACTATAACTAGAATGTCATAAGGACCTCCCACCACCTACGGTGCAGCTCACAAATGGCCTTATTAATACAATCTTGAACTTAAGACTACCTTAATTCTCCGCTCCCGGGTCTGCGTCGTTGGTCGGGGTCTCCCCGGCGTGGTGTGAAGGTTTAGGTGATATTGGCCCGGTACGTCTTGGTGTGTGGCGTGCGATGTTTGGGGAGAGATTCTGCGGTGGCGGGGGGCGCGCCTGGCTTGTAAGGTGTTGGCGCGGGATGCGGGGCGGGCCCCGTCGCAATGTGGGGGCGGCCGCGGCGTGCACCGTGTCTCATGTGTCGCTTTCTTACGGGGTCCTTGACTGCTATCGGGGAAGTCGTCGTTGTGTGGTAGCTTGGTTCCCGCCCTTGGACGAGGAAAGCGGCGAATATCGTGGTTGCACTCGTGTTGGCCTGATATCTGGCAACAGCTCGTCCCGTATTTTGGTCTCCTTTGATGTATGTGCTATTAGTCTTAACGGTGCGGTTCGTCTTTCTGTAGGTTTTCGTGAGGACTGTAAGGGGCCGTGTATTGTCCCTCAACGCCAGGGACTTGAGAAAGCTTTAAACGACTGCTGGCAACTGGGCTCCGTTATCGCGACGAATTTCCGGCACTCCGAAGCGCAGTATGCTCTCTGAATGCCCTTGTAAGTGGGCGGTGGTGGCCTTCCTCAGGGGACTAACCGACCCATTTCGAAAACATGTCGTGGAACACCAACAACATAGTGTTGCCATGTCTTGAGCGGGGTAACGGACCAACAAAGTCGGCACAGAGGATTTCAAACGGCGTTGTGATCTGGCGAGTCAACTCTTACCGGCGGGCTTGGTCTGTAGGGTCTTGAATTTCTGGCAAGACTCGCACTGCCTGACATATCGACTCGCATCTCTAAACATGCCCGGCCAGTAGTACCGTTGCATCAATCGCGTTATCGTCTTACGTACTCCGAGGTGTCCCGCGGTCGGAGCATCGTGGCTTTCTGGAGGACTCGGACTCGTGGTCGATGGAGACCAGAGCTTCCACGGGAAGTAATCCTCGTCGTCAGCTCTGTGCCCCAACCGGCGGTATAATTGTCCGTTTTCGATGGGTAGTCGGCGTATTTCTCTGGATTTTCTCGTACCTTTGTCATCATGCCAGCCAACCATTTGCAATGTGGGGGCTCCTCTAATGCCTGCTGGAGAACTTCCAATGGCTGCCTCGACAATGCGTCAGCCACTACATTTAGCTTCCCTCGGCGATAACTGACATCATGGAACTGTTGCAGTTCCAATGCCCATCGCGCGATCCGTCCAGAGGGGTCTCTATCAATTTAGCCACTTAAGGGCCATGTGGTCGGTTATAACTTCGAACCTGTAACCCTCCAGGTAACACCGCATCTTACGTATTGACCAGACGATCGCGAGACATTCCTTTTCGTCGTCGTATAATTCTCCTCGGCCTTATTTAGGCGTCGACTTGCATAGGCAATGACCCGCTCTTGCCCTTCGATTTCTGAGTCAACACCGCGCCCAGTCCGACTTCGCTAGCGTCTGTCTGAAGGGAAAACTTCTGGTCGAAATCGGGGCAAGCTAACACGGGTGCGGTCGTAAGGCTGTGTTTGAGCTGCTCCAACGCGTCTTGCTGTTCGTTCCCCCATATCCACTTGCGACCCTTTTTCAACAGGGCGGTCATCGGTTGTACGATAGTCGCGAAGTTAGGGACGAAGCGACGGTACCACGACGCCATTCCCAAACACTGGCGAAGTTCCTTGATATTGATGGAGCGCGCAGTTACTGATGGCTTCGACCTTGGCAGGATCTGTCTGGACTCCCCCCCACTAATAACATGCCCCAAATACACCAGTTTCTTTCGGAAGAACGAGCATTTCTTTTTATTTATCCGAAGGTTAGCCGCTCTGAGTCGCCTAAAGACCTCTTGTAAATTGGCTACATGTTGTTCTTCCGTTTCTCCGACGACGATGATGTCGTCGAGATAGGCGAACGCAAACGGCTCCATGTCCGGACCTATTACGGTATCTAGGGCTCTTTGGAACGTCGCGTGGCCGAGTGCAGGCCGAAGGGCATAACCCGCCATTGGAAGAGCCCTCTCCCAGGTACCGTGAAGGCCGTACACTCGACTATCGGCCGCCATTGGGATCTGCCAATAGCCATGCTTGAGGTCCAGAGTAGATATGAACTTCGCGTTTCTTAACCGCTCCAGGATGTGGTTTATCCTGGGAACCGGGTAGGCATCAGGGATCGAATGCGCGTTCATCTGTCGGTAGTCCATGCACTACGCCACTCTCCGGCCTTTTCTTGACTAAAACGACCGAGGCGCTGTGGGGACTCTTGGACGGTTCTATGGCCCCCGCTTCCAGTAACTCATCCACCTGGGCATTGATTATCCGTTGCATTTCCGGGTTCTTAGGGAAGTATCGCTGTTTTAGTGGCTTATGGTCTCTCATTACGATCCGATGCTCCGCTATTTGGATACTCCGGTCAGGTTATCGAACAGTGTTATTTCTTGCTCCAAGAACTTGCGAATTTCCGCTTTGAGGTCGTTGGGCCAAGGGTTTGACTCCTCTTCTTCCTCGTCTTCACTTTCCGGGCTCTCGGTTCGCGGGTACGTGCTACGACCGCTGTTGTCGACCCTCTGCTGCTGCCGACAGACGCGGAACCTTTTGGGGATTAAGCGTTTTCCCCGTCACTTGACTTACGCTGTAGCCTTTGGTTTCCAGTGCTTCTCTAGCCATGGGAACTTTCGCATTTCGATCATTTGTTGCTTCACTCCTTGTCTTATTATTGTGCAATAAGGACGGGCAAAGCCTGGGGTCTTCACTGGCTCTTGGGCGAGCCTAAGGTCGAGGGTCGCGTTGCCACACTGAATCTTTGTCCCTATTGCTTGCGGAAGTCCATTCCGAGAATGATCTGGTCTAGCATAGTGGGCATTACCAACAACGGCATGTCTACGCTACTTCCAGCCAATTCTATGTTTGTCCGCCACAATTTGCTCACGGCCATTCTCGAGCCGTCGGCCAAGCGTATTCGGGTGCGGACGTTCCACACTCACTTTCGCACATTCTCTCCCGCACGAACCCTTCGCTTGCGAAGCTTCGAGACGCTCCCGTGTCGATCGTCGCCGCCACCCCCATCCCGTATCCGTATCGTGGCTACGATCTGTCCCCCATTACTCTCAAGGGAGTACTTACATCCGGGCGCTTGTCTGAGTGGTCTCCGCCTGGCCCTGGGGTGGGAGGAGACCTGACGCGTTTCCCTGGTCGTTCGCTCGGCAGCATTCCGTGGTCCGCACCCGGGTCTTCCACACTCCCAACAGAATAACACGCGCTGATTTCTGCACTCTCTTATAAAGTGTCCGATGGTGCCACAGTTACGGCAAGCTCTGCGAACGTCCACTGGTTGGCCGGACTCGTGTCCGATCTACGATGCTCGGCTTCTCTCAAGGAAATGTTCGGCTTGTCGAAAGCGGGCTGCAAGGGAGGGTCCCTAAACGGATTTCGGGGGGACGTTAGAGGGTGGTGAAGGAAAACTAGTCTTATAACTCGGAGGAGCAGCGGTTTGTAGCAAACTCTGGCGCTTAACATTCTCATATTCTACAGCCATTTGGGTTAACTGCGTGAGCGATCTAACCTCGTGCCGCCGTATGTACAGGCGGTAATCAGGCGCAGCGTTTTCATATGCCCTGTATAACTCTTCCCTTTCACTGTATCCTGCTTGCTGCATCATCGTGCGGAGCTCGATTAGGTAGTTTTTAAACAGTTCTCCACTCTTCTGTAGCCGTGTCCTAATTCCGTCTTCTAGTCGCTCAAAAAATGAGGGGTAAAAAGAAAGCCAAAAACTCCCTGCGGAAAACTTCCGACGCCTCCTGCAAACGACTAGTACGGAACCACCGTGCGGCTCGTTCTATGAATATCTCGGACATGGCCCTGGGAACCTGATCGAGCTGAATTCCGTACGTGGCGACCCTTTCTTCCAACTCCTCGATGAAAGCCAAGGGATCGCCCTCACCGTCAAATCGCATGCTCCATTTTCGAATGCGTTCCGGAATACTCGGGGGTGCCATTGGAAATGAAGGGACCCAACGTGATGCAGGAAAGACAGTGTCTGTTACTGGGTCGTTAATGGACTGGTCTTCTACAAAATGTATGCTGCGGCTCGCTGCCTTAAGAGGAAATGTACCCCGTCTACTGGGCGGGACTATGTCGTTCTCTGGGGTTAGGAACTTCGGGTCTCATCCCCAGGTACGGTCAGAGAAACCGAGCTGCAGCCCTGGTCAACTGCCTCAACGATCTCGGATGACCCTTTGGCCCTAGTCATAGACTTGGCGTACTGCCCCTCTAATTCTGCGAGGCGAGTCCATACGGTCTTCGAAATTCGCCGCACGCTACCAGACACGAAGTTTCTCCGTGAGTCCTCCACTTTTCCGTCGGCGTCAAAGCCAAATTCAGCGGCGAGTGCCCCTAGCTCTTCTTTGCGTCGGGAATAGATCCAGCGTACACCCACTCCAGGATTCTTAATTTTTAATCCCTTGTCGTACTCACCGCCGTTTTGCTCGGGATCGTTCGGCATTTTGGGAATTTTAGGTTCTCGACTGGGGAAGGAAACGTTGTCTCGCCGTTGCGTGCACTTTTACACTCCGTCCGTGTAGCCCGTTTTATACTTTCACTCTTCGCACGACCGTTTGACCCGAACCTTTAACTTATACCGCGGAAGTTCGAACCGTACACTTTCCCTTTAATTAGTGGGGCTTTAGGCCACTTTAATGTTTCCCTTAATTGTCTCAGATGTCCCTGCTCGGGCGCCACTTGTAAGGAAGCTCCTAGGCCGGGGTATATATCTCAGTCGCACCTAGGTTCTTTTACAAGAATATTTGTAAAGAAGGTCTGAGACACCGAGGGTTAAAGGATCTTGGCATGAAATATCCCAAGAGAAATTGAGGAAAGGTATGATTTACGGTCCTCCGCCCTGTTCCGCCCGTATCGGGTCGAGAAGGGATCCTTGCCTCCGTTTCCCGACCTCCGCCAACAGAGCGGGAAGGAATCCTCGTTCGTATCGCTAGCTACGGGCTAAGGGGCGGGAAGGATCCCGTCTCCGTTTAGCTACTACGGGCAAAAGGCGGGAAGGGATCCTCGACTCTGTTTAGCTAACAACTGGCAAAAGAGCGGGAAAGGATCCCGTCTCTGTTTAGTTAATTACGGTAAAAGGCGGGAAAGGATCCTCGACTCTGTTTAGTTACTAGCAAAAGAGCGGGAAGGAATCCACGACTCTGTTTAATTGACTACAATACTAGAGCGGGAAGGGATCCTCGACTCTGTTTAGTTAACTACTAGCAAAAGAGCGGGAAGGGATCCTCGACTCTGTTTAGTTAACTACTACAAAGAGCGGGAAGGAATCGACTCTGTTTAGTTAACTATAAAAAGAGCGGGAAGGAATCCACGACTCTGTTTAATTGACTACAATACTAGGCGGGGAAGGGGATCCACGTCTCCGTTGAACTAACTACTGGTTAGGAGAGCGGGAAATAATCCACGACTCTGATTAACTGCTTATTGTCAATGGAGCGGGAAGCATCCGCGTCTCCAGGGGGACCAAGGAACCTAAAGGGCGATCACTCGAAAGAAATAAACACAGCGCCACGAAATTCATTTGTTCATAATCCTTTATTCACTTCTTTTCAATTCTTTCCTTATAGGCCTCGCTGCCGCTGTTCCTTTCCGCCGGCTTATCTCTACTCTCTCTCTCGCTCTCTCACTCTTGAAATCTGTCACGTATTCACTCTCCGTTTCGTTTGCCTTTTCTTTTCCGTATTGGCCGTCTGTCCACCCGCGTAGGTCCGGCCGTGTCAAGCGCTGCCGACCGAATGCCTAATTTTTGGCGGTGACGCTCGCTGCTCCAGCTGCTTGGGTGGGATTTTTAGCCCCTCTCGACTCGCTGCGTTATGACAATAAAGATCGCGAGCCCTTAGGACCGGTTCGTTCGCTGGACCAAGTGACCGTTTAGTTTTAATATTGAATTAATATTTTTGCCGCTTCGTGCGTATATTGGCTCCTGGCCTGCTTAATAACTATATTTTAACCTAAAGCTTAACCTGGTCTAAACCTATCATGATATTTTATTGTGACGTAGGGGGGACTACGTCACAATACATATGTGAGGCTACTGGTATGTGAGGCATACAACTGCATACATATATACCGCGGTGTAGACGCCTTGCCATTATGCGCCCAAATTAATATACACACTAGAGTTGTGCCGATTTTGATGAACTAGTTCAATTGAACTAGTCTTTAAAATGAACTAATGAACTAGGTCTTGGTTTTGAACTATAGTTCATATTTTGAACTATGTATTTCTCTGTTTTTGAACTATAGTTCATATTTTGAACTATAGTTCATATTTTGAACTATAGTTCATATTTTGAACTATAGTTCATTTGAACTATAGTTAATTTTTTGAACTATAGTTCAATTTGAACTATAGTTCATAATGTGGCCGCTTTGCTTCGCAATGTGTCCTTTACCCAAGAGTCCTGCAAAAGTTTCATTGATCCGCAGGATAAGCTGCTCCAAAATATATACCCTGGTGGCCATGGGCACCCACGACATTGACACATTACAGGAAGCCTTCAGCTGCGAGGATTTGGCGTCAGAGGGAATCAAATTCAAACCGCATAACCAAACTCAGGAGATGACAGGTCTGCAGTTGATGGACTTATATGCCCAGCTTAAGCCACATCATTCGTGGCTCTTCCGTCTATCCAGTGATCTATGGTGCCAATCGTGTAGTTCTCTCACGGCTGCCCATCATTAATGGTGAACGATCGAAGAACTTGCCTAAAGTGGTCCAACCAAATGGTAACACTCTTGTTTAGAGGTAGTCGTACGCGAGGAGAAAATTTCGGTAAAGCGTGCCAACGCTATTGGTATTAATGAGCCGGCTTCCCAACTGGCTGACATGTTAACTTGAATTTACTAAGAGGCACGGGTTAACGGTGACTCGCTGATGGTGCAAAGATTCCCCAAGCGCAACATGTGTGATCCATGGCTGCGACATCTATGAAGATGTAGCTTTTCATTTTGCCTATAACAACATTAAGAAATTGCTGCTAACTTTTATGTAGATAGTAAAACAGTTTAATCTCAACAAACTGACCGAGCAACTGCGCGAGCAAGCACCGAAGCCCCGATTTTACACGCACGCAAACTCAACAAATCCATCGAAACCAAGCCGACTGTGTATCATGTATCAAACAGTATTATAATTTTCCTCAGTAGTTAATATAATAAACAATAGTTAAGAAAACGAGCAATAGTTAAAAAATTGAACTATAGTTCAAATGAACTATAGTTCAAAATATGAACTATAGTTCAAAAAATGAACTATAGTTCAAAAAATGAACTATAGTTCAAATGAACTATAGTTCATGAAAAAATGAACTAATGAACTAGGTCATTAAAATGAACTAAAATTTCCAACTCTAATACACACCAGCAGGTATCATGACCAATTGGTGCACCACTCTAAAAGATTTGCCTATAATCTATGGAAAGCGTCCCTCTGGCGGCCTCATCAATTTGGCATAAGTGTGCCCTTGGCCCCATTTCCTACCAATCTTTGCAAACATAACAAAAAAAAAATAAAGAATTTTTCCCAAACTTTTCGCTCATCACATCCAAAATAATTGTTGACAATATTTTCCTGCGCTGTGTGTCAGCTGTTCTCTCCATCCACACACGCTATCGATATGCCAACTATCGATAACAAATTGTGGATTACGTTCATGTTGCTGGATACACAAGCAAGGAAAACGCAAACTAAAAATTCCTGCCACAGTTTTTATACCCTTGGAGAAGCCTAGTACGGAGGGCGTTCGAATTTTCCTTCCAGAAATTTGCCTGATATTCCTTTTTGTGGAATGTAAAAGGCAGTGTGACCAGATAACATTAAAAAATATACCGAAAACGGAAAATAAATAAATTGGCCAGCTGATATGTGTTTTGACCTAAAGGCCTGTATCCAGCACTGCGGAAAATTCCTTTCAGGAATTTGCTAATTATTTCTTGTGTGTGTGGAACATAACTAAAACAGTGTGACCATGCACCTAAAAGGTGAAAGGTCACTCTGATCAATCAGCTGTTAAGCACTGTTAACTATTTGAATTTAAATAAAATTAAAAAATATAAATAGTATTTTCTGAATAAAGCATGCTGCTCGGAGTATGTAGCAAAACTTTATACTTGGGGATGATATCCCGATGGCATGTCACTTTGCAGTTGGTCCCGGATGGCACACAATATCACTGCAGCATGTTGTTATCTGCACAACTTTATAATGCTATTATCCCCAAAGTAGTATGACTTCTTGGTTGGTCGCCAATCAAATAAGGTACACTCTAATAAATTTGCCTATGATCTGGCGACACACAGATTAAGAAGGCATCTTCATGGACAACATCTCTCGGACCTTTGTGTCTATGGAAAGCATCCCTCTGGCGGTTTCATCATTTTGGCATAAGTGTGCCCTTTGCACCCTCTTGCACGCTGATGGTTCTCCATCCAGATTACAGCTCATGACGTCCAAAATAATCGTTGACAATATATTCCTGCGCTGTGAGTCAGCTGTTCTCTCCATCCACACACGCTTTCGATATGCCAACTATCGATAACAAATTGTGGATTACGTTCATGTTGCTGGATACACAAGCAAGGAAAACGCAAACTAAAAATTCCTGCCACAGTTTTTTTTATATGAAGTTTGACAGGAATTTTTAGTTTCCGCGGTGCTGGATACCCGGCTTAACTATAAGATTTAAATAAAATGAGGCACTTTGCACAACATGGATGAAGTTGCAATTGCAGTGGCAGCTGTTAAGCTGAAGAATGTGAACAAGACTTCAGAATTGGATTCGCCTGTTGCCAAGAATCTAATGGTCTGCACGAGGCCGGATAAGCCCAATTATAATTGTTTTATTTCCATTTGGAACATCATTCCGGGCGAGGACCCCGTACTAGGCTAGAGGGTATATTAAAATTGTCCAGATGTTTGTAACGCATAGAAGGAAGCATCTCCGACCACATAAAGTATATATATTCTTGATCAGCATGACGAGCTGAGTTGATATAGCCATGTCCGTCTGTCCGTCCGTCTGTCCGTCTGTTTCTATGCTATCTCCTCCGTCAGTTTTAAAGCTATCTTAACCAAACTTTGCACGAAGTCTTTTGGTATAAATACGCTGCACATTTGTCGGAACCGGCCGGATCGGATGACTATAGCATATAGCTGCCATAGGAACGATCGGTTGAAAAACTAGTTAAAGTGAGAAAAACTTTTTTGTTTTTAGTGCTATCGCTCCCAACGCTCGTATTTATAAGTTTTTAATGATTTCACATAATTTCACCAAGGCTTGTCAAAATCGGACAACTATATAGTATAGCTGCCATACAAAAGTTAGGTCTGAAAAAAAGTCTTAGTGAGAAAAACTTTTTTGTTTTCAATGTTATCGCTCCCAACGCCCGTATTTATAAGTTTTCAATGATTAGATAATTTCACCAAAATTTTTCGAAATCGGACCACTATATAGTATAGCTGCCATACAAACTGTCAGGCACATATCAAGCTCCAAGGGTATATAAACTTCGGTCGAGCCGAAGTAAGCTTGCCTCTATTTTTTTTATATGAAGTTTGACAGGAATTTTTAGTTTCCGCGGTGCTGGATACCCGTCTTAAAAGTCAGCTATTTATTAAAATTGGTTAGTGTTAAGTAATTACACTAGTTTACAGCATTTCCGATCCCGACCATCTGGCAGTCATTTCGTATGTAAATCCATTTGCTGAGTCCAAAAATCCTATCCGCAAATTTTTTTATGGGGCCGTTTTCGAGAAATCGCGGAAAAGCTAGATTTCTGATATGTAAAAAAAGTACCATTAGAAAAATGCGTATATCTTCAGTACCGGTTCTTTCATTATAAAAAGGTAATGCTTACTTGGAAGGTAATTGAACGCCCTATCATTCGTTGATAGACCACTTCTTAATCCGGTGCTGGACTTCGGCGTTATAAAGGCTTTTATCGGCAACTTTGCATTAAATTTATCACTTTTTTAAAAAACGCTCGATTTTAAGTGCGATTTTCACAACGAAAAAAATTGTGTAAAATGTATTTTATTGCTGGTCACTAAAGATTTATCTATTAAAAATACAACGCCACATAACTCATTAAAATCCGATCAAGAATAAAGAAGTTATTGGCATTTTAGTGAAAAATGGAAGGTTTCAACTTCAACCAAATTGACTTGGTTTGACTCATGATACAATTATATTAGGTATGGCATTCAGAGTTTATCGAGGACTGACAGCTTTTGCTAATATCGAGAGAGAGAGAGAGAGAGAATAAAACAAAAAGCAAAGCACCCTTAGAATTACAAACACATAGTATATACATGACTAAATTTTATTAGTATTCGCTTGGCACTTTTCAAATGGCAGCTGATAAAGCCAAATCGCTGCTTGGGAGCGTTGCCGGTTGAAACACTCTAGCCTGGTAATGGCGCTGCTTCTTCGATAGAGATTTGTTCTGAATTTTGATTGTTTGGCCAATAACTGTTTGCTTTTTTGAATTTGTGCCCGTTTTTGCTAGTGAAGAATTGAATTTGTAGTGATTGTTCGCTATGCGGTCTGGGGTTAAGATCCCGCCCTGAAATGACTTGCTAGCCGGTGTCAGCCCAAAATGCAGTGCCGTAACAATATGACAGGAGAAACACACAGCCACAAACTCGGGGTCTCTTCTTGGGGAACCCTGATTTACTTCATTGCCGGCCAAGAGAGCACTCTTTAGACCAGAGGCGGCGATCCACAGCTCACACGAGCCGGTGTTAGTCGTGTTTTTAAGCAAACGCGTGCCGAACTTGTGGTTGTGTGAATCGGTGAAGATTTCATTGCAAGTTAAACTACTGCAGTCTGGAGGGAGTTCTCTTGTTCTCCAACACAAGCGCCCTTTTCAGTCCTCTCCATTTGTCCGCCTCTACTCCAGTTCACAGGCGTCTTACTTGCAATTCAGTGTTCACCGATTCACACAATCAAGAGTTCTTCTCGCGTTTGCATAAATCCAAGACTGACATCAATTCCTGGTAGCTATAGGCCGGCACTGCTTTACATCGACATACGCAACAGTATTGGCCCGACATTTTCACAAATTATAAATAAATCCCGTCGGCAAATCAAAAAAAATTCGTTAGCACACAACCTTTTCAATCAAATGAAAGCAACAAAATGAAAATTTGGAGTCCCCAATAGAGAGCTCCCTCAGAGAGCACCTTACCCTATATAATTGTATCATGGTTTGACTGTTTTATGTTCGTCACAGGAGGCATAGTTAAAATTCAAACAATTCTATTTAAGAGCTACTATGACCTAACAAATTTATTTTGTACCTGGTTATGTTTTTTTTGTGATTGACTTAGGTTGAAAAATGAGTGCAAGACGTCAAATTGAATGCAAGAATGATCTTGGTATGCTTGCGGGCATAAAAAAATTTGCGGATTGGATTTTTAGGGAAGAGGACTTAACACAAGGAATTGCTACCAAATGTTCGGGATCGCGAAATTTTTATTATTTTGTAAACTAGTGTTATATAACTGAAATATTTATAAATCGTTTTAAAAAAAACTTAAATAGTGTTCCTATTTCTTGCAACCTTTTATGTTTATCAATCCTTGCACTTTGGCAGCCAATCCTTAATGACCCTATTGACTTACAATTATGAACTTAAGCTTATGTGAAAGCTTCTGAAATTCTCTATTACATTTTTTAAATATCTCTTTCCGTACAAAAGTTACGATTTTTGCAACGCGAAACCGGTGCACCGCTAGATTTTATCTCAATACATAGAGAATTCATGCATATTAATATGTTCAGTCGATCATCAAAAGTAGTACTTCAGTAAAACGACATTAACTTAACTAATTTTAATAAAAAAAAATAGAGGCAAGCTTACTTCGGCTCGACCGAAGTTTATATACCCTTGGAGCATGATATCTGCCTGCCAGTTTGTTATATGGCACCACGATTTTGACAAAATTTTGAAAACAAAAAAGTTTTTCTCACTAGAACTACTTTTTCGACCGATCGTTTCTATGGCAGCTATATGCTATAGTCATCCGATTTGAATCAAACTTGGAAGAATGGTGTGTTAGCATATAATATTGACCAGGAACAAGTTTGGGAGCGATAGCATTGAAAACAAAAAAGTTTTTCCTACTAAGACGTTTATTCAAAACTATCTTTTGTATGGCAGCTATACTTTATAGTTGTCCGATTTTCATAAAACTTGGTGAAATTATGTGGAGGCATAGAAAACTTATAAATACGAGGTTTGGGGACGATTGCGTTGAAGACAAAAAAGTTTTTCCCAACAGAACTACTTTTTCGACCGATTGTTTCTATGGCAGCTATACGATATAGTCATCCGATCCGGCCGATTCCGACAAATGTACTGCGCATTTGTACCAAAACAATTCGTGCAAAGTTTGGTTAAGATAGCTTTTAAACTGACGGAGGAGATAGCATAGAAACAGACGGACAGACGGACCGACGGACAGACGGACATGGCTATATCAACTCAGCTCGTCATGCTGATCAAGAATATATATACTTTATGTGGTCGGAGATGCTTCCTTCTATGCGTTACAAACATCTGAACAATTTTAATATACCCTCTCCAAGGATATACAAATTAAATTTTCGTATTCATTTTTCTTCAGAACTAATGCATCTTTAAAAAGCAAAAACACCAAATTGCATTCGGAATTCCCGTTTGGGTTTTATACGTTCCCAAACGTGACATTTGAAACCAAAACAAGTAAGACCGTTGCAGTCGAGTAGCTCGACTTCAAATTACCCTGTACAATTAATAAACACACTCACACATACCCAGTCGGACTTTGCAGCATGTGCTTCCCAAAATAAGTACATTTGGTGGCATGAAATTTCAGGGAAATAGTCACTACATAATTTTTTGGCATGACATTAGCTCATTTATCATCATGAAAAACTCACACGTTCTTTTCTCAGGTATTCGTAAGGCTAAAAGTCGGCTTATCGTGAAACGGTTCAGTCTCTCTTAGTCGTGGGATGAGCACGAAGTAGAAAAACGAAGTCAGCTCCGAACGCTTGGCGAACGTTGACCAAACGAGAGAGAGAAAAGCGAAAACAATTCTTAAGTCAGTGAGATTTCGGCTTTTGCAGAAAAAAGACGTGTTCCCAGAGAATATATAAAAAAAATGTTCAATTATAAATGCGCAATATATTGTTGGTGAGTATCAAATTTAGTTACATCTACGGACTCAATAGCACTAAAGTATTACAATTATCATTAATTTATCATTATTAATCAACTTTATTACTTAAAACAGGTCATTCCTGCAGAAACGATAAGCAACAACACTTTTAAAGTCCAATTCAGTAACAATCATCCCTACCATTAGAAACCAAAGGCATCATGGCGAACATCAATAATAATAATAGAAATAAACAAAAAAAAATGTTGTTGGTTTGTATATTAAATTATTTGTTAATAAAAATTGCAAATAAACTCAAATGTAGTAAGTTGATTATAGGGGTGACATTTCACTCAAAGGCATGCAAAAAACATGAATTCGTGAGCTTACGGCCAGGCTTTCCTCCTTACGATACACAAAGTCAGTGCATCTGAAGTACTGAGTTCGTAAGGAGAAACGCGGAACCCGAAGGCTGGTGCGTGACGTCACCCAAACGGTTAACGGTTACAACAACAACCCCTGAGTTTCACGGCGTTTCTTAAGACAAACGAAACGGAACCTTCAGATTAATATAAGTGCATTTGGTGGCATGAAATTTCAGGGAAATAGTCACTATATAATTTTTTGGCATGACATTAGCGCATTTATCATCATGAAAAACTAACACGTTCTTTTTCAGGTATTCGTAAGGGTAAAAGTCGGCCTATCGTGAAACGGTTCAGTCTCTCTTAGTCGTGGGATGAGCACGAAATAGAAAAACGAAGTCAGCTCCGAACGCTTGGCGAACGTTGACCAAACGAGCATTTCGGCTTATGCAGCAAAAAGACGTGTTCTCAGAGAATATATAAAAAAAATGTTCAATTATAAATGCGCCATCTACGGACTCAATAGCAATAAAGTATTATAATTATCATTAATTTGTCATTATTAATCAACTTTATTACTTAAAACAGGTCATTCCTGCAGAAACGATAAGCAACAACACTTTTAAAGTCCAATTCAGTAACAATCATCCCTACCATTAGCAACCAAAGGCATCATGGCGAACATCAATAATAATAATAGAAATAAAAAAAAATAGTTGTTGGTTTGTATATTAAATTATTTGTTAATAAAAATTGCAAATAAACTCAAATGTAGTTAAGTATATACCTGTGTACATGCAAAAATTTGTATCTCTATCTCTTATAGTCTCTGAGATCGACGCGTTCATACAGACAGGCAGATGGACGGACGGACAGACGGACATGGCTAAGTTGACTCGGCTGTTGACGCTGATCAAGAATATATATACTTTACAGGCTCGGAAGTGCTTCCTTCTCCCTGTTACAAATGTATGCAGAACTTCATGATCCTCTTTTACCCATTTTCAATGGGTACAGCGTATAAAAATCAGTTGAAAAAATTTGTTCAACTTTGAACCACTGTAAAATCCAAAATAATCGATCAAATTCAGTAAACCATACATTTTCGGGCTTAAATTAAATAAAAGCGGTCACAAAAAATCTATCATCAATTGTTTATTTTTGCAACGCTAAATTCGCCAAACCGGCCACTGTGCGACGGTTGGTTTGTAGTCTCTCGAAAAATTCGTCGGTGCCAGTGAACTTTGAGAGATTTAATTTTCTTATTAGAAAATATAGTTAGAGCACCAGATATTCCAATTGAAGTTCCAGTTCTAAAAATAGGGCTGAATCTCTCGCCAAAAATTTCCCTTTAATTAGTTATAGGCATAGCTGTTAAATTACGATTACGATTAGTAATCAATTACATTACTTTTTAAAAATAATTGTAATGATTATATAATCCTCTTGGTTTAAAATATTTGATTACTAATTGATTACTTTCAGAAATAATCAAAAATAATCGAGATTATTTAGGATTATCAAAAAATAATCAAAAATAATCAAAAAAAATTTCGACTACTTTACAAGATTATTTTTGATTATTTTCAAAAAAAAGGCATAGCCAGATTTGTGATTTCATATAGCACTTTTAGCTGCTTACTAATACTTGTCGGTAATGGCGTAGAGGTTAAGGCCTATAACTGAAAGGCAGTAAGTTCTAGGTTCAAGTCCCAGTTTGGGGCATGGATTTTTTTTCTTTTAATCTAGAATTTTAAAACAATTGCATTACTGACTGAGGTAGCTACTAACTAGGGGTGCCAGTGTTTAGCTCAGTGGAAGTCGTGGGTTGAATCTCGCCTCGGACAATCTAACAAAAAAGGTTGTTCTTTGGTAGGAAATAGCTTTTACACATCCGGTTCCTTTTACGAGCTACTGGCGCCAGCTGTGAAGTAACAAGCCATGAAATAGCTTCTCAAACTTTGCCGTTCGGATTTGGAGTTAAGCTGTAGGTCTGTTTGTCTTGTGCAACAAATTATAAGAGCACACACGCCCAGAGATTGAGAGAAGCTTGACTTGGCCCTTTTGGGCTGTAGAGCCAATTTTAAAGGGCATAGCAGAATAAGCATACAAAAACTGCCCCCACTCCGATCAGCACCAAATTTAAATATGTTGTTACCATCAATGAGAAACTCACTCTCCTAAATTTTTAGTCTTCTAATCGCTATTGAAGTAGAGTTATGAGGGCGGAAAGATAAATCAAAATAGTCGTTTATCTTAAGAACCGCTTAACCGATTTGGATGGGTTTAATATATGTTGTAAGTGTCGACAGACCAATGCAAAAAATAATTTTTGCACATTTTTATTGCCAATTCTTTGGCCCAAAAAAAATTATTGAAATTTTCAAATAATTCTTTTACGGTGTTAGCCTTTTGCGACATCGACAGTTTTTTGCTGGTTTTTTCATCAAGAGGTCCCTAACAACATATAATTTTTGCAAACACATCCCAAGTGTACCTCATGGTGAAATACAATTAAACGATAAATTAGTATTTTTCATTAATATTATATACATATTAGGCACATAGCACGTAAATCAACTTAAAAAGGGGAAAAAGGGGAAATTTTCTGTCAATTTGTGTGGTAGCGGGGGGAAAAAAAAAAAAAAATATTTTAACTTTAAAACAACAAAAAAAAAAAAAATTTAAAAAAATTTTTCCCAACCAATTACAAAAAATTTTTTATTTATTTATTCCTAAAAAAAAAAAAAAAAAAAAATTTTTTATTTAAAAAAAATAAAAAAAAAATTTTTTTTATTCATTTTTTTAAAAATCTATAAAAAAACCCACATTCATTTTTTCACATATTTTCTTTTAAAATAATAATTATTATTTTTTACACATACCCAAAATTTTTACAATTAAATAGCAATGCAAAAATATATTTTGTAAAATAGGGGCCAAAATAAACAAGGGGGAATTCCTCTGTCAAGATGCAACAAAGCAAATACATAGAAAAAACCATTTTTAAAAAAGAGAAAGAAAAAAAATTTAAAAAAATTTTTTATTTTAATGAAAAGGGGGAAAAAAAAAGGGATTTTCCCAAATTTGCGGGGAAGTGGGGAAAATTCGGGGAAAACTTTTGTATGAAACTTTTTTGTTTTTCATCCGATCAAGTTCAAACTCATTTTCAAAGCTCTATATGAAAATTCAACAACAACTGCATACCAATCTTCCGGAAAATTCACCCCCTGGGTGGAAAGTGGGTGGTCAAGGTTGTATGGGCGAAACTTTGTTGCCAGCGATTAGCGCCAAATTCATTTTCAAAATTACACATAACAAAACATAAGTTGTAAGCATAGTACGCGAAATAATTTGACACGTGTTTTTGGAAAATCCGCACAAGAGGAAAATGGCCGGATAATTCTGAATCCAAAAAAGTATTTATCATACGATTGGCTTGAAACTCGGTTTGTAAGTATAGAATACGAAATAGTTTAAAATGTTATTTTCTGAAGTTGGAAAGTTTGACCTGACGGTCGACAAATTCCCGGAAAATTCTGCATGAAAAAAACTATTTTTTCATCCGATTGGCTTGAAACTCGGTTTGTAAGGACAAAATACGAAATAATTTGAAATGTGATTTTTCAATGTCGGAAAAGCCGCCCACGAGGAAAATGGCCGGAAAATTCTGCATGCAAAAACTATTTTTCATACGATTGGCTTGAAACTCGGATTGTAAGGTCAAAATGAGAGTTTATTTTGTTGGAAATATCGCCGGATGCTCACTGTGAAGTGAATGGGATGTGGGTGGAAAGTGGTTTTGGAAGTGGGTGGCAAGTGGGTGAAATGTGGCAGGAAGTGGGAGGGATGTGGGTGGGAGGTGGATGTGGTTGAGAAGTGGTTGGGATGGAAATGGGAAGTGGGTGGAATGTGGGTGGGATGTAGGTGCGAAGTGGGCGGAAAGTAAGTGGGATGTGGGCCTGAAGTGGGTGGTAAGTGGGTGTGCGTTGGTTATATACTGTTAAAGGCGCAGCGAAGCGTGACGGGCTATTTGCTAGTATGAATATACCACAAAATAAACTAGTAGACAAAAAGGCCAAAAATGCTCCTACAGAAGATCCCTTCCTAGTTGTGAACTGGAGTCTAAAAAATGCAATCTGTAAAATCTACAAATCTATAAAGGACGGTTGGCATAAGGATTGCGCCGACTTCGTTGCAAGTAAACCAAGAGGGTTTTCCGATCTATTTCTATTTACGCTAACAAATTGCAATTTAAAAGCCAAAGGTATCAAGTTTTTAAATAGACCGCTCAGCGGAAACGCTTTCGATAATTATACTCTAGCCAAAATGCATGCCTGGAACGATGACCGTTGCGATACGTGCAACGATAATAGTTATTTTTTAACTTATCCAAATGCGTTATACAAGATAGCAAACTAGACGCCATACAGTATTATTATTTTATTAAATACAATACCACATCCCTCCCACTTACCGCGCACATCCCACCCACATCCCATTTACTTCCCAACCACTTCCCAGTGGGCATCCCGGCGGTATTTCCAACAGAAAATAAAAACAAAAATTATTTCCGATTTTGACCCTTGAAACCGAGTTTCAAGACAATCGGATAATAAAAACAAAAATTAATTCCGATTTTGACCCTTGAAACCAAGTTTCAAGACAATCGGATGAAAAATAGTTTTTTGCATGCAGAATTTTCCAACCATTTTCCTCGTGGGCGGATTTTCCGACATTGAAAAATCACATTTCAATTTATTTCGTATTTTGTCCTTAAAAACCGAGTTTCAAGCCAATCAGATGAAAAATAGATTTTTTCATGCAGAAATTTCCGGGAATTTTCCGACCTTTGGGTCAAATTTTCTAACTTCGGAAAATTACATTTCAATTCATATCACCTACTTTCCTTTCAAACCGAATTTCAAGTCAATAGGATGAAAAATAGTTGTTTTCACGCAGAATTTTCCGAGAATTTTTTGAGAATTTTCCTCGTGGGCGGATTTTCCAAAATCGGGAAAACACGTGTCAAATTATTTCGCATACAAAGCTTACAAACAAAGTTTTAAGTCAATCGGATGAAAAATAACATTTTTCCCATACAAACTTTTCCGACGCTTTTCCGACTTTCCGGGTGGAATTTTCCAAAACTCCGTCTTAGGACGCACTTTCACCACCAACAGAAACTCCTGTGAAAATTACAGCCCTCTATCTCTAACCGTTTGGGCTGTGCGATGATTGCCAATCAGTCAGTCAGTCAGTGAATCAGGACACTCTCTTTTATATATATAGAGACTAGCAAATAACCCGTCGCGCTTCGCTGCGCCTTCAATAGTACAACAACGCACACTCACTTACCACCCATTTCCCACCCACATCCCACCCACTTCCCACCCACTTCCCGCCCACATACCACCCACATCCCACCCACTTACCGCCCTCATCCCACCCACATACCACCCACATCCCACCCACATACCACCCACTCCCACCGTCTTTCCGCCGTCCACTTCCCGCCCACATCCTACCCACATCTCACCCACTTCCCGCCAATTTTCCGCCCACATCCCGCTCACATTCCACTCACATCCCACCCTCATCCCCCCACTTCCCCCCCACATCCCACCCACTTCCCGCCCACATACCACCCGCTTCCCGCCCATTTCCCGCCCACATCCCACCCACATCCCACCCACATACCACCCACTTCCCACCCTCTTTCCGCCGTCATCTTTCCGCCCACATCGCACCCACTTCCCGCCAATTTCCCGCCCACTTACCGCCATCAACCCGCCCTCATCCCCCCACTTTCCGACAATTTCCCGCCCACATCCCACCCACTTCCCTCCACATACCACCCGCTTCCCGCCCACATCCCACCCACATCCCTCCCACATCCCACCCACATCGCTCCCAATTCCCGCTACATTCCAAACACTTTACATCCACTTACCACCCACATCCCAGTGGGCTTCCCGGCGGTATTTCCAACATCGGAAAATAAAAATAAAAATTAATTCCGATATTGACCTTTCAAACCGAGTTTCAAGACAATCGGATGATAAATAGTTTTTTGCATGCAGAATTTTCCGACCGTTTTCCTCACGGGCGGATTTTCCGATATTAAAAAATCACATTTCAAATTATTTCGTATTTTGTCCTTACAAACCGAGTTTCAAGCCAATCGGATGATAAATAGTTTTTTCATGCTAAATTTTCCGGAAATTTTCTGTCCTTTCAAACCGAATTTCAAGCCAATCGGACTAAAAATAGTTTTTTGCATGCAGAATTTTCCCGCTATTTTACTCGTGGGCGGATTTTCCAAAATCGGGAAAACACGTGTCGAATTATTTCGCGTACTAAGCTTACAAACCAAGTTTCAAGTCAATCGGATGGAAAATAACATTTTTCCCATACAAACTTTTCCGATGCTTTTCCGACTTTTCCGGGTGGAATTTTCCAAAACCCCGTCTTAGTACGCACTTTCACCACCAACAGAAACTTCTGTGAAAATTACAGCCCTCTATCTCATACCGTTTGGGCTGTGCGATGATTGCCAATCAGTCAGTCAGTCAGTCAGTGAATCAGTGAATCAGTCAGGACACTTTCTTTTATATATAGAGAGACTAGCATATAACCCGTCGCGCTTCGCTGCGCCTTCAATAGTACAACAAAGCAAACTCACTTACCACCCATTTCCCACCCACATCCCACCCACATCCCGCCAATTTCCCGCCCATTTCCCGCCCACTTACCGCCCACATCCCGCTTACATTCCACTCATATCCCAACCTCATCCCCCCACTTCCCGCCAATTTCCCGCCCACTTACCGCCCACAACCCGCTCACATTCCACTCACATCCCCCCCCCATCCCCCCATTCCCACCAATTTCCCGCCCACATCCCACCCACTTCCCGCCCACATACCACCCGCTTCCCGCCCATTTCCCGCTTCCCGCCCATTTCCCACACACATACCACCCACATCCCACCCTCTTTCCACCGTCCATTTCCCCCCACATCCCACCCACTTCCCGCCAATTTCCCGCCCATTTCCCGCCCACTTACTGCCCACATCCCGCTCATATTCCACTCACATCCCACCCTCATCCCCCACTTCCCGCCAATAACCCACCCACATACCACCCACTATCCCGCCCACATACCACCCGCTTCCCGGCCATTTCCGACCCACATCCCACCCACATCCCTCCACATCCCGCCCACATCGCTCCCAATTCCCGCTACATTCCACACACTTTACATTCACTTACCACCCACTTTCCACCCACATCCCAGTAGGCTTCCCGGCGGTATTTCCAACATCGGAAAATAAAAACAAAAATTAATTCCGATTTTGACCTTTCAAACCGAGTTTCAAGACAATCGGATGAAAAATAGTTTTTTGCATGCAGAATTTTCCGGCCATTTTCCTCTAGGGCGGATTTTCCTACATTAAAAAATCACATTTCAAATTATTTCGTATTTTGTCCTTACAATCCGAGTTTCAAGCCAATCGGATGAAAAATAGTTTTTTCATGCTAAATTTTCCGGGAATTTTCCGACCGTTGGGTCAAATTTTCCAACTTCCGGAAATCACATTTCAATTTATTTCACCTACCTTCCTTTCAAACCGAATTTCAAGCCAATCGGATGAAAAATAGTTGTTTGCATGCAGAATTTTCCGACCATTTTCTTCGTGGGTGGATTTTCCGACATTGAAAAATCACATTTCAATTTATTTCGTATTTTGTCCTTACAAACCGAGTTTCAAGCCAATCGGATGAAAAATAGTTTTTTTTCATGCAGAATTTTCCGGGAATTTTCCGACCGTTGGGTCAAATTTTCCAACTTCGGAAAATCACATTTCAATTCATTTCACCTACTTTCCTTTCAAACCGAGTTTTAAGCCAATCGGATGAAAAATAATTTTTTTTATGCAGAATTTTCCCGCTATTTTCCTCGTGGGCGGACTTTCCAAAATCGGGAAAACACGTGTCGAATTATTTCGCGTACTAAGCTTACAAACCAAGTTTCAAGTCAATCGGACGAAAAATAACATTTTTCCCATACAAACTTTTCAGACGCTTTTCCGACTTTTCCGGGTGGAATTTTCCAAAAACCCCGTCTTAGTACGCACTTTCACCACTAACAGAAACTCCTGTGAAAATTTCAGCACGCTATCTCTTACCGTTTAGGCTCTGCGATGATTGCCAATCAGTCAGTCAGTCAGTGAGTGAATCAGGACATTCTCTTTTATAGATATAGAGATGTCCTGGTATGTATTGGAATTCGACTGCAGCGAGCTTTGTGTGATTGTTTGTCTTTTCAATAATGGTTTCAGCTATGTAGTTGCTTTGCTGCATCTTGCCAGGCAATTGCACACTGTTTTATTTGCGCTCTTTTTTACAAAATATATTTTTTGCATTGCTATTTAATTGTAACGAATTTGGATAAGTGAAACAATAATATTAATTATTTTAAACTAGAAAATGTGACAAAATGAATGAAGTTGATTTAATTCAGATTTAAATCAAATGAATGAACAATCAAATTTTCTAATTCATTTGAATTAAATCAAAATCAATTCAATTCTTTTTTTTGGAAATGAATTAAATCAAAATCAATTCAATTCTGATTGGGAAAAATTGAATTAAATCAAAATATGTCAATTCGTTGCTGAATGATTCGCCGGATTGATTCAAAAATGAATCATTCGTTTACAGCTCTGGTGAGTAGTTACAGTGTGCTCAGTATTATAAAATATATTTGTAAAACTGTTCACATGTTTTACTGGCATTCACTATGAAATTGATTCCCCATGACCGTGCAAAATTTTTACATTGTTAACGATTTCTTATTGAAAAAACCAGCAAAAAACTATTAGAGTTGAAATCGATTTACACCTCGAAAAAATTATTTGAAAATTTTAATAATATTTTTTGTGCCTAAGAATTGGTAATAAAAATATGCAAAAACAATTTTCTGAATTCTGTGGTGGACACTTATAACATATTTTTAACGCATTCAAATCGGTTAAGCGGTTCTTGAGATAAACGAGTTTTTTGTTTTACCTTTCCGCCCTCATAACTCTACTATAATAGCGATTAGAAGACTACAAATTTAGGAGAGTGAGTTTCTCATTGATGGTAACAACATATTTAAATTTGGTTCTGATCGGAGTGGGGGCAGTTTTTGTATGCTTATTCTGCTATGCCCTTTTTACTGACTGGCTTAAGCTCGAAACCGGAACTTCAGGTGGCACTGAACCGAAGAGTCATTTCAAACGAGATGTTGAAAGTCATAATGCAGGCCATAACACGATGAAATGAAAAGGAGAAACAATTCATTTTTACCTTGCTGTACTTAATAGCATAAACTGGTACTCGGGAGCTAATGCAATTGTTTTAAAATTCTAGATTACAAAAAAAAAAAAAAATAAAAATAAAAATTTAAAAAAAGCAAAAAAAACGAGAGCGCAAGTTAAAGTCGGCTCTAACCGACATAAATACATACATCAAAGTGCAGTTTAAAAACTCAAGCAAAATTTGCTGCTGTCGCCAATAGTGTTGGGTAAAGGTTGTTCTTTTCGCTGAACATGTTCACTTGTTCTTTTTTTCCAAGTGAGTCAACTCACTCAATTCGCTGTTGTGTTCTCAGCGAGCGAGAGAAAACAGATAATTACAAGTGTATGTGTGTGTATTGCTGTTTGGCCCCCGATGATCATGCAGATGCCAAGCTCAGTTTGCTCGTCATATTATCCATCTACTCGTCGCGTATTTTTGGCAACATGTAGGGCTGGCTTATACACAAAGATTGCAATCCTTTTTGGCTTAGAAGACCGAATTGCTCGACATTTTCCACAAGGGCAGAATGGTCGTTGTTGTTGTTCTGCCGTACAACTGGATCCACTGTGCGGTGTGATGCTTTGTGATTTGCAACTTAAGGTAACGCTGCAATATTTTCATTTCGCCGTTTTAATATCCAATTCGGTCGCTTTGCTTTCTGATTACACTTAAAGGTTGCTTAACACAGAGTTGCCATAAATTGACAACAAACAGTGAACTAATTCAACAGTCAGGTCACCCTGAACAGTTCACTGAACTAGATACCGAACAGATGTTAGGGTACAGAACACAGAGCAACACACAGAACAAGACAAAACTGAACAGCTCACAGAGCGAGACAGACAGAACAACTCTCAGAGCAAGGGAGCGACTGAACCATGATGCAACTATACAAGGTGCGGCATTCATCTGAAAAATGTGGCCCAAGAGCTTTTGCTGAGAGAGTGAAAGAGAGGGAGGATGTCAGCGAGATTCAACGGCGCACATATGTGTGTATGTGTGTGCATAAAAAAAATGCATGTACATGCGTAAGTATGTATACAAATGTATACAACAATAAAAACAACAAAATGACAATTGCTCTCAGTGCATAAGTATGTAAGCAACTCTGCAATAAATATGAATACATATTTTTTTGCAACGCAGCAAGATCCAACCAAACACGAGATCAATTCACTCTAAAAACCCACCCCCCAAATGTGCATTTAATCAACAACAAAAAGAATAAACAAGAGCAAACCATTTATTAATTATTAATACATTTTTTTGTAAAGCAGCAACAACAAAACAACTACGAGATCGCTTCAAAAAATCCACCACCAAAATGCACAACATAAAAATGGCAAGCGCATGTACAACCTTTCACGACAAATGTCTCCCGAATACTAAAATTATGTGGCTCAAGCCGAGGCCGCAGTCGGCGATTGCCGCACCTTGTATAGTTGCATCATGGACTGAACAGTTAACAGAGCAAGACAGAACAACCCTCTGAGCAAAAGAACAAAAGAGCGAGAACAGAACAAGAGAACAATTAAAGAACAACTCAGAGCAAGAACAGAACAAGAGAACAATTCAAGAACAACTCAGAGCAAGACAGAGTGTACAAGATAGACTGAACAAGACTCGCTGAACAAAAAAGAACAATTGAAGAAGAACATGTTCGCTTGCTCAGTTTAAAGAACAACTCAATTTTGTTCACTCACTCATGAGCTACCTCTAGTCGCCAAGTGCCTTTTTTGCAATTTCTTCTGTTACCTAACCGCGGGGCAACGTCCGCCTTTGGCAGTTAGAAGCAAAGCAAAGAGAGCATCCGTTAGTTTTTGATCGTTTGCTTTGCCTTAAGTTGCATTTGGCGCGCGCGCATACAGGGTGACTTGATTTGCGCGAGAATCAAAAAACATTTAAATAAAATTTGTGCGTGGTGCGTCTTTTTTGCAACTTAAATTAATCATGCCGGATACTGTGTTGCCGTCGGCTCCTAGTGGCAAGCCAAAGTTCAGTCCATCATGCGTCAAACACTCGCATTAAATGAGTTTTTGACTTGTGAAACTCTAAGCCACTTTGACGAGGCTGACTTGATTGCGCGCTCTAAATTTATTGAAAGTTTGAACGCAGAATTTAATGTCACACAAACCAGCGTGGAGAAGCTTGACCTGATGGAGCTCGCAAGTGACACGCGTTCTAATTTCGCGAATGCGTATCTCGAGATCAGTGCTAAGCTGTCTCGGGAATTAACTGCTCATCAAAGGAAATCGAGTAAGGCAAATTCAACGGTGATTGCAAAACATTTTCAAGGAGAATCAATGTTCAACACTTCCTGTCGAAAATCAAGGCTGCCTAACCTCTCGCTGCCTCGCTTCAGTGGAGACTATTCTGATAGGCCTGATTTTCTCGCGATGCTTAACACAGTCGTGGACAATGACCAAGAGCTATGGAATATCGAAAAATTTCATTATCTGCGTGCCAGCCTGGACGGTGTTGCCTTGGAAACTCGTTCACTTGAGCCATCTGATGAGAACTATGATACGGCTAAAGAACTCCTCACTAATCGTTTCGACAACAAGCTTCTTCATTTTCAGGCACACGTAAAGGCGATATTTGGTTTAAAAGGTGTCGAGATGGGATCTGCAAAAAGTCTTCGAGAGCTGAGCGACAAGATGAATTCACATCTCCGTGCGATTCGTTGCCTTGCGAAATCCGATGAAATCTTGGACGGGTTTCTGATCCACATTGTTGCCCAAAAACTGGACCCAAAGACACGGGAAAGATGGGAGGAGGATTTACCGACCAATACGCTTTCAACCTGGAATTCTCTGGCTTTATTTTCAGAAAAGCGATGCAGGATGATGGAAAACTTGGAACGTGCTATGGAAACTCAAAAACCAAGCCAACAGGTGGGAAAAATCACGCACAAACTTAACCAAAATCCCTTATTGCCTCATCTTCTAATACAAATCATCCTTTTTGTGTTTTTTGTGACGGAAGAGATCAATTCTTAACCAAGGGTTCTCGCGTCTTAAACTTGAGCCCCCATTTGCGTTACAAGGAGGCAAAGAAAATGATCCTCTACCTTAATTGTTTGCGCAAGGGCCACAGTTTGCAGCAATGCAACTCAGGTCACTGCAAGTACTGCCATATGAAGCACCATTCATGGCTCCACATGACTTCGAGTGCACCATCATCACAATCATCTTCATCATCAAATGCACAAAATCAACCATTATCTTCACTAGTGTCCTGTTCATCTTCATTACCAATTCCTCCACCTATCCAAAATAATATCCCTAATAATTACGTGTTGCTTGCTACTGCCAACATTTTGGTAAAAAATCGCTCTGGCACACTCATTCCATGCCGCGCTATATTAGACTCAGCATCACAGCTGAACTTTATCACCTCTCGTTTTGCCAACCTACTACACCTTAAACCTCGTCAATCACATATATCGATATCTGGCATTGGAAAATCAACTTTGGATTCCGACAAAGCGGTTGACGTTGTAGCTCAATCACAGGATGCAAGTTATCGTGCTTCATTCGCGTGTGTTGTCACGCAAACCATCACCGACTATCAGCCACACTTCGATATTAATGCCACAGGGTGGAACATACCGCTTAATATAGCTCTTGCGGACCCAATGTTCTACCGATCTCAGCGCATCGATCTTTTAATTGGCGCTGGGCTATTTTTTGATATAATCTGCATTGGTCAAATTCACTTGGCTGACAGTTTGCCAACTCTTCAGAACACCAAACTTGGTTGGATCGTATCTGGAGGGATTTCAAACCCGCCAGTCAAGCACTCAACTTTGGCAGCCATTGTCAGATCACCTCAAGCACATATTAATGAGGATTCGCTGGCTGAAATAATAAAGCGTTTTTGGGAGATCGAGAACTGCTACTCCTCCGAGCCTGCAGTATCAAATGAGGATGTACTTTGCGAGCACTTGTTTCGGGAAAATTACTCTCGCTTGGAAAACGGTCAATATTCAGTCCGATTACCAGCAAGCACTGGATTTGAGGCTCTTGGTGACTCGTACTGTATCGCTCTTCGCCGGTTAAAGTGTCTGGAGGCTAAATTTGCAAAAAATCCAGATCTCAAGGCTCAGTATTGCGCATTTCTCAAAGAATATATCGACTTGGGACACATGTCACTAGCTTCGAGTCACAAAAGTTCGCCCCAATATTTTCTACCACATCATTGCGTGCAAAAGCTCGACAGCACCAGTACGAAACTTCGTGTTGTTTATGACGGATCGGCTAAAACCACTTCTGGCCGATCTCTTAACGATTTATTGTTAGCAGCCAAAGATATTCAACACTTTACTTCGTTTTCGATTTTTCAGGGTGGCTCTTTGTGGAGACATTTGCAAAATGTACCGATGCGTACTTGTGTCTCACCCTGACGCATATTTGCAGTGCATTCTCTGGCGTGAGAATCCTACAGACGAGATCAAGATTTACAAGCTGAATACGGTGACCTATGGAACGAAGCCTGCTGCCTTTTTGGCAATTCGAGCCATGCATCAACTGTCTTATGACGAGGAAGAAGCTTTTCCAATTGGTGCCAAAATAGTGCGTAGAGACTTCTATGTGGACGATCTCATGTCTGGCGGCGATACGGTTGAAGAAGCTAAGCAGATACGATGCCAAGTCAAGGAATTACTGCTTAGAGGCCACTTTCCTATTCGCAAGTGGTGCTCTAATGAGCCAAGCGTCCTGGATGGAGAGCCGGAATGTGACAAGGAGAAGCTAATTAAGTTCCATGATGGAACCGACATCGCCAAAGCTTTGGGGCTGGTGTGGGATCCTAGTTCGGATAGTCTGCTATTTAATTTCTCGCAAATTTTACCGGATGGCCAACCTACCAAGCGTATCGTTCTGTCCACGATCGCACGATTTTACGATCCACTTGGTTTAATAGCGCCCATTCTCTCCAAAGCCAAGATATTTCTGCAAACACTATGGAAGGAAGATCTCGTGGCTGTACTCCAAGAGAGCTTTTGGATCTCAGACTGTGGCAGAATGGACCGCCATTTCTACTTTCGAGCTCTTCTGGATGGCCTGCTCAGGTGCAATCGTTAAAGGAGCTTCCAGAGCGTCGTCATACTGCGCTTCTTGGATCAATTCGGCAGGATCTCTCAATCGACAGCAAGTACCAAAATAGTTTTTTAAAGCTTCAACGTGTATTTGCTTATGTACATCGATTTGTCTCACTTCGAAGCAAAAACTGTTCTCGAGAAGGAGGAGAGCTTACTGTACTGGATATTACGATGGGCACACGGCTTCTTCTCAGGAGTATTCAGCAAGTGCACTTCTCCATGGAATTCGATGCACTCACCGCCAACAAGCCACTTCCTCCAAAAAGCAAACTGCTTTCTCTTAAACCAGAACTTGGTTCCGATGGTCTGCTTCGAGTTGGTGGGAGGCTCCAAAACTCGAATTTAGACTACGATGCGAAGCATCCCATACTGCTTCCAAAAAACCATCCCGTCACCAAAGCCATTATCAGCTGGTATCATCACAAATTCTTACATGCTGGTTCCCAAGTTCTTCTTGCTTCCCTGCGTCAGAAGTACTGGCCAGTCGGAGGTCGGAAACTTGTTGCAAGCGTCATCAACAAATGCGTCAGATGCTTTCGGATGAAGCCAACTATCTTCGAGCACGTGATGGGAAGATTACCAGCAGATCGCGTTCAGCCAAACCCAACATTTCACACCACTGGCATTGACTTTTGTGGTCCATTTTATTACAAAGCTGAAGCTCGGAATAAGCCACCTCACAAATGCTATATTTCGATGTTCGTCTGTTTTTCAACTAAGGCCACCCATTTGGAGGTCGTTCAGGACTTGTCAACATCGTCGTTCATCGCAGCTTTGAGACTTTTCATCAGCTTAAGAGGCAAGCCGCATACAATATGGACCGATAACGGCACAAATTTTGTTGGTGCAAAAAATGAGCTGGCAGAGCTGAAAGATTTGTTCCTTAGCGATCCTCACATATCTGCTGTAAATGAATCCTGTCTTTCTGATGGCATCCAATGGAAATTTATTCCTCCTCGTGCGCCTCATTTCGGGGGTTTGTGGGAGGCTGCTGTTAAGGCAGCAAAATACCATTTCCACCGAGTCGTCGGCCCATCCATTCTGACTTTTGATGAACTTCGCACCCTTGCTTACGAGATATCTGCCATTCTTAATTCTCGTCCACTTTGTCCAATTACAGAAGATCCAGAAAATCTCGATGTGCTCACGCCTGCACACTTTCTCAAGGGCTCGAGCTTTACCAAGTTTCCTGAGCCAGATGTCACCCATCTCAACGCCAATCGTCTCAGTCGTTGGCAGCTGGTGACCCAGATGCAGCAAAACTTTTGGAGAAAGTGGAGCACCGAGTATTTGTCCTTGTTGCAAGAGAGGGGCAAATGGCGAGCCGTTTCATCAAACATTCAAATCGGCAGAATCGTGCTGCTAAAGGATGACAACACTCCACCGCTTAAATGGCAGCTTGGTCGCATCGAGGAAGTCATACCAGGAGAGGATGGCATCATCAGAGTCGCTATGATCCGCACAGCGACGGGTCTTATCAAGAGAGCCGTTGCCAAACTAGCTGTTCTGCCCCTCGAATCCTGAACTGGTTGAAAGCATGGCTCTTCCAACGGGGGAGTATGTTCGGAGCAGAAGCGCTGGCCTAATTTAGTTTAATCGTATTATTCATAATTTAAATGTAAATGCCTTTTTGCCAATGTTTGCTTTGAAATTAAAATGTAAACAAATATCAAAGCTAAAAGCTCACATAATTAGTTCTCCCGCTCAAAGCTTTTATCTTTGAGCTTTGCTTATCTGAGCGGAGCTTTGGGATGCAGCAGCTGGCTAGCGGCCGTCGGCTATTGCGTTTTTCAACTCACTGCAACTCCAGAGATCAGCCAATAAACATTTAATAATCCGAAGTGAATCGCATTTTTATAAATTGGCAAAAAGGTGATAAAATTGTTATCCTCCTCTAAACAACCACATTTTTTTTATTAGTTTTTTTTTAATTTATTGAATCTTCTCTTAATGAGACTAACAATAAGTTTTCAAATCTTAATCTAGAATCTATTATAAAACCATCCCCTATTGGAGGTAGTTTATTTTCCGCTGCCCTTTAATTCAGTCGCAGGGTTGGTAGGTCTTTCCTTCTGAGGCGAGAATGCGTAGATTGCAGGGTGAGAGATTGTGCAAGTTCATTAGGGTGGGCAAGAAGCTTCTGGGAATATTTGCGTTTGAGGTGCTGTATTTCAGTTTCAACCAATGGGATCCTTAGCTCGTTGTGAATACACTCGTTGCGAATGTACCATGGCGAGATCTTTGAAGAATGTCCACACTGCTCGCACAGGCATTTCCCCATAGATGCGATCCATAAGTCCAGACAGGCTTTATGATGCTTTTGTACAGTAATACTTTAATTCCAGTTTTAGATGGGAACGGGAGTTAATTAGCCAGTGCAGGCTGTTGGACTTCAGCTTTAATTGAAGTTTTTTCGAATCTATGTGTTTGCGCCAAGGGAGCCGTCTGTTGAGGTGTACTCCAAGGTATACAACATCGTTTGGTTGGGGTATCAATGTCGCGTTTGGGGATATCTGGGGACAGGTGTTTCTGTTGAGTGTGAGCGTCACGTGTTTGCACTTTTGCTCGTTAATCTTTATTCGCCAGTTGGCCAGCCACTCCTCCACATAAACTAGGTGGCTTGCCAAAAGTCTTGATGCGATAATTGGACAACGTGATCTGCTAAGAATTGCCCTGTCATCCGCAAAAGTGGATGTTAGTAGGGGGTCAGTTTGGATGTCTGCAGTGTACAATACATACAGCAAGGAACCGAGAATGCTAACTGTGACACTCCGGCTCCGATGGTGAACTCTTCCGTTATGTACTCATTTTGTCGGGCAGAAAATACTCTGTTGCTAACATAACATTCTTAGAGTTGGTGAGTATTTGGGGGAAACAGTGACTTCATTTTGAATTTAAGACCGTCCAACCAAACGCGGTCAAATGCTTGGGCAACATCTAGGAAAATTGCAGAGCAGTATCCGAATATCTAAAGTTAATCGGTTGACTTGCTCAATGGTCCCGTGTTTTGCTCAGAACCCAAATTGAGGTGAGGGAATTATATTTTGTGCATGTGAATCAATTTTGCGAAGTAAGATCTTCTCAAATACTTTTGATAAGCAATGTAGAATGCTTATGGGTCTGTATGCTGACGCTTGAGTTTTATCCTTTCCTGGTTTCTGAATCATAATGATTGTCGATTTCTTCCACTGAGTTGGAAAATATCCACATCGCAGTACAGCATTGAAGATTCTTGAGATATATGTAATGGCAAGACTCGGAAGTTCCATGATCATTTTAGGTGTAATAAGATCATGTCCTGGTGCTTTTGTAGGATTAAGTTCCCTGATTACATTTTTTATTTCAAGCGAATGAACTTTGATTGGGTCAGTCTGTGCAGCAGTGGGAATCAATGGGAGTGCACATGCACTGGTTGGTGGGTTCGGCTAGAAAACATTTCTTAAGTGCAAAAACATTTGCCTTTTCTTCGTCGCTGCGGGCCCATCTTCCTCTCTGGTCCGTTAAAGGCGTGTCTACCTAAGCAGGTGCCTTTATGCTTGCATGTGTTTCCATAGGGGAAATTTGGCGCTTGTAGGCGACAATTTTTCAATGTAACGGCTATGGGCTAGCTGCTCCTCAGCTTCGAATGCTTTGTGGAGTACGCGTTCTGCATTATGCAGGCGAGCCCTTGCAGCTGGCGACCGATTGCTCTGCCATTCTCTTCTTGCACGCCGCTTTTCCGTCACCAGCCGTTATATGTAGCTGCTCTTTAATCTACGGTCTTGCTTTGGTGTTGTTGTTGTAGTTAAAGGGTTCGAGTGATGAGCAGACATGATTGAGCTTAGGGCTTGGACTGAAGTTTCATTCTCATCTTCGCTGTTGATGGTTGGGCTCAGTTCAATGTGACAACTGATATATTTTTATACCCTTGCAAAGGGTATTATAATTTTGCCCAGAAGTTTGCAACGCATAGAAATATTCATTTCCGACCCTATAAACTATATATATTCTTGATCAGGGCGACGAGCTGAGTCGATTGAGCTTTGTCCGTCCGTCTGTCTGTCCGTCTGTCCGTCTGTCTGTTTCTACGCAAACTAGTCTCTCAATTTTAAAGCAATCAAGCTGAAACTTTGCACAGAGTCTTCTTTTTACTGCACACTGCTAATATGTCGGAACCGACCGGATCGGATGACTATATCTTATAGCTGCCATAGGAACTATCGGTCGAAAAGTGGGTTTTTGTGAAAAAATTTTTTGTTTTTAATGTAAACGCCTTCCGCTTCGACAATTATTAGTTTTATACGCTTTTACACAGATTTGGAAGTTTTTGTCAAAATCGGATGACTCTATCTTATAGCTGCCATAGGAACTATCGGTCGAAAAGTAGGTTTTTGTAAGAAAACTTTTTTGTTTTTAATGTAAACGCCTTTCGCTTCGACAATTATTAGTTTTATACGCTTTTACACAGATTTGGAAGTTTTGGTCAAGATCGGATGACTATATCTTATAGCTGCCATAGGAACTATCGGTCGAAAAGTGGGTTTTTGTGAGAAAACTTTTTTGTTTTTAATGTAAACGCCTTCCGCTTCGACAATTATTAGTTTTATACGCTTTTACACAGATTTGGAAGTTTTTGTCCAAATCGGATGACTATATCTTATAGCTGCCATAGGAACTATCGGTCGAAAAGTGGGTTTTTGTAAGAAAACTGTTTTGTTTTTAATGTAAACGCCTTCCGCTTCGACAATAATTAGTTTTATACGCTTTTACACAGATTTGGAAGTTTTTGTCAAAATCGGATGACTATATCTTATAGCTGCCACTGGATGACTATATCTTATAGCTGCCATAGAAACTATCGGCCGAAAAGTGGCTTTTATCAGAAAAATGGTTTGTTTTAATGCTGACGTTCGTAAAGTCTGTGGTATTAAAACATTTGCAAGGGTATTAAAACTTCGGCAAAGACGAAGTTAGCTTGGCCTTCTCGTTTGTACTTGAGCCAGTTTGTCTTGTTGTACTCTCTGATTTTGAGGGCATTCTAGAAGGGTGAAAATAATCGGAGAATGGTCTGACGACAAATCTGGGAGTGCTTCTGCAGTTACCAAATTTTGTGCAACTTTTCTTGTTATGGCAAAGTCTATAAGGTCGGGTCTTTTCTTGGGATCTGCTGGCTAGTATGTAGGCCTACCCGGAGATACATAGTCGAGTTTGTTTGATGCGCGCATGAGTACGCTATAGAGTTGCTTCCCTTTGGGATTAGTCAGTCTTGAGCCCCAGTGAGGATGTTTCGAGTTATAGTTCCCCGCTGCTAAAAAGCGTTGACCAAGTGTATTGAAAAAATCTAGAAATTGATTTTCTGATATTGCGAAGCGTGGCGGACAATAAACCGCCGACAAGGTGATATTGCCTCGTTTGGATTCTACACATATTGATGTGGCTTGTAGGTAGTTTTCCGAAAATCCCGATATTGGATAATGCTTAATGCGGTTTCTGACTAGGATGCCAGTTCCGCCATGGGCTTTACCATCTGGGTGATTTTTACCGTAAAATGCATACCCCGACAATTGAAAGTTATATCTGTCCGTCAGATGAGTTTCCGCCAGAAGCATTATGTGAATTTCGTTGTCTTGGAGAAATTTTAACTCCACTTTGTGGCGCGGAATGCCATTTGCATTCCAGAGTGAAACTTTTAGGAGAGCCATTATTTGGATTGTTGCGAAGCGAGCATTTGAATGAGGATGCCTTGATTCTTCATTTGTTCTTGCATTGTGTTTTGCATGTATACAATGAAATCCTTCAGTGTTTGCTGCAACGATGGGAACATGGTTTCTAAGCTACTATAGTTTGATGGTTGTTCCGCTTGTTTTTTAATTGTTGGCAGAGCCGGATCAGTTCGTATTTCCGGTGAGACTGTGGCTGTGGATGAGGGTCTATCCATTCCTATTTTCAATGCACTTGCAAAAGAAACGCCTTGGGTAGTGCTCGATGGGGCAAGTGACGATCTAGCAGCTTTGGTAAAGAATACTCCAGGAGTCGATTGCGAGGGTGTAAACTGATTCATTGGAACGTGCAAACTCTGTGCGCGTATTAATCCTGCTCTTCAGATCTTTGTAGACTGGGCAACCTCTGTAATTTGCAGTGTGGTTACCTCCACAGTTGCTACAATTTTTAACAGACTTGTCCTCCTTGCTTGCAGTACATGTGGCAGTGTTGTGCAGCTCTCTGCATGCTACACAAACAGGTCGCATGCTACACAACAGAGCGCAGTAGGCTTTAGTGTGCACGAATTCTTGGCAATTAGTACATTGTAATGGATTTGTACGTTTGTGGGGCTCCTCTACAGTTATTCTGCGGTGCAATAAAAACTGTAGGTTGTAAATTGGGTGTACAACATTTTTTTTGGGAGCTGTGACTTCTGGACTTAGCTCAACTTTGAATAGAGGCTAGGGTATATTGTCCCTGTTCATAAGGTTTATTACGGACTTGACTTTAAATCCCTTTTCTTCTAAGGCATTACCGCCTTTGATTACCACTTGTAGGCCTTTGCAGCTTTTTAGTTGGTAGGTGTAATAATTCTTGTTTTCAGTTGTCAAGAATTTTTCGACAGTGCGATAGTTTTCCTCGGTGTTAACGTGGAGCTTCGTTTCGCGTATGTTGCCTTTGCTGACTGGTGTTACATAAAAGGTTTTGTTTGCATATTAGTGGGATAAGCTTTGCAACTAGGGTCGCGCAGTTGATATCTCTTATGTAGAATGGTGGAGGCCTTGGTTTCGCGACATTTGGAGCCGTTTCATCGCACTCAGCATCAAGCTGTTTGCCAAGAATTTAGAACCTATTTCCAGTAAGGGGATCTTTGTCCACAGGTAAATCGCTTGTTTTGTTATTTTTTGAGTATTGCCGCTTTTTTTGTTTTGTGGGCTTAGTTTTCGCTTTCTTATTTGTACTACCGATCGATGCCAGTCTGGACATATGAGCATGTGTTTGGTGGGAGTGCGGGTTGCGTTGACATTTTTGGAAGATGGTTGGTGGTGCTCAGTTTATTTTGCATACTTGTTGTTGTTGTGGTTGTTAAAGTTGATTGAGCTGTAGTAAGTTTGATTATGTAGTTTATAGAGAATAGTCGAGTCGGTTAAACTGCCCGTCCAACTGTGTATGTTTCAGCCTTCGAGGTACCGAGTTCAAGTCCCAGTAAAGAAAGTAAAAAAAAAAAAATTGTTATCTGTTATGTGACTAACTCAAAATCAATCACATGGCTGATGGTGAGTGGCGAGCAGCGCGGAACAAGCAACACCACGTCGGTCGGACGGGTTGTCCCGGGTCTCGGTCGTGTCTCTCACACTCAAACCCCCCTCCCACCCCCTTCAATTAATTTTTTTAGTCTTTTATTTTGAGAATTATTCGTACTTGGGTCAAGTACTGAAAGTCTTGACTCAAGAATGTCGGGATAAGAAATTCACACTTGGATCAAGAATTTCGCTCTTGGATCAAAAATAATTGCTCTTACCGTACTTTTCAGAACGAATGCTCTTGATTCAAGAGTGAAATTCTCTATTTTTTCTCTGAGTGTAGTTGCTATAAAAATGTTTTGTAAATTATAAAAATATTAATTTTGTTTACCTTCGGCTGGAGGAGTATTGCACCATGCCCCACATGGAGGTAAATCTATCGAAGTCCGAAATTATGATCTTTAAGAAAGGTGATAGATTGGCAGTGGCGGAGCGGTGGACATTTGAAGGAGAACTCATTAAAATTTCGCCCGAGTTCACGTACCTAGGAGTTATTTTCACACCCACAGTCTCCTTTAAAAAACACGTGCCTGGACGATGCACACCTATATTTTTTGGATCTGCATCTTGGCTAAATAGTAAAAGTTCTGCATAAGTACGATGATCAGCGCCTACCTAAGATTACATATATCAGCATGGGTAGGAGTCAGGGCACTACACTGAGGAACGATCAGGTATCTGGGGACGAACCGGGCAGCCTGGTGTAGTAGTTCAGTGTAATGTGTGACGAACTGCTCATGGCCGACAGACGGATTGAGATGCCCATGTCGGTACATGTCGGAGGAAACTGATTAAGAAGATCCGGTACATGACCTGAAAAATTAATATTATTCTTCCCAATAAATTCCATCAACAATGAAATCAGTCGTTTAAAATCCTAAATATGTATATATATATTTAATTATACCTTTACATATCCATTCAATGTAGTTCATATTATTTAATTAAATGCAATATAAATATTCACAATATTCATAATATACAACGTTAAACTTAATTGAGACCTTTTTATAACGCGTCTTATTATAGTTATAATTGATTTTCATATGTGTATTCAAGATGAGCTCAGATAAGTCTACCCTTTTACCTACAGTCGTACCTATTTTAAAATGGAGTTTACATCTAAATTGACTGTTGATAAGTGTATAAGTATTAATCATGCTTCTTTAACTTACGAACTAATTCGCCATATGACATAAATTTTACTATCTTCTGCACTCGCATTGGATTATTGGCATAAGACTTATGCAATACTATGCTCAATAATTCTCAGAAAACATAAAAAACTAGGTCTTCTTTAACAATTGTAACTTCTGGTAAGAGCTTGTATTCTTTGGGAGCTTACAAAGATTGTATTCACGTTAAAGTCATTTGCAATTAAATATTCGATTATTCTGATAATAGCGACAAACTAAATCCGCGAGCTATCGATCTTCACATTTATTTAAAAATACTTTTAAAAAAACTATAACAAGTGTATTTAAATAAATCTTATTTCAAGTTCCTGGGCCACTCTTATATCTATGTACAATATTTGAAGCAAAACTCTATCGGAAGTTGATGGAAAATTGACACCCGTCAATAAGGAAGTATTTTCCATATTAAAGTAATTTCAGGAAATACCAAATAAACTAAGAACAAATTGGATGTTATGCCTTCTTTCAAAACGCCAGCAACAGGTATGCATGAATATTAATGCATGAGTATACTGGGTGATAATCGATGCTTGACAGCCTTCAGTTTGCAAAGTGTCGATCGAGTCTGTAATAGATTCAGGGCTTAACAAATATATCTTTGGCTGAAATACTGAGCCAGATTAATAAATGCTTGTATTCGCAATCCGTTTTGCATACAAATACTTTGAACATCATGATTGGTTTAAATGACAAGCTTCACATCAACAAGGATTTACTAAACACTATTATATTAACTACAATACATACACATACATTCATATGCTATGATAATCAATTGTTAGTTTAGGTATTTTAGTAAACATACCCTAAAATTCTTCTATATGCTTAGCCTTCGCTTCAGTCTAATAAACTTTTTTGACATTGATCCGAAATTTCCCATAAGACGAAAAAAAGTCCAACAGCTATTTACAGACGTGCGGTAGAATGCAGACGCTCCGACATTAAAACAAATGGAAAGGTTTTAAAAATTGCTTTTTAGTGTGCCAAGTGGAAGCTACTTGAGAAGAGTTTTTCAGGAAGCAACTGTCCTCAACTGAAACCCTTTATTTTTGGCGCTTATAAATTATTTTAATTGACACCACGATCACAACTCGTACTGAAGTCAATAATATCCCAAAATTGGGCTTGTTATGGCTATGTTAAATGGCATAAAACTCGCTTGAGATAAGACCTTATTGAAAACAAAAAGCGGTTATCGGAGCACATGCAGAATCGATGACAAGCGTTAGCATTTTTCTAAAAAAGGGGACTATTTGACCGTGAATATTAGGGTTTGCACATCTATGTAAAGTGTCATCTGCATTGGTTTCAATGAGAAGTTATATGATTTGGTACTAAGAAAGCAATACACAGAGTGCAAAGTCTAAAAACATTGAACATCAAGATGAACACAACCGTTTGTGTAAGAAACGCTTTTTGAGTGCAAAGAAACTTGATCTGAGTTGATATGTTCCGTTAACCAGAATATTTTATACTCCACTGGGAAATATTTTTAATTGACTTTGCAGATGGTTGTTAATTGTAATCTTACATTGTGGGGTTCGAATAAACACAGCTCTGTAGATTGCTTTTATCTTACTGCTCTGCCATATTCCGTAGGATCAGAAAAGATCGAAGAACCACCTCAACTGACTTGGTTCAATTAAATCTTTATGGAAAACAATTACTATAGGACTTATCTGAAAATCAAGTCCATTGATCTTTTGCACTAAGTGTACACGCCCTCTACGATACCGCAGAAGTCAAAATTGCTACCCATTCTTTTTTGTCTGGTTGTTGAGTGGAGTTAAGTTGAGTTTACTACATTTTGAGAAAGTTTTGTTCTAATGTTGAGTTTAAAGCAGGTTTTTTGAGTCTAAATCGGTTTTCTCCCTACACAAAGAAAAAGCTAAAAAAAAAATTTCCAAATACGGGTTCATTTAATTCTCATATTCGCGCAGACAAAATTTGGAATTTCAAAATTTGTCTATTAGAGCTCCTTGTATCCATTTGGCATATTCTCAATACCAAATCAATGGATAATGATTTCAGATCAATTGAGAGTATTATCGTTTTTTTTAGGCAAAACATTGTTCGCTTTCTTTCGGGACATTTTAATCAGTCAGTTAATTTAAAATCGTTGTGAAAGAATCAACGTAAAAATAACACATATATTTTTAGTACATACTCGTACACATTATGCTAGATTATGCATTACTTAAATCTAAACAATTGAATCTGATTTGATTTGAATTGCACGAATTGTCCGCGACCTTCCAAGTTGACGCACGTTCTGCTAAGGTTCTTATTACAAATGCTTGCTTAACCTAAGAGTTTCGATATTAATATTTTGACGCTCATTGTCAGATAAATGCAATTTAGAATCACTTTTATTCCTACGACTATATCTTAGTTTTACCAATAGAGTCGCTAAATGCTGATGGTGGACTAACATGTTTGTCAAATATAATGCTTTGGGCTTCGCGAGAATTCTTATGAAATGTTTGTTCAGATTCATTTTTCTTTAGATATTTCTGCTCACACATGGTGAACCCGATGGCAAGTGTATCTGCATTGCTTAGGCTATCAATGGTTTGGTAGTCTGTAGCACTTGCTGATTCATTGTTAGCCCCCAATAAACTAAGAGGTTCAATACTATAACTAAGGAGTCCTCCATAATCATTCACTGGCTTTTCGTTTTCGTCAGCATGTAATTTCTTTCTCCGCCGCGGGCTTATTGTTAGGAAATCGCCATAGCTTTTGTTTTGACATGCACCTGAATCGGTCTTGTGCCTCTTTAAAATTTCGACATATGACCCCGATTGTGCAACAGGTCTGGAGATGTAATTATTTTCGCGACATTCGCTGTTAATGGTGCTGGCGTTGGAATTATTATCGGTATTTTTGTATCGCTTCCGATTGGATATACTGCTGGGCATATCTGTATATTGGGCTGAACCTTTGGCAGGTGTAACTGGGCGAGCTTGTCGTTGGTCAGAGGAGGATGGCGCTGATTGTCGTTGTTGCTTTGTGTGCGAGTCAGAGATCCGGTAGTCGGGGTCCAAGCTGCTGTAAATATATTACAAGTGAAATTATTAAATATACACAATTGAGTTATTTATAATCTACACAAAAGCCCATCCGGCTTAGCTGCGCGTTGAACGTTAGCCAATATCAGTTTGAAGTCAATCGTGAAAATATTTACCAAAATTGAAAACATTCTATAAATTTGTTACACAATTGAGTTATTTTTAATCTAATAAAATAATTATAAAACTATTAGTTACACTATAACAGAAATATTAATGCACAAGAAAAACTATACCAATACTAAATATCTTAATGAATGAGTTAGTAATTAAAAAAAGTAAAACTAAAAGTTACGTTAAAGTTGTAACGAGTGTGTTTTTGAGAATCTGTGGGTCGAGAAACAAAAGTTTAAAATAAAAGTTGGGACGGGACAAGACAATGTTAGGTGAAGGGATCGAGGGTCAATAAAATTGTTTAAGTTTGGATAGTGTGTTAAGTGTATGGAAAACAAGGCGGAGGTGTTCGCTAGATCTATGGTTTGAGTGAACAAAAGTAGAGACGATCAAAACCGTAGTATAATAGAAGGTGTCAGGTGGTGTTGTGGTTATGTCAACAAAAAGCCCACAGCTACAACAAACAGTGTCGCACGAGCACGAGCACCGCGCCCAACGCCATATCACCAGCCCGCCCCCCCAACCAGAACGGCCCGCCCCCACCCACCAACCCACGCGAATCCACAATATCAAACCAGGCCGGGTTTTCCACATCGGAAAATAAACAGCGATATTGCTCACCTTAAGACACGGTGAAATTTTTTGCTGCAGAATTGCGTTTTCCACGGGGGTTTTCCGACATAAAAATCAAATTTTTCGTATTTTGTCCTACAACGGTTTCAAGCATCGGATGAGAAAAAGTTTTTCTGTAAATTTCGGGAATTTTCCGACCGTTGGGTCAAATTTTCCTACTTGGAATATCACATTTCAAACTATTTCGTTTGTCTTTGAAACCGAATTTCAAGCCAATCGGACTAAAAACAGTTTTTTGCATGCAGAATTTTCCGACCATTTTCCGTGGGCGGATTTTCCGACTTGAAAAATCACATTTCAAATTTTTCGTATTTTGTCCTTTCAAACCGAGTTTCAAGACAATCGGATGAAAATAGTTTTTTTCTGCAGAGTTTTCCGGGAATTTTCCGACCGTTGGGTCAAATTTTCCAACTTCGGGAAATCACATTTCAATTTTTTCACCTACCTTCCTTTCAAACCGAATTTCAAGCCAATCGGATGAAAAATAGTTGTTTGCATGCAGAAATTTTCCGACCATTTTCCTCGTGGGCGGATTTTCCGACATTGAAAAATCACATTTTAATTGATTTCGTATTTTGTCCTTACAAACCGAGTTTCAAGCCAATCGGATGAAAAATAGTTTTTTTCATGCAGAATTTTCCGGGAATTTTCCGACCGTCAGAGCAAATTTTCCAACTTCGGAAAATCACATTTCAATTTATTTCACCTACCTTCCTTTCAAACCGAATTTCAAGCCAATCGGATGAAAAATAGTTGTTTGCATGCAGAATTTTCCGACCATTTTCCTCGTGGGCGGATTTTCCGACATTGAAAAATCACATTTTAATTGATTTCGAATTTTGTCCTTACAAACCGAGTTTCAAGCCAATCGGATGAAAAATAGTTTTTTTCATGCAGAATTTTCCGGGAATTTTCCGACCGTTGGGTCAAATTTTCCAACTTCGGAAAATCACATTTCAATTCATTTCACCTACTTTCCTTTCAAACCGAGTTTTAAGCCAATCGGATGAAAAGAAATTTTTTTTATGCAGAATTTTCCCGCTATTTTCCTCGTGGGCGGATTTTCCAAAATCGGGAAAATACGTGTCGAATTATTTCGCGTACTAAGCTTACAAACCAAGTTTCAAGTCAATCGGATGAAAAATAACATTTTTCCCATACAAACTTTTCCCACGCTTTTCCGACTTTTCCGGGTGGATTTTTCCAAAACCCCGTCTTAGTACGCACTTTCACCACCAACAGAAACTTCTGTGAAAATTACAGCCCTCTATCTCTTACCGTTTGGGCTGTGCGATGATTGCCAATCAGTGAATCAGTGAATCAGTGAATCAGGACACTTTCTTTTATATATATAGAGATAGATATGTTCCGAATTTCGACTCGATTTTCGGGTAAACTTTAGTATTTTGCAGTCAAAGGGCATAGCAGAATAAGCATACAAAAACTGCCCCCACTCCAATCAGAACCAAATTTAAATATGTTGTCACCATCAATGAGATACTCACTCTCCTAAATTTGTAGTCTTCTAATCGCTATTGGAGTAGAGTTACGAGGGCGGAAAGATAAATCAAAAAAGTCGTTTATCTTAAGAACCGCTTAACCGATTTGGATGCAGTGGCGTACGCAGGGGGAGGGTTTTGGGGGTTATTATGTTTTACTTGAAGGTAAAATTTTAAAATTTGCTCCACACATCTCGCAAAGTTTTTCAATAATTATTAATTGAGGGCTCTGCGAAGTAAGACCCTAAACATAAAATGACATAACGCTCCAACAAATTATATAGAAAACTAACACCACCTTTTTTTGATAAAGTTTGGAGCGTTATTTCCTTTTTTGGGGCATTATTTCTTAAATTAAATTTCTAATTGAAATAAGACCGCAAAACTAATTTTCAGGGCCCTGTTTAATTTTTATAAGGAAATAAGACGGCAATTTTTAATATGATTTTTTGGGCTGCTATTTATGTAATTTTTCTTATTTTTGCTCAATAAAAAATCGCACGATTTTTTGTATCAAATTTTCATTATTTAATTAAAAAAATTGATTCAATTTTAGCGGCGCAGGCGAAAATTTTTGAAATTGGTGTATTATTTCCAAAACTTGGGGCCTTCTTCTTTTTTTTCGGGCTTTATTTTATCGCAGTGGGGCCATATTTTCATACTTTGAATTGAGGTATTATTTTATAATGAAATAACATTTTATATTTTCGGGACTTATTTCCTGCTGCCTTAATTAGGCGGTTTGTTCATAAACTCATAAACTCGTTACCACGCGCATTTAAAAAACGAGAGAGCAAGTTAAAGTCGTCTCTAACCGACTTTGATATACCCGTTACTCATGAAAAAACATGTTTAACAGTGTTCCTGCGTTCCTTAGGGTGAACATCTGAAAAGTATGCAACACTTTTTAAACTCGGCTATTTTTCACATTTTTGCTCATAACTTGAGAACCGCTCATCCGATACTTATCATTTTTTTTGGCAAATTTATTAATTTTGCTAATTACTAACTATCTCTAGAAGGTACGAAACGTCTATCTTTAAAACTGTAGGAGATATACAGTTTTTTCCGAATTGCGGGGGCGGGAGGGGGCGTGGCCAAAATTTGGAATAAACTTGATCTGCTTGCAAGTATAAGAAGCATTTGTTCCATACATGTCAAACCTCTATCTCTTACCATCTCTGAGATCTAGGTGTTCATACAGACGGACGGACGGACGGACAGACGGACATGGCTATATCGACTCGGCTGTTGATGCTGATCAAGAATATATATACTTTATATGGTCGGAAATAATTCCTTCTGCCTGTTACATACATTTGCACGACTTTAGTATACCCTTTTTACTCTACGAGTAACGGGTATCAAAATTTTCCTGCGGCGCTCTATCTTTTTCCAATTTTTCCTTCAAACCAGAGACTAAACCCGAAATTAAATTCAGTTTGAGTCAAGGCACTTTTATATTATATTGTGAAATGTGGATTTTAATAAATTTTCGAAATATTGCTCGTTTTTAGAATTGAGTTTTTTAAAGAAAATCGCACTGGACTTTTGTTAGTTCTTGTTGGTCCCCTCAGAAACACTGAAACAATTAAAAGAACTAACCTCTTTGCTCTTTGCAGCGTTTTAAACAGTTTTTAGACAGTAAAACGCATTTGTGCCTATATTCTAGAGGTAAATGCAAAATCGTAATACTATCCAAAAAATAGTATATGAAGCCTTTGTTTTCGCCTTTGAAATGTACCACCCAACCCACAAAAAAATTTTTTTTCGAAACATGTTTACATGTTTTATTGGCATTTACTATGAAGAAGATTTCCGATGACCGTGCAAAAATTTTACATTGTTAAGGATTTCTTACTGAAAAAACCAGCAAAAAACTATAAGAGTTGAAATCGATTTACACCTCGAAACAATTATTTGAAAGTTTTAATAATATTTTTTGTGCCTAAGAATTGGTAATAAAAATGTGGAAAAATAATTTTCTGAATTCTGTGGTGGACACTTATAACATATTTTTAACGCATTCAAATCGGTTAAGCGGATCTTAAGATAAACGAGTTTTTCGTTTTACCTTTCCGCCCTTATAACTCTACTCCAATAGCGATTAAAAGACTACAAATTTAGGAGAGTGAGTTTCTCATTGATGGTGACAACATATTTAAATTTGGTTCTGATCGGAGTGGGGGCAGTTTTTGTATGCTTATTCTGCTTTGCCCTTTGAAAACGTTGTATAGAAGGCGACAAATATACCTACGGCTACTAGATCAAGTATAACAAAACTCGAAATTGATGGAGCAGCTGAAACCGATTGCTTAATCCCAAATGCATTCAAATCGAGAGAAAATTGCGACGCGATCTAGTAGCCTTAAATTAACTTGACACTTACGTTTAAATTTATATAAATTGAGTTCGAAATTCAAATGTTTACACGAAAATCGACTCGGAATTCGGAACAGGGCCCATAATCTACTTTTACATATATATGAAGGTGAAAGTATGTATGTTTGTTCCTTATAGGCATCTAAACTGATCTAAAATTTTCACAGTATGATTATGTCGATCGGTTCGAAAGCGGTTAACACGATTATAAAGTGGACCAGAATTATATGTCAAAAGTTATACAAGGTATGAACTTGAAATATGGTCTGGAGTTATATAGAGGTAACATGCAGTTAGGTATTTAACTCTATCAGGATTGGTATTAAACCGGTTATTAAGTGTTTCAGAGTCAAATCTCTTATTTAAGATGTAAACTAAAATCCCTTCTGTGGGTCGGAATTTGGAGTTGGATATATATCACGGTATCAGAACCAGTATCGAACAAGTTCCCGGTAAAATTAATTAAACAAATTTTCGGTTCTGCTTCCCGAACTTTGTACATTTTTAATCTTTCCGAACCTGGATCCGAGCGCTGCAGATCGCAGACTAAAGCTATTGCCCCTGAACCTATTTAGTTCAGCCTTTTGGAAACAAAATTAATAACTGTAGACTTTTAAGTTTTATTAAAGAGTTATTATTATGCATAAAAATATTTTATTGATATCAATCTGTAGAAGATCTATCAATTTACAAATCTATAGAAGAGATATAGCAATTTTACTCTTTGGGATGTGTTGAACCAATTGAATTGAGCGGGTGTATGTCCAGTGCCATCGATGACAACCAAATTAATCTGCTAGTGTTTGTTTTATGGTATTAGAATACGTAATCTTATTTACATTACTTGGTTCGAATTAATTATAAGATCAGGTACTAACTTACTATGCAGTTGCGGTCGGCTGAATATGGACGAGCGATCTTTATTACTTCCTCCACTGTTTCGGCATTTTTTCCCATGTGCTAGAATAGATTCTTTATGAAAAGATTACATACAAATGAATAGTGCGTATTAACAGTTAAAACACTTTAAATTAGTGGTTTCCATCTTTTTAAATATAGGAACCGAATATCAGCTACCCAGCAATAGTTTAATATAAATTTTTGTTGACCAACAGGAAAAAAAGGAGGAAGCAAAGCTAACTTCGTCGGTGCCGAAGTTTTTATACCCTTGCAAATGGTTTAAAATATCAGAGTTTAAGAACGCTAGTATTAGAATTAAACAATTTTTCTTAATAAAACCCATTTTCCGACCGATGGTTCCTATGGCAGCTATAAGATATAGTCATCCGACTTTGACCAACAATTGTAAATATGTGCGAAAGCATATAATATAAGTATTGGACGAGTTTTGGGACACTAACATTCAAAATCACTAAGACCCACTTTTGTAACCGATAATTCCTATGGCAGCTATAAGACATAGTCATCCGATTTTGACCAAAACCTGCAAATCTAATATTAATAATTATAATCACAGATTTTCGATACGGTTACATTAAAAACAAAAAAGTTTTTCTCACTAAGACCCCTTTTTCGACCGATTGTTCCTATGACGATATTTCGAACTGCGGGAAAGGCCAATAACTGAAAGTCCTTTTTCTTAGTGAAAATTTGAATCCCGGAAGCTAAAAGACTAAAAGAAGCTCAGCTATTAAAGCCAAATACTTATTTAATGTTTTACAAGGAAAGTTCAATTTGTAGTTTCAGTGTTCAAAATGTTATTGCTCTCGTGTGTCGAAATGTAAAATGTTCAAAATGTAAATAAACATGTTTTTATTGTGTTAACAATGCATGTGTTTAAAACACATATGATTTTGAACTGTTCAAAATGCCTGGTATTATTTATAAGTGTTCGTTATTCTGACATAAGTTGTACAAAACATGTTGAAACCATAGTTGTTAAATAATTATTACCAATCGTAATCATTACATATTTGATTATTTTTTTTTAAAGTCAAAATAATGATTACATTTCGACTATTTTCAGTTTTACACGATCACTAATTGATTACTTTCAGAAATATTCAAAAATAATCGGGATTATTGAGGATTACCAAAAAATAATCAAACGAGAGCGCAAGTTAAAGTCGGCTCTAACCGACTTCGATATACTCGTTACTCATGAAAAAACATGTTTAACAGTGTTCCTGCGTTCCTTAGGGTGAAAATCTAAAAAGTATGCAACACTTTTTTAACTCGGCTATTTATCACATTTATACCCATAACTTGAGAACCGCTCATCTGATCTTTATCATTTCTTCGGCAAATCGATTTATTTTGCTAATTACTAACTATCTCTAGAAGGTACATATCGTACCTACCGCAATCTAAATTGCGGGGGCGGGTGGGGGCGTGGTCAAAATTTGAAACAAACTTGATCTGCGTGCAGATAAAAGAAGCATTTGTCCTATACATGACAAACCTCTATCTCTTACCATCTCTGAGATCTAGGTGTTCATACTGACAGACGGACGGACGGAAAGACGGACGGACGGACGGACGGACGGACAGACGGACATGGCTAGATCGACTCGGCTGTTGATGCTGATCAAGAATGTATATACTTTATAGGGTCGGAAATCCTTTCTTCTCCCTGTTACATACATTTGCACGACTTTAGTATACCCTTTTTACTCTACGAGTAACGGGTATAAAAATAATTCGACTACTTTACAAGATTATTTTTTATTATTTTTGATTATTTTCCAAAAAAAAAGGCACAGCCAGATTTGTGGCACTCAATAATTTCATACAGCACTTTTATAGCCCAGTTCCACTGCCACATATATGTACATCAACCAATTTTTCGGTTCCACTGCTAAAAATTCCATCAAAGTAACGCCACTGCGGTAAGGCAGACCATTAACCCATCTCTCTTAGCACCTACGCAACACGCATACTGCAAAGGTAGATCCACCGAAACTGCCTTACACTCCTTAGTTTCAAGGATCGAAAAATCGCCTGAAATAAAAGAATACTCTCTGACAGCATTTCTGGACATACAGGGTGCCTTTAACAATGTCTTTCCTGGTGCCATTACCACTGCTTTGGGGGATGTGGGAGTGGACGCACCACTGATTGAATTCATCAACCTTATGCTCTCAAGTAGAGCAGTGAATTCAAGCCTTGGTGGTGCAACCGCTCGCAGATTCGTACACCGAGGCACCCCTCAAGGGGGTGTTCTTTCTCCGCTTCTCTGGCTCGTAACAGTCAACCAACTGCTGCGCCTCATGGAGGCGGAGGGACATGTGGTGGTGGCTTATGCAGACGACATTGCTATATTCAAATGCGGAAGTTTTCCACAAACCTTATGTGACCTCATGCAGACCGCGCTGGCGACACTTTCTGAGTGGGCGTCCTCTTGCGGTCTGGGTGTAAATCCGAAAAAGACAGAACTAGTTCTCTTTACACGGAGATACAAAATTCCAGATCTTATCCCTCCCAAACTAGACAATATAAGTCTAGAATTCAAAGACAATGCCAAGTACCTGGGCGTCGTACTGGACAGGAAACTACTCTGGCATGACAATATTACTGAGCGAGTGAAGAAGGCATCCATTGCCCTCTTCTCTTGTAGGCGGGCGATAGGCCGCAAATGGGGGTTTTCCCCAGCAATTGTTCATTGGCTTTACACAGCCATTGTACGTCCCATACTACTCTATGGAGTTCTAGTATGGTGGCCAGCAATCGAGAAAACATCAGTCCTGAGCACTTTACACAAGGTTCAGAGAAGTGCTGAATTATGTATGAGCGGTGCACTCCGAACCACCCCCACCGGAAGCACTAAACATCATATTTCATCTACTTCCTCTAGACTTGATGTCTAAACAGGTAGCGTGCACTACAGCCCTGAGATTAAGAGAGTCTGAAGCCTGGTACACGGGTGAATCAGGACACTCAACAATACTTAACCACCATAGCGCGGTTCCAGCTATTACAGACTACTGTATACCCACAACGTCATTCCACAAACTTTATGACGTCAATATCCCTAGTAGACTCAACTGGGATAACTTGCCCCACAGCAGAGCCAGTTCCATCAATATTTACACAGATGGATCAAAGCTCGATAACAAAGTAGGAGGGGGAGTTTTCTCCACAGACCTAAGTATGGAAATCTCTTTCCGACTCCCTGACCATTGCAGTGTGTACCAAGCAGAATTGGTTGCCATCCAGGAGGCCGCCAAATACCTTAGCACACTCATGATCGATGAAGGGAACATATACATTTACTCAGATAGTCAAGCAGCTCTAAGGGCTCTTGACTCGCACACCAATAACGCCAAAACACTCACGGAATGCCGTAAATCCTTAAATGCGATCTCTCAGCATCTCCGTATCCACCTCGTCTGGGTGCCTGGCCACCGCAACATTGAGGGAAACGAGTCAGCCGACAAACTGGCAAGACAGGGCACTACCACTCAGCTCCTCCCAGATAAGAGCTTGATAGGGATGCCCTTAGCCTCATTTAAACTTCTTACAAGGAATGAAACGTGGCGCCTGGCTAGAGAACGATGGAACAACCTTCCGGTTTGCGCCGTAGCTAGACGTGGGCAACGTTTAACCTAAAACGAACTAACAGTCTTCTGCACCAAAGTAGAGAAAACATATCAATTCTGGTTGGGGCCCTAACGGGTCACTGCCTCATCGGCAGACACGCAGCACGCTTGGGCGTAGCTCACAACGATTTCTGCAGAAGCTGCCAATGTGAAGAAGAGGAGGAGACATTACTACATCTTCTTTGCCATTGCCCAGCTCTTAGTAGAAGGAGACTCAAAACTCTTGGTCACCCATTTCTACTCAACCTCTCGGAAGTATCCGCTATTGAGATTCCATCTCTACTAAAATTCTTAAAGTCGACACGATGGTTCAGTCGGGAGGAACCCCATCTGGCTTAAATAGGGAATAATATGGTATCGCAATGGGCCTATCTTGGCCTAAGTGTAGGGACAGTCTTACTGCCCCTAGCCATCTCAACCTAACCTAACCTAACGCCACTGCGGTGATAATAGCTGTGGAATCATCAAAATATTGATAGGAAATTGTGTACTTATATGTATACTTATATTTATATGTAAAGTTTCTCGGAACGTTTGTTCGGGGTTAATCCTTAGCATCACCTTCTTTTTTGTATGGGAGAATTGTGTCACATCACATCACATCAACAATTGATGTACATATATGTGCCAGTGGAACTAGGCTATTAGCTGCCTACTAAAACTCACATGTTATTTATAAGTAAAAACATTTTAAATTATTTTGAACAATGTATATTATGTGTATGTTATTTACGAACCCTGCTTTATTGTATACAGGGCTGTAAAAGAATGATTCATTTTTGACTTTAAATCACAATGAATTAAAAAAAATTGATTTAATTCAATTTTTCCCAATCAGAATTGAATTGATTTTGATTTAATTCATTTCCAAAAAAAAAGAATTGAATTGATTTTGATTTAATTCAAATGAATTAGAAAATTTGATTGTTCATTCATTTGATTTAAATCTGAATTAAATCAACTTCAATCATTTTGTCACATTTTCTAGTTTAAAATAATTAATATTATTGTTTAACTTATCCAAATTCGTTACAATTAAATAGCAATGCAAAAAATATATTTTGTAAAAAAGAGCGCAAATAAAACAGTGTGCAATTGCCTGGCAAGATGCAGCAAAGCAACTACATAGCCTAAACCATTATTGAAAAAAAAGATAGGAAGATGAGATTTTCACAGAAGTTTTATCTTATGCTGAAAGTGAGTACTAAGAAAGGATTTTGCCAAATTCTGCCGGGAAGTGTGGACAATTCGCGGAAAACTTTTGTATGAAATTTTTTTGTTTTTCATCCGATCAAGTTCAAACTCATTTTCAAAGCTCTATATGAAAATTCAACAACAACTGCATACCAATCTTCCGGAAAATTCACTCCGCTGGGTGGAAAGTGGTTGGTCAAGGTTTTATGGGCGAAACTTTTGTTGCCAGCGATTAGCGCCAAATTCATTTTCAAAATTACACATAACAAAACATAAGTAGTAAGCATAGTACGCGAAATAATTTGACACTTGTTTTTGGAAAGTCCGCACAAGAGGAAAATGGCCGGAAAATTCAGAATCCAAAAAAATATTTATCATACGATTGGCTTGAAACTCGGTTTGTAAGTATAGAATACGAAATAGTTTAAAATGTTATTTTCCGAAGTTGGAAAATTTGCCTTGACGGTCGAAAAATTCCCGGAAAATTCTGCATGAAAAAACTATTTATCATCCGATTGGCTTGAAACTCGGTTTGAAAGGAAAGTAGGTGAAATGAATTGAAATGTGATTTTCCAACCTTGGAAAATCACATTTCAATTCATTTCACCTACTTTCCTTTCAAACCGATTTTCAAGTCAATCGGATGAAAAATAGTTTTTTGCATGCAGAATTTTCCGGCCATTTTCCTCGTGGGCGGATTTTCCAAAATAGGGAAAACACGTGTCGAATTATTTCGCGTACTAAGCTTACAAACCAAGTTTCAAGTCAATCGGGTGAAAAATAACATTTTTCCCATACAAACTTTTCCGACGCTTTTCCGACTTTTCCGGGTGGAATTTTCCAAAACCCCGTCTTAGTACGCACTTTCACCACCAACGGAAACTCCTGTGAAAATTACAGCCCTCTATCTCTTACCGTTTTGGCTCTGCGATGATTGCCAATCAGTCAGTCAGTCAGTCAGTCAGTGAATCAGTGAATCAGTCAGGACACTCTCTTTTATATTTATAGAGATGTCCTGGTATGTATTGGAATTCGACTGCAGCGAGCTTTGTGTGATTGTTTGTCTTTTCAATAATGGTTTCAGCTATGTAGTTGCATTGCTGCATCTTGCCAGGCAATTGCACACTGTTTTATTTGCGCTCTTTTTTACAAAATATATTTTTTGCATTGCTATTTAATTGTAACGAATTTGGATAAGTGAAACAATAATATTAATTATTTTAAACTAGAAAATGTGACCAAATGAATGAAGTTGATTTAATTCAGATTTAAATCAAATGAATGAACAATCAAATTTTCTAATTCATTTGAATTAAATCAAAATCAATTCAATTCTTTTTTTTGGAAATGAATTAAATCAAAATCAATTCAATTCTGATTGGGAAAAATTGAATTAAATCAAAATATGTCAATTCGTTGCTGAATGATTCGCAGGATTGATTCAAAAATGAATCATTCGTTTACAGCTCTGATTGTATATTATTTTATTTTATTATTACCCCCTCTAACGACGACCCACGCAAACGTTTTAAGGACCACGATTTGAGGATATGCACCTGGAATGTCCGCACCCTCAACAGAGACTGCGATGATATCGCCTTGGTGAATGGGCTCAAGAAATATTCATCGGATGTTACCGCACTCCAAGAAATGCGATGGATTGGACATGAGAGCAAGATAATAACGCTACCAAAAGAGAAGACAGAACAGAACACCACCAGATTTGAACACCTCGACATCCATAAGGCGACCTGGAAGTCCCCTCGTCAACGAACACGAAATCAGATTGATCACGTTGTGATCGACGGAAGGCACTCATCGAGTGTACTAGACAATAAGGTCAATGTTTTTCGAAGCCCTGTCTACCTTTGGTATATCTGCAAAGTACGTTCGACTTGCATGATGACGTTAAGAAGTACGCAAAGCTCCGTCAAAATAGGAAAGAACCTTTCCGAACCATTTGATACCAAAAGAGGTTATAGGCAGGGCGATACCTTATCGTGTGACTTCTTTAATTTACTGATGGAATATATATTCTGCGCCGGTGCCCACATGCCAACAGAATCGGCGGATTTATTCATAAAGATCTAATGCTACTTGCATATGCCGATGCTATTGACATTATCGGCAAAACCATACGGGCAGTAAGCAAGGTGTTTTCAGAGATTGAGAAGCAGTTCGAACTAATGGGTTTAGCGGTAAATGAGGACAAGACGAAGTACCTAGTATCCGCGGACAGAAAGTCCTTGCGACTTGGACAATCTGTTACAATGGAAGGGTACAACTTTAAAGTTGTGGAGGATTTTGTCTACCTCGGACCGACGATAACCAGCGACAATAACATCAGCCTAAATATCCGAAGAAGAATCACGCTCGCAAACCGATGCTATTACGGGCTAAGTAGTGAGTTCACGAGCAGAGACCTCAAGCGAAGAACAAAACGAGAGCGTAAGTTAAAGTCGGCTCTAACCGACTTCGATATACCCGTTACTTATGAAAAAACATGTTTAACAGTGTTCCTGCGTTCCTTAGGGTGAAAAGTATGCAACATTTGTTTAGGGTGGGAGGGGGGGTAGCGGGGGGGCTTGGATCACTTTTAGCTCATAACTTGAGAACCGTTCATCCGATCTTTATCATTTCTTCGGCAAATCGATTTATTTTGCTAATTTCTAAAAAGGAACGAATCGTCTATCTTCAAAACTGTAGGAGATATAACGCATTTCCCAAATTGCGGGGGCGGGAGGGGGCGTGGCCAAAATTTGAAACAAACCTCTTTCTCTTACCATCTCTGAGATCTAGGTGTTCATACAGACGGACGGACGGACGGACAGAAGGACAGACGGACGGACGGACAGACGGACAAGTCAATTTTGGTAGCTCTAGCTCTTATAGTCTCCGTGATCTAGGTGTTCATACAGACAGACGGACGGACGGACAGACGGACAGACGGACAAGTCTATATCGACTTGGCAGTTGATGTTGATCAAGAATATATATACTTTATATGGTCGGAAATGATTCCTTCTGCCTGTTACATACATTTGCACGACTTTAGTATACCCTTTTTACTCTACGAGTAACGGGTATAAATAGCGCTATACAAGTCACTTATCATCCCAGTCCTGCAATACGGCGCAGAAGCATGGGCAATATCATCAGCGGATGAGGCGGCGATTGGAGTTTTCGAGCGAAACATTCTTCGCAGGATTTGTGGACCTTTGCAAGTTGGCGAGGATTTTCGCATCCGACGGAATGACGAACTGTATGAGCTCTATGGGGATACTAGTCTGGTCAAGCGCATAAAGCAACAGCGGCTACGCTGGCTGGGACATGTTACCCGTATGGATGAACAAGCTCCAGCAAAAATGGTCTACAAGAGGAATGCGAAAGAACTGGGACAAGGCAAGGTGGGACGACCAGGTGCGGAAAGACATTTTCAAGCTTGGCGTGAAAAACTGGTGCCAGCTCGCACGGAGCAAAAGCGACTGTATCCCGTATCCTGTTTTTCCTAACCATCTCACAATCCTTATATAAGAGTCTTAAGACAGTTAACATTAAAAAAAATGAACTCTATGAATCGTGATAGAATTATTTTTGCATAGGCATTTTAAAAAATTTGGTAACCCTTTATATCAAATGTAAAAAAAAATTAACAAGTGGAAGAATTCGGGTGTTTACAAAAGCGTTGTTCAAGTTGAAACTGTTCAATATTCCTGATATAATACAATTATACAAATGAATAAGTTGCTTAAGGCTAAAGAGAAAATAAAAGCTTTTCTCAAACTTATGTCTTGTGTGCCTCTTATTTTCGCACATGCGAGAGGGACCTAATTATTAGTTGCTATTGAAACTCCTTTAAGTGCAAATTTTTCTCTTTACATCAGAAGTATTGAACCAGTTCTAGGAATTCAAATAATTAAAAGTGGTACCTGTAAAGCCGCCGCTATCGTCCATATGGCCAGAACTCTCACGTCCACAGCGACTATCTTCTTTAATGCGTTCTCCGCTAATCTCACTATCGCTGTTTAGACTGTCGTATTCTTCGGATTCCGATTTGATTACTTTTGATCGGCGCTTATGCCTCTTTTCGGTATTCATGTGGTTGCATTCGCCAGCACCGGACATACTTGCTAAATTTGCATTTGAGTTGCTTCCGCTTGCATTGGTTGAGGCAGATCGTTTCACTTTCGCGCCAGAGCTGCACAAGGTATTATCATCTCCAAACCGAGTGTCATATTTGGCTGAATTTCCCGTGTGGCTTAAGGGTATGTTCCCCGACTGGTTTTCATGTTCTGGTAAATGGAATGTAGCGTAAGGATATATGTCTTCTGAGAATTCTGGTATGCGCTCAAGTCCAGCAACTGATTCAGGAGGAGATTGCTGGCAAGATTTGCGCACCGTACCGTAGAAGTGTTCACGATGTTGCATATCCTTTCCATCCGAGCCCCCGCTGGGCCTCAGTGAATCAACGTTGCGTGCGAGGGCACTTCGAGGATCTGGAAAAACGCAAGAGAAATCAATGATTAACTCCCTCCGCAGGTCTCTCAGTAGGACATACAGTTCTTAAAGCATATAAACGCTCCGATTAGGGCCAGGACCGTCCCGAATATCGATGTGATTATAACAGCAATAAGATGTGCATCGGTGAACACGGTTTGCACTTCGGGCGCCTCATCACTATCCAAGCCTCCAGTTAATCCAACAAAGCTTAATGTTTGAAAATAGAACTCTTTTGTGGATGAGCCGGCATTATTGTGCGCCGTTACGCGTAAGTTATAAGCAGTTGCCGCTTCCAAATCCCCAATATTATAGCGAGTCTGGGGAAAGAGCCATTAGATAGCTGCGAATAAATTGCGGAAATTGCCCAACAACTTACGTTAGTTTCGATTTTATTAGAAACAATGATCCATTCCGTGGAAGATCCGTGTAACTTGAACTCTATGCTAAAGTACAGTATGGGGCAGCCACCATCTTGCCAGGAGGATAGATCCAAAACCACTGATGTTATGTTGAGACGAATGAAACTTTGTTTTGGGGGTGCAATGGGCTTATTTCCTAGAAAACAAATAAGAAGACATTAATCCGTCTGTCTGTTTCTATGCTATCTCCTCCGTCAGTTTTAAAGCTATCTTAATCAAACTTTGCACGAAGTCTTTTGGTACAAATACGCTGCACATTTGTCGGAACCGGCCGGATCGGATGACTATAGCATAAAGCTGCCATAGGAACGAACGGTTGCAAAGCTAGTATTAGTGAGAAAAACTTTTTTGTTTTTAAGGCTATCCCTCCCAACGCTCGTATTTATAAGTTTTAATTGATTTCACATAATTTCACTAAAACTTGTCGAAATCTGACTACTATATAGTAGCTGCCATACAAAAGTTAGGTCTGAAAAAAAGTCTTAGTGAGAAAAACTTTTTTGTTTTCAATGTTATCGCTCCCAAGGTTCTTATTTATAAGTTTTCAATGATTTCACATAATTTCAACAAGATTTGTCGAAATCGGAGCACTATATAGTATAGCTGCCATACAAACTGTCAGGCACATTTCAAGCTCCAAGGGTATATAAACTTCGGTCGAGCCGAAGTTAGCTTGCCTCTATTTTTCTTATTTGAAATTAATAAATCAATATATTAGGTGCAAAGAATATCTGTGGTTACTAGATTGGGTCGTCGTTTCTTGACGAATTCATTCCACTTGGCATTTAAGCAGGCTATCCACACACGAATTTGTTCGACGAATTTGTTCAGTTCGACGAAATGTTCGACGTTAGTGGAGGTGTTCGTGACAGTTTTTTTGTTCGACGCTTTGTTCGCAGAGAATATAAATGTTTCTATCTTGCGAGTGTTCGTGCGAACATGTTCGTCAATGGATGGGAACATTTTGACGAACATCATTTGTAAAAAATATTTGTAGAGTGAACAAGTGGCCAAATGAGCAATGAAATGTTGCTGGAATTTATTGAATGCCCCAATGCCAATCGCCATTTAGGCCATGATTTTTTTACTTTCCGCTGCCATATTTTCATGTTTATTCGGTGAGATTTTGAATCAAATGATGTTCATAAAAAATGTTCGCCTGGTTAGTGGGCAAATTAATTTTTGTGCGGCAAACAAGTTCGTCGAACAAATTCGTGTGTGGATGGCCTGCTTAAGCAATCAGTTTCAACTACTTAAGCAATTCCGACTTTCATTAAACCAGATCTAGTAGTATGGCAAGATATGATTGTCAAATTCCATGTAACATTGTTCCATTGGAATTACACTTGCAAACGCTTACACGAAAACCGACTCGGAATTCGGAACAGGGCCGATAAATAGTATTATTTGTCAATTTTTATAATAAAAATTTTAAATAAAAATTGAATTCAAAACGGAGGGAGCCCGACCATATATCGGCCTATAAATACACATTTATATCTTTCAGTTGATATATAATATCTATGTACAAGTGCATGCACATATGGGTCATTCTTTTACAAACCAAACGGTATTTAAACCCACCAGTTTTCATTAAAATAATTGTAATTTTCTAGTACTACGTTTATGCTATGAAATTCAGGATTTCTTCAATTTGCAAAATCGAATTTGTTCTTGTTTATGCAGTACATTCACAAAATAAGCAGCGCACATATGAGAAAACAAAAGATCTGGCAACACCAACGCAATGTTAAGTTGTCTCCGGCGCGGCATTTCATTAATTGACAGCGAATTCATAGTCACCTTTCGTGTGCAAGTCGAACTCATAAAATAGTGTTTATGCGCGTACTTTTAGACCCATTTCATGAAACGATTTTGCAAAATTTGCATAGCATAAACGTAGTATAGTATAGGGACCTAACCTCAGAAAATACTAATAAAATTACATTCGATAGACCGCGAAATTTGAAGAATTTTCATGCAAATAAAATCGCAGGGGTCATCGATGGTTTCTTTTTAAACCAATTTTGAAATTTTAATTTTTTACTTAAAAATATACATATGCTTTGGGATATATGTCACATTTAATTGAAATTTAATGGATTTTTAGTTTGTTACCCATTAAAATAGACTGCTCGAAATTTAATTTTACTGTGTCCAAATTTGTATCCTTATCGAAAGAAGAAGTCATCGTCTATTTAAAGCGTCACAAGTGTATTCTACGGAGAAAAACTGGGAATATTGTGGCGCTGACTGTAAAAACGCAGAAAAGAGCAACCAACTATTCTTTTTTGGTGCTGAAAAATGTGTCCTACTCTAACAGAGCGGAATAGAAAGAAGTTTAGAAAACAGTGCGAGTTTTATAGGGCCTTTAACACGAAACTAAAAAAACTTTGTGGATCCCTCAACCCGCACAGAGAAAAAAAAGGATAGTTTCTGATGATCCTCAGGATATTTTCGGTTTCCATTTGGACTAGATAGTTAACTATCCTTTTTTGGGATCCATTGGATATTTTCGAAATCGATTTATTTTCGATTAAAAGGATAAAAAAAAAAATATCATGATCTTTCCAGAAAAGTGAAATGGATATTTAAAAAATGGATCTTAAGTGGATATCGAATATCCACCAAGAGGATTTTTTTCTCTGTGCGTGTGTACAAACACAAAACCAAAAAAGAAAGGACATTGTCGAATTTCCACATTTTAAGAGGAAAAAAAAGGAAAATTTTTCGGATATTTGGAAAAATGTATGTTTTACGAACGGTCCGAATTACAAAGACAGGATTCATAAAATCTTCCACTGTTGTATATTCCAGCAACAAAAATCCTAGCCAATGATGTAAATATGTCGGAGGATAGCCTTTTTTATAATCGCGCGATTTATGAAAACAAAAAATTTGGCCTGCGGTTTATTTAAAACAGATTTTTTACACCTCCTCATAGGAGGATGATGATGGAGTCGAGAAAGAAGAACAAAACTAATTTTTTTCAATTTCTTACGTGGACTAGGCCTTCTTGGGATACCACATAAAAAAATACGCACCTAGAACTTTACTTTTAAAGGGTGGTGTGGAAAATAGTTGAACAATGACATATTTTTCAAGGCACTTAAACAAATTTTTATGATTTATTAAGTAAAAATTAAAATTTCAAATTTTCGTTCGTTTAAAACGAAACCATAGATGAGCCCCAGGTATTTTTTGCATGAAAATTCATCATAATTCACTATCAATCGAAAGAAATTTTTAATGAATTTTCTGAAGTAAGGTCCCTGTACTAGACAATTACCATAATTTTTTTTAAATATTTTAGTTTGACCGCACGCAGGCGTTCTGTTTGTAAAAGATTGACCCATTTGCGTTCTTATAAAAAATGACAAATTATTCTTATTTTTATTTATATTATCAAAATTTTCAAAGATTTCTTATTTTCAGTTTTTAAAATAAAAATTGAAAATAAAAGTTATTGTTTAGTTTTTATAAAAAAATTAAAATTTAATAATCGTTAATTAATTTTAATAACTAAAAATAATTTTGAAATTAAGAATTGAAAATATAAGTTTTTCCTGTTTTTGAATTTACCGCAAATAAATAAAATATGTGTATTTTCCACTCTTCTTGGATGCTTTTTTAGGCTTCAGTTTTAAGCTCATAACTATTATTTATTATTTCGGGATTGGCAAAAAATGGACTTATTGTTTTCTACTTTTGCATTCGCTCAACCCAATTTTCGAAGCACTTTTCCACTCTGATTGGGGCACCCCCAAAACATGGGTCTTAAAGGAAATCAGTATTTACAGTTTCGGCATCAATTGTACCTTTTGTTTTTGTAGATTCTACTGCGCTAGTAGGACTCGTGCCAATTTTGTTAAAAGTGTTTATTGTGAACTGATATCGTGTTCCGCATTGCAGATTTTCCAGAACATATGAATTGACTCGGCGATCCAATGAAATCTCCTCCCACTCAGAAGACTCCCGTCTGTAAGTCAATGTAAACCCTCTTAAGGGAGCTCCACCAATGTCCTCGACTCGCCATTGAATAGAAACTGAATTTTTCTGAACCGAATTGACAGAAACTATGGGAGCTGACGGTGGCACTATAATCACATAAAATCAGATCAGTATTGCAATGCGAGCACCAATAAATAATACAGCATACCAACCTTGTACATATAGCTGATATACGATATGATCCGAACCAAGAGAATTTCTGACCACACACGAGTAGTTGCCTTCATTCCAGCGCTGGATGTTGCGAAGACTTAATGTATTATCGCTGCTCACATCCAGTCGAATGTGTTTCTTCAGCCGGTTGTTCAATACCTTCCAGTCTGCATTCGGCTTTGGATTGCCCACGAAAACGCACGCCAACTTAACGTCCGCTCTCCAGCTAACGCTCAAGGTCTGACTGAACGAAATAATAGCCGCGGGTACCGAGGCGCTGGGTACCAATTTAATGACTGGCGTGCTGGGACCCTGGCCAACTCTTGTGGATGCTGTCACCCAAGCCTCATACGTTTCCCTTAAATTTAAGTCTTTGGCTTCGAAATGGCGGTTGTGCGCTGGCAGAACTTCTTTCAAAATCTTCAACTCTTGACCTTTCTCAAGTATTCGGATGTAAACATTGAACTTGGTGATCAGGCCATTAGGACGTCGTGGTGGAAGCCAGCTTATAATCACGGAAGATTCAGTATTAACAACACTTTTCACTCGCTCCGGTGCATCTGGGACGGCCTCTTCGGTGATGCATGATACCGCAGGACTCAGAACACCTTCGCCTGCACGTGTGAATGCAAGCACCTGCACGCTGTAGTTCGTGAAGGGTTGCAAACCGTGCAGCACAGTGCTAAGGGCTGAAGTTATTTTCGTTTCTCGAGTGCTGTACTCGTTTTCAAGATATACCGGCTCGTAGAGCAGCTTGTATCCCTGTATAATACCGTGGCTGAGTTCTTTTGTTGGCGACTGCCAGGATATTTGGATATTTTGCGCGGTCAGTGCGATACATGAAACGGCCTGAGGACAAGCTGACGGTGCATCTTCCAATGTGTGACCCAACGCCACTTCGCTAGGCGGCCCATCACCCTTCATATTAAAGGCTGATACGGTTATTGCGTACTGCATATACTTCTCCAATCCAACCAAGCGGAAGTCATTTATCCCTTCGGTGGTTAGGCTACTGACCTTGGTGTGATTTTTCACACTGTTTGAAGCGCCATGCTTCTGATATGCAATTGTATAGCCCAGCAGCTCTCCATTCCATGTATCACGTATAGGCGCTCGCCACGTAATCAACAACTATCAAAATATCAGACGATTATTTAGGCATTTTATAACATTTCGGTACATACCTGTTGTGGCCCTAAAGGCTCGGCTGTGACTTCTTGTGGGGGTGCAGATGGTACCTCAGAGTCCGTTTGCAAAAACAGTATGTCACTTGGAGCACTGGTACCCAAATGGTTCTCTGCATAAAGGCGAATGTGGTAAGCTTGCGCTGGTTTAAGAGCTCCCAACTGTGCCGTAGTTCGATCACCGGGTAGAAGTTTCTGGTTGTTATGCTCATGCCAAACATCTGTAAAAAACCAGGATTTTAGAATATAGTTCAAACATTTCAGTATTATGATCGCTCAAAAATATTTTCCAACTTTAAGCTTAGTACTCAGACAAACTAAATCGCTTTAGCTGGGTGTCAACTCCGTATAAAAACGAGAGCGCAAGTTAAAGTCGGCTCTAACCGACTTCGATATACCCGTTACTCATGAAAAAACATGTTTAACAGTGTTCCTACGTTCCTTAGGGTGAACATCTGAAAAGTATGCAACACTTTTTGAACTCGGCTATTTTTCACATTTCTGCTCATAACTTGAGAACCACTCATCCGATCCTTATCATTTCTTCTGCAAAATTTGTTTTACTAATTACTAACTATCTTTAGAAGGTACGAATCGTCTATCTTTAAAACTGTAGGAGATATAACGTTTTTTCCGATTTGCGGGGGCGGGAGGGGGCGTGGCCAAAATTTGAAATAAACTTGATCTGCCTGCAGGTATAAGAAGCATTTGTCTCATACATGTCAAACCTCTATCTCTTACCATCTCTGAGATCTAGGTGTTCATACACAGAGAAAAATATCCGTTCGAATTGTAACGAAATCATGAACTTTTGTTGACGATAGTCTGCTAAGCACGCTTTTTCGATATTCATGAACATTCGTTCACAATATGCCATGAACATTTTGTTCTCACACATGAACGGTTAGGGCTTGTGTTATAAACATTTTGTGCTCGTTTCAAGAAGATATTGTTCAGAAAAAAAAATTAACCATAGTTAGGTGAATGTGGAGGTCTGGTCTCCTCCCTCCAGGGTGGTTGGTTACTCGGGAACGGCACGGAAGGAAGGAAGAGACGACCAACCCACACACCGCGTTGCAACCCACAACCTTTTCTAAGCTGTAGCTAAATTTTATTAGAATTATTAATTTGAAAATTTTTATGTTTCACCTAGTCTGGGACTTGAACTCAGGACCTCGAAGAGACTGAGCGGACGACGTCATTTTAACTCACACGACCATCCAGCTCACGCGCGAGGCAGCGACAAAATCAAATTAAGAAATGAATGCTTTCAGAATGAAGTGCTTAAGTAAGCATTAAGACTGCCGCACAGATCCAAGCCCTGTGGCTCAGCGGAAAGGCACTCGCTTAGCACGCCGAAGTCCTGGTTTCAAATCCCCGTCGTGTCCTGTTTTTTTTTTTTTTAATTTTATTTTTTTTTTTAACATTGTCTACATTTTTTACAATGCACTCTGGTCCTATGATATAAATAAATGTAAATAAGCACTGAAATCATAAAATAGCTAAAATATTTATATTTTCATGAACACTTTTTCGCATTTCATGACTACCGTTCATGTTTTATGAACGGAAAAAATAGACCACAATCATGACCATTTGGTTACAATTTTAGAACGGGATATTTTTCTCTGTGTACAGACGGACGGACAGGCGGACAGACGGTCAGACGGACAGACGGACATGTCTATATCGACTCGGCTGTTGATGCTGATCAAGAATATATATACTTTATATGGTCGGAAATGATTCCTTCTGCCTATTATATACATTTGCACGACTTTAGTATACCCTTTTTACTCTACGAGTAACGGGTATAAAAAGTGTGTCGGAAAGCTTTCGTAAAATTCCGACAGGCCTCTTACGCTCGGTGGAACTCAGACAAACTAAAATTTACCTGCCTCAGCGTCGGAAAGCTCGAGGCGCCGCTTACTTGACAGGCACAAACAGCTGATTCAATTCCGATGGGGTGGTAGCAGAAAAAATATTTTGTAATTTTTCCGACATCGACCCGTCGGAATGTCAGCAGCAAAAGCTCGACAAAAGTTATTGATTGGCATATTTTGAAACCAACGGTAAGATTTTGCATTACCCATGACTTCTACCCAGCAAGAAATCGATACCGAAAGTCACCAATACAACTAAACTTTTTGAATTCACAAATACTATCACACATGGGTTTCAGTATAATTTACGTAGGTCTAACATGACGCCTAATGGCTTGGCAAATTCTTCCTCTTCTAGTTATTGTTGCAGTTAGGCCTAACGTAAGCTATAATTGAGACGATAATCAGCTGCTTAGTTCTTGAGAACTTTGGGCATTTCTCGCGTGGTCGCCGAAGTGAAAAGTTAGTGAACGAATTGAACTCGTGTTGAAGAATAATCAGAATAGTACAATCCACCGACCTGTTTTACAGCAGGCACAAACAAAAGATGCACACATTTCTTAATTATTATATTAAAAATGTCACATAATGTAAGAAACCATAATGCGAATATGAAATAAAATGGCAAATTATGAGTTTTACTTTTCCCAGTATTTTTATTTCTTAATTATGTATATGCACTGTATAGGTTAGTACTGACGAATTTGCTTGCCAGTTAGAGCTACCAATATAGTCCTAATACAAATATTTAAATCAAAACAGTTATTAATACCAGTTAGCTCACTGGTTATCTAACTATTAGGACTAACCTCACACATACGCTCACCGATAGGTCGACTTTCGGTTAGAATCTTCCCGACGCCCATTTGCGTTTGACCAGGAACTTTCCGTATTTTAACGGTTAGCTATAACAGTTAACTGACAAGTATTTACCAGTTATATTTCATGCTGGGTATATACATTCCATATATCCTCCAAAAATCCCTAAATATTTGCAAAAACACTTAACTAAATTTAAATGCAAGCAAATCAGCGCAGTGTGACAGTTTTACATCTTGTGGTATTTTGATGAAGGGTGGTATTTTAGCATTGAACATTCACACTGCATCGTCCGCTGGGTAACCCATCAGAATATGTTGTCAATTTAGCAAGCGGACGATTTAGTTTGTCTGAGTACTAAGCTTTAACAATAAAATATTTTCCTTCGAATTGAGTTGTCAAAATTCGATTATTTCGTTTTTCAAAATTTTATGCAGATTTTTTGATCCATTTTTTGACATAGTGCAAAATCGAAGATTAGCCAAAACACGTAAAAACAGTTTTGATTTGCTTCTTACAGCAGAAAAAGCAACTAAAAATATGCTCCGCTCTGAAGTGAAAAGAGCAGAGCAGTAGTCTATGCACAAAATCGGCGAGTTCTCCGGAAATAGATCCAATTGAAAACATGTTGCGTAAGCTCGCACGTCGTGTTCACGCTGGCAGACGAAAGTTCAAATCAACTGAGGAGCTTCGAAAAGCTTTTATCGAGGAATGGGTAAAAAACAATCCGGATTCAGAGTTCGAAATCATGATTAGCGCGATCCGATTAGGTATTTTCGAGCTCATATATAAGTTTGGAGGTTAAATTCATTATTAATTGATTTTTTACTATCATTATTCATTATCCTTTTTTTATTTTTATACTCTGTACCAAAGTACATGGAGTACTTTACGTTTGTGCAAAAGTATGTTACAGGGAGAAGGAATCATTTCCGACCATATAAAGTATATATATTCTTGATCAGCATCAACAGCCTAGTCGATAAAGCCATGTCCGTCTGTCCGTCCGTCAGTCTGTCTGTCCGTCCGTATGAACAAACAGATCTCAGAGATGGTAAGAGATAGAGATTGGGCATGTATGGGACAAATGCTTCTTATATTTGCAGGCAAATCAAGTTTATTTTCAATTTTTGCCACGCCCCCGCAATTTGGAAAAAGCGTTATATATCCTACAGAGAGAAAGAGAGAGACTTAGAGATGAGCGCAGCACCAGCACTGCATTCAGCTTCTACTCCAGGTACAGAGTATTTTATAGTCGGGCTTGACCGACTTTCTCACTTGTTCGAGACTGGCTTTAATTAAATTTCACAGAAAAAGTGGAATTTTTTTTATAAAAATGTGTGAGTATCGTTAACACTTACGGGTTTTCATGTGATACATGATACTAAATTTAAGGGTTTAATTTGAAAATAACAAGCTCTCTCAATGGTATATAAATTAGCAATGACAATCTTTCAAAGGAAGAATTCAGGTACATAGTAGAAATAGCAACAAGAAATTTACCGGCTGTCACTGTCAAGTCACTAGCCATTATTTAGTCACTGTCAAGTCACTGTTTAGTCACTGTCAAGTTACTGCAAAGTCTGTTTGGACACAGTTTAGTCACTGTCAAGTCACTATCAAGTTACTGTCAAGTCATTGTTGAGACACGTCAAGTTAGTGTTTAGTCACTTTTAAGTCGCTGTCAAGTCACTGTTTGGTCACTGTCAATACACTGTTAAGTCACTGTTAAGTGATTGTAAAGTCACTGTTATTTCTCATCCAATATACAGCTTAGGCACTGTCATGTCACTGTAAAGTCACTGATTAGTCACTGTCAAGTCTCAATCAAGACATTAGTAGTATTCCTGAAAGTGATTTGCTTTTGATTTGCTTTCGATTTGATTTCGCAAAACAGCTGATCACAGCTACTCCATACAAAATGACCAGTGTGCCCAAAAAATGTAAGGAAATTTAGGTCATACTAATTGATTTCGCGAAATCAGCCTCGAAGCTGATTTCGATTTGCTCTCTCTTTGACCACTCTCTAAGAAAAAATGGCTCCGCGCCAATCGTGTTTGTTTAAATTTTATTGTGCTTTAATATGAAGAACGTTGTTATTTTGCATTCCATATTTAAGTAATTTAATGATAACTATTTATTGCCTCTTAGACTGCACATGAGACTACTGGAAAAAGGGCCCGCGGCCTACAGTGGACAGAGTCGTAAGTGCTCGAGTTCTTGGAGCTTGTGCTTGACGTATCCAAAGATGTTCAGGGTTAAATATTTGCACAGCTTTCTTAGAAGGTTCGAAATCACAAATTATTCACAATTTTATCTGTCATTCCCATTGGATTTGTCAAATTATGTCCTTTGTGGCCATAAACAAATACATAACTAATTGAATTCACCTTAGTAAAGTTGCGAACTTCTTAAAACTACAGATTCTGCCCACATACTATTGTTAAAGATTAGAAAATTCAATTTTACAAGCTCATTCGTAATTTTTTGCTTTCGCGCCATTGCACAGTGGGTGGAAAGACCGATTTTTTGGCAAAAACTCAAATTTTTAAGCTAGAAACTTGAAACTTTGGGAATTTGCTGCTCATATTACACTAGTTTACAAAAATAAAAAAAAAAATGACCCATTTCAGCTGAAATTTTTTCTTATTATAGTTTGGAATGGTGATCTAAAAAATCGATTTCAAAAATTTTTTCATTTTGGAATATAAATTTTTTAAATTTTTTTGGTAGGTACTCTTACATTTTAAGCCATATCTCAGTTCATAATTGTCAGATAGAGTCAAGTAAGAAATAAATCGAAAGGTAATGGAGCTGCCAATAATTGCGTGGAGCATTGTTTTTAAATCGGTTCAGTAGTTTGAATTCAACAACCAAGAATATTTCAAAAAAGCGATTTTTTGTTAGAAAATCCAAGAAATTTCATTTTTTAAACGACTAGAAAAATATAAAAAAATACAAAAAAATTATTTTTATTTTTTCTACTTAAGAATCGCACTTTTACGAAGAAAATACGGTATTTGTGAGGAAAATCGTGTAACACGTACCATAGATGGATCAAATTGAGTAGAGGAACTAACAGTCAAATTTGAGTATATTGTGTGTTTCCAAAAATTAACATTGTACTTTTCTTCGTTTTGTGGTCAAATTATGAAGTGAACGAAAAGCCAGAACAAAAATAAAAATTAAAAACGGAACAAAAGTCGAAGCAAACGAAAATTTATTTTAAAATATTCAGGAAAATATCACATTTTTTGCACTAAATTGTTTACAGCTCCTGTGTTTGTTCACAGATTTTGATCATCGATATCTGTTTTTCTTCGTAGAAGTGCGGTTCTTATGTAGAAAAAAAAAAATTTATTTTTGTATTTTTTTATATTTTTTCCAGGCGACCAAAAATTAATTTTCGAGCAAAAAATCGATTTTTTGCGAAATATTTTTGGATATTGTAGTCAAACTAATGAAACGATTTAAAAACAATGTTTTACTCGATTACCGGCAGCGAAATAACCTTTCGATTCTTATCTTGCTTGACTCTATCTGACAATTATAAAGTGAGATATGGCTTAAAATGTAAGTGCCCCTACCAAAAAATAAAAAAAAATTATATTTCAAAAACGGAGCCATGAAAAAATTTTTGAAATTGATTTTTGAGATCACCATTCCAAACTACACTAAAAAAAATTTTCAGTAGAAATGGGTCTTTTTGGCTGTAAACTAGTGTTATTTGTGAATTTTGATTTTTTTTGTTTAGCGCTTCGAGATACCGTGCCCGCCGCCCACATAATAGAACTGCATTAAATATCAAAATGCATGACAAATCGAAACATAATTTTATTTATATAATTTTTTCTTTAAAGTTAATATATTATAAATTATTTTCTAAAAAGAATGAATAATTGGAAATCTATTGTCAAAAACAGAACTTATTTTCATTAAAATATGCATCAATATTACAAAACTATTAATGTAAAAATTGCATCACTTTTATGTTTTTATTCATTATACCCGTTACTCGTAAAGAAACATGGTATACTAAAGTCGAGCAAATGCAGAAGGAATCATTTCCGACCATATAAAATATATATATTCTTGATCAGCATCAACAGCCGAGTCGATATAGACTTGTCCGTCCGTCTGTATGAACACCTAGATATCAGAGACTAGAAGAGCCAGAGCCACCATACAGATCAAGTTTGTTTCAAATTTTTGCCACGCCCACTCCCGCCCCCGCAATAAAAAATGTTGAATAACTTCCACATTTTTTAAGATATCGACATCAAATTAGAGCCGAATTTAACTTACACTCTCGTTTTATAATGGTATTGTATTATCGTTTGTCTTCTTAGCAGACTTAGCTGCACGAATTAGGAGATCAGTTTGGAAACCAATTTTCTTTTTTGACGAGAACTTCCTTTTTCATATGATAGAGGTGATTTCTCACCTTTATTGCCACAACTATCCTTTTTTGAACCAAATGTTATATCTAATGGAAGCCAGCAAACATTTTGATCCTTAACCCGTCGAACATTTCTTTGGCCTTTATTCACAAGTCTCTTGACTTTGACAAAAAAAAATCTTTACTTTCATTTTAATGTCCATTAAAGCATTTTCATCAGTCGAAAGTGGCGTTGATGTTGCAACGCATTTCCAAGCAAACTTTCAGCAAATCGCACGACGAATAGAAACCTCGCTCACACTTATTGAAATATATCGAAAATCCGCAAAAATCCGCTTATGTCTTAAACTCTACATAAATGTATACATAATAACGCATACTACCACATATGCACTTTTTTGAATCCTGCTGTATCTTGCTAGATATGCTCCACGAAACACAACTATATTGAGGTTAGATTTGTAAGAATTATGATTTATGTATAACATAGAAAACATAACGAAACAAAAGCTTTTATAATTTAACACATATACAACTCTTTTCTACACACCTTGACGTTTATTTTCCATTTTAAATTATTTCAATCCGTCAAACTGTTTAAAAATGGGAGACTGTCAAATATTTACAAATTTTGTAATCAGACCGCTTGCAGATACAGCGTGGCAAAGTCAGCTGACTTTGAAGGGCTGGTGTTAGACAACGGTTGTGTAATAAAATTTAAATTAAATATTTTCGATGAGGAGGGACAATTGCTCAATGAAAAAAATTATTATAACCATAAAAATTTGAAAAAAAGTATTAGGGTTTTTGCCAAAAAAACAGCCATTCCGCCCAATGTGCATTGTTTAAATTTTGCTCCAATTGAAAGCAAACTAAAATGAAATCAGGGTCGTTCCACCAACTGCTTTGCTTTTGCTTTCACGAAAGCAAATCAACTTTCAGGAATACCACTATTGTTGATTCACTTTCAAGTCAGTGTTTAGTCACTATCAAGTCCCTGTTCAGGTCACTGTTAAGTCACTGTCAAGAATACAAAATATAGATTAAAGATAAGATATAGATTCTTCTCTTCTTCTTCTTTAATGGCCATTACAACCGTTCAAAGGTCTGGGCCTCTGCGATTAACGCTCTCCATTCGCTTCTGTTCTGAGCGAGCTGCCACCAGTTGGTCACACCAAGCTCGGCAATGTCTTCCCGCACCTGGTCTTCCCATCTTAGTGGTGGTCTTCCCACCTTGCCGCCTCCATAGTCAGCCGCCTTCGATTTATACGTCTTTTTTGCTGGAGCTTCTTCCTTCATCCTGGCGACATGTCCTAGCCAGCGCAGCCGCTGCTGCTTTATGCGCTTGACCAGGCTGGTGTCCCCATAGAGCTTATACAGTTCGTCGTTTCTTCGAATGCGGAAATCATCGCCGACTTTTAAAGGTCCATAAATCCTCCGAAGAATTTTTCGTTCAAACACGCCAATCGCCGCCTTATCCGCTGCTGTCATTGTCCATGCTTCTGCGCCATATTGCAGGACTGGGATGATAAGCGACTTGTACAGGGCTATTTTTGTTCTTCGCTTGAGGTCTTTGCTCTTGAACTCCCTACTTAGCCCATAGTAGCATCGGTTCGCAAGAGTGATTCTTCGTCGGATTTCCAGACTGATGTTGTTCTTGCTGGTTATCATCGTTCCGAGGTAGACGAAATCCTCTACAACATTAAAGTTGTACCCCTCCATTGTAACAGATTGCCCAAGTCGCAATGACTTTTTGTCCGCGGTTACTAGGTACTTCGTCTTGTCCTCATTTACCGCTAAACCCATTAATCTAGACTCCTTCTCAATCTCTGAAAACGCCTTGCTTACTGCCCGTTTGGTTTTGCCGATAATGTCAATATCATCGGCATATGCAAGTAGCATTAGATTTTTATAAATAAATCCGCCGGTTCTGTTGGCATGTTCGCACTCGCGCAGTATATATTCCATCAGTAGATTAAAGAAGTCACACGATAAGGTATCGCCTTGCCTAAAACCTCTTTTGGTATCAAATGGTTCGGAGAGGTTCTTTCCTATTTTGACGGAGCTTTGCGTACTTCTCAACGTCATCATGCAAAGTCGAACGTACTTTGCTGGAATACCTAAAGTAGACAGGGCTTTGAAGAAGCTTGACCTTATCGGTGTGTCAAAGGCTGATTTATAATCAACAAAAAGATGGTGTGTTTGGACGCCTCTTTCATAGGTTTTCTCCAGGATTTGTCGAAGTGTGAAAATCTGGTCTGTGGTGGATTTACCAGGTCTAAAGCCACACTGATAAGGTCCAATCAGTGTATCAATAAACGGCTTTAGACGCTCACAAATAATGCGGGACAGAACCTTATATGCGATGGGGAGGAGACTGATCCCGCGGTAGTTGGCGCAAACTGCAGGGTCTCCTTTTTTAAAGATTGGGCAGAGAACGCTTAGATTCCAATCGTCGGGCATGCTTTCGTCAACCCATTTACGGCACAGAAGTTGGTGCATGCACCTTACCAATTCTTCGCCTCCAGCCTTGAACAATTCAGCGGGCAGCTCATCAGCGCCTGGTGATTTGTTGTTCTTTAGCCTTCGTATGGCTAAACAGACTTCCTGCTGGGTCGGCGGGTCTATCTCTATGTTGTCGATTGGTGGCATCGTTACTTCTCTAGTGGCGGCATCCTGTTCGTCATCGCCTCCCAGTAGGTTGGAGAAGTAACTTCTCCATTTGTTAAGCGCCACTTGCGGATCTGTGACTAGATTCCATGGTTCGTCTTTGCATTGTGCGACTCTGGGCTTGAAACCTTCTGTTAATTGCTTAATCTTTTGGTAAAATTTTCGAGTCTCACTCATGCCGAATAACATCTCGACTTCCTCGCGCTTTTCCTGCTCATTCTTTTTTCTTCTAAATAGGTGCTACTCCTCTTTCCCTTTCTTCTTGTAAACAATTTTATCAGCATCCGCTCTCGTCTGCAGAAATGTCTTGTACACCACGTTTTTCTCTGCAGTAGCGCGTCGGCACTCCTCATCGTACCAAGACCGCCTTTGAGGGGACTCGGAGTACCCGAGTACCTCCTCGGCAGCCGCTCTCATGGAGTGTGATATTTGATTCCATTGTTCACCTATATCGGAAGGGGATGGGGAGGATTCCTTGAGCAGTTGGGCGAGTTTAGCTTTGTAGGCTTCGGAGGTCCCTTGTGATTGCAGCATCTCGACGTTTAGCTTTCGACGTGTGCCAGTGCGTGCGGCAACCGCCACACTGAGCCGTGTGCGTACCTTGGCTGCAACAAGGCAATGATCCGAGTCAATATTGGCTCCTCGAATCGCGCGCACATCTAGTACACTTGATGAATGCCTTCCGTCGATCACAACGTGATCAATCTGGTTTCGAGTTCGTTGATCAGGGGACTTCCAGGTCGCCTTATGGATGTCTCTATGTTCAAATCTGGTACTACTTACGACCATGTTCCGGCCCGCAGCGAAGTCTATTAGCCTCTCTCCGTTACCAGAGGTTGTTTCATGAAGGCTAAAGCGTCCGACTGTCGAACCAAAAACTCCTTCTCTCCCGATTTTCGCGTTAAAATCGCCTAGCACGATCTTTATGTCGTGGTCGGGGCAGCGCTCATATAGTTGTTCCAGGCGCTCATAGAATTCGTCTTTTATCGGGTCTTTCTTGTCCTCTGTTGGCGCGTGAGCACAGATAAGACTAATATTAAAATATTTTGCCTTAAGTCTGAGCGCGGCAAGCCGCTCGTCAACTGGTGTAAAGCTGATGACAGAGTGGCGCAGTTTATCACTCACTGCAAAGCCGCACCCAAACTCGTGCTTGGTAGCATGACCGCTGTAGTAGATCTTCCAGGGGGGTGTTTTATTTCCTGTCTCATCCTGTGGTAGCGCTATTATCTTGCTTCCATATCCAGTCCATCGCATTTCCTGGAGTGCGGTAACGTCCGATGAATATTCCTTGAGGACATTCACCAAGGAAATATCATCACCATCTCCGTTGAGGGTGCGGACATTCCAGGTGCATATTCTCAAATCGTGGTCCTTAAAACGTTTGCGTGAGTCGTCATCAGGGGGGGTCCGTATCCGAGGCATTGTAGTCGCAGTTTTCATTGGTGGAGATTTTACGATGGTGGGTACCAAACCCGACGCACTAACCCTATATATTATACCCTGTAGGGAAGGGGGGGACGCCGCTCACGTTAGTCAGTAGCGAATGCGGGTGCATTGCCACTGCTTCCGGTGGTCACCACGAGGAGGTGTGAGTCGACTTGAGACGTAGTAAGCCAGGATCACTGTGTTGGTTCGCCAAGTTGAACCGATCAGAAGCTTTCCCTGACCACATACGCCCCCATTAGGCCCTGAGCTCTATGACTAGAAGTTCTGAACCAAAAAATTAGAGCTGTGCTGCTGCAGCGTTACATAACACTGAAATCAAATTTGAACAATTTTTATCAAAAGAAATTTTAAAACATGTTTTAAACATTTTGTAATAAACAAAATATAGGTGGCTTTAATTAAATTTGGATTCGTGTATGTGTATGTACAATATACATGGATCAAAATTAATTTTTTTGTGAGTCAAATTATTCCCGAATATCGAGCGCAGATCAATCTCGGCCATTCTAGAATGCTATCTCAAATGGGAAAAAATTGAGTTCGAAAAGAAGGATCAGCTTAAGATCGGCAAGGCAAAAACTGGGATCAAAGTGTTAATCCCTGACGGGCTGAATTCAAGCCATTATTAATCCCGTTTTGGATTGAGTTCAGATATATGAATGGATTAATTATTTGATTCAGAGTAATCAATAGATTAAAGATGTTGTTGGTATGGTTGTCGAAAATATTATCGATATATCGAAATATCGATATTTTTGCCCAAAATGAAGAATTTATATATCGTATATTTTTCGGAGGCGATATATCGGATATCGAATATTTTTTGGTGATATTTTCGGCGATATTTTTGTTTTAGCGCTCGGTCGCACTGTTGCGAATGACTGTTTCTTGTGCTCTGGACATTTAAGACAAAATTTTTAAAAGTTATTTAATTAAATTTGATGCACAGAAATCGCAGTGCAAACTGTGCAACAAAGTTTTAGGAACCAGTGGAAACTCAACAAATATAAAAGGGCACTTAAAAGCAAAGCATGGAAATGTTTGGCTGAAATGCAGCTCATAAACGGTAAACTTAACTATAAATGATTTTGAATTCTGGGAATTTGGGTCCTTTGTGTGCTGCTATTTATGCATTTTTTCATATTGTGGATATTTATATCGTGAGACTCATTGTACATATGTTTGTAAGTCTATAAAAGGGGCATAAACAGGCTCGTACATGTTCAATCTTCGGAAGCTTTAATGTAAATCAATTATAACCAGGGCTCAATACTGGAACCGAAACCGGAACCGCTAACCGAAATAAACCGTTTCAAATCGAGTACCGGAACCGGAACCTGAACCGATACAATTTTTTTTTTTGGAACCGAATACCGTATACCGTTATTATTGGAACCGATAAAACCGGAACGAAACCGAAACTTTGGTACCGGTACCTAATTATTTTAAGAGTGTGCACAAGTATGTAAATAAGAGGAATCATTTCCCACCTTATAAAGTTCTTGATCGGCATCAACAGCCGTGTCAATATAGCCAGGGCATATATACAGCAAAAGCTAGTGCAACTGTTGATTTGTTTTTATACTTTGCACGAAAGTACACAGGGAATATAGTAAATTTGTGCATTTGCACTGCAAATATAAACACATTCGCCCTTTCTAGCAAAATCGCACTTAAACGTATTTGAAAACATTAAACCGTTCTTAACTGGTGGTCAGATTCATCCAATAGGAGTTGTAGATCAAACGGTCAAACTAATAGTCAAAATTCCAAAAATGTTCATAGGACCTAAGATTATTACGTATGTAGACAAAAAATCAAAAGATTGAACAGTCCAAATTATTATATTAGCTTGTAAATGGTAATGTAGACGGGTATACCGGAGTTGTAGATCAAACAATTAAACAGCAAAAAATAATTAAACAACTTAAATAAATTCGAATGAAGATTTGATAGACTGCAATAGTAGTAGTGTACCAAAAATCGGAAATTTACAAAATTGCATGAGTTCAGATTATCATAAGGATATGATAGGTTCAAAAATATTAGAAATATGCAACAATTCTTATTTGAGTAAATGAGACGTGTTGATCAAACGGACCAAAAAATCGCAAAATTTGCAAAGTTTTATAACGATTTTGATTCTCATGAAGACGGGTAAATAGACGGATGGTGAATTTTGCTAGATAAAGATTTGATTGATGGTAATTGTCCAGTTTGCTTCACTTCTTCGCTTTGTGAGCGGCGTAGCAACGCACGTCGGGTACGTGCTAGTACATTATATGATATTTATTAGCATATTATGTAATCATTAGTTATTACATACAAAGAAAACGAAATTTTAAGGCCATATAATTTTAAAAAGTGAAACCATTCAACAGGAATATAATAATTTGAATTTTTTTCAGAATTTTGTTTTTTTTCCGTATTAAAAATAAGTAGTACTTATATCGGTGAGTACCGGTACGTACCGGTATACCGAAATAAAAATTGGGTACCGGAACCGAAACTAATTGAAAACCAAAACAGAACCTTTAACCGAAACATTAATTTCGGGACATACCGGTACTGGAACCGGAACCGAAATTCGTTTCGGGATTAAGCCCTGATTATAACTAGGTTTAAAATCTTCAAATTTGTTTAGACGAAAAATCAACCAAAGCAGACATTAGTAGTGTATGCGATAAAGAATTTGGGGGCCTTTTAAAGTAAATATGGAAACAAAGTAATTAAATTTTTTTGTGTGTGTATTTTTAAACAGTACACTCAATCCATTCCCATTTCTACTGCCAACGACAAGTGGTTATTTATTTGGAAATGTAAAAATATTAAAATTTATAATCGCGTCTTTGTCAGAATTGATTGAAAAAAAGCAAAAACGTTAAAGGAATATATGTAAGGATAAAGTGAAACAGGACTTTCATCAAATCTGTAGTTTTGCATTCACCTGCGACGCCATTACCATTACCAAGTTCAATTTGTGAGAGTTAAAAATTAAATAAAAACTTAGTAACTTTTGTTAATATAATAAATATTTAATAAATCCATATTTTTTTTGTTTTTATTGAAAAATATCGATAATATCGATAATATCGATGTTTTTGACACCAAAATATTTATATCGAAATGATACTTTTTCAATATCGCCAAAAATATCGATATAGATATTTTTGAAATATTCGACAACCCTAGTTGTTGGGCAGCTTAATAAAGGTTGATTTTTTAGCTATTATCTTTTTGGCAACACTGGTTTAAACAGCTCACGCACGTTTCGTGTTTTGTTTCACTGTCTAACATCTTCAGTTTGGTCTATAATTTAACCATGAATCGTCTTACAAACGAACAACGCTTGTAAATTATTGAATTTTATAACCAAATGCGTGCTCTGTTAAGAAAGTTCATCGCGCGCTTCTTCCATTTTATTTAATCGACCCACTGAAGCGGCTATTCGGGCTATTGTGACTAAATTTCGCACCAAATTTACATTGTTGGACATTAAACCACCAACACGCTTACGTAGAGTGCGAACTGAAGAAAATATAGCAGCTGTATCGGCCAGTGTTAATGATGACAATCAATTATCGATTCGTCGCTGTTCGCAGCAATTGGGCCTCTGTTACACAACAACCGGTCAATTGGCCGCCTAGATCGTGCGATTTAACGCCGTTAGACTATTTTTTGTGGGGCTATGTTAAGGCTCATGTGTATACAGACAAGCCCGCTTCAATTGACGTATTGGAAGACAACATTGAAGCATTTATTCGTGAGATACCGGCCGAAATGTTGGAAAGAGTACGCCAAAATTGGACTAAGCGTATGGACCATTTGAGGCGCAGTCAAGGTCAACATTTGCATGAAATAATCTTCAAACATTAAATTATATGGACCGTACTATAGTTTCAAATAAAGATTTCATGCATTTTTCTGAATTTTATGTGTTTGTTTTTGAAAAACTTTCCTATAGTTCTTAAAAATCACCCTTTATAACCTACAAAATTTCATTAAATAGATCCTGTCTTGCACAATCAAATATTATAACAAGTTTGTGAATAATACATACCTCCTGCTTTTTTATACTGCAATATGTAGTTAGATATTGGCTGGGAGTCCCTGTTGTTTCCACCACCACCGCCCAATAAAACCGAATCCTGATCGTTTGGCGACCAAGCCAATGTTACAGAACGACTCCCCAAGTCCATGACGTGTAAATTGACTGGAAAATTTGGAGGCTCTTGCACTTGCAGATGTATAACAGCTCTATCATGACCATATGCGTTGTTAGCAATACAAGAGTATTCTCCTCGATCAGTTAGAATCGTCTGCAGAATCGTTAGCTCAGATGAGACCCCATGTGCCAATGGGGAATTTTTTACGTGATATCGTATATCGTATGTTGGGTCGATGCGGTTTGCCTTAGCTCTCCAAGAAATATCTAGGGGTCGATCACCGTTGGCTTCGCAACGAATTGTTATACGTTCACCTCGTCGTATTGTAAACTGCTTTTTGGAAACACTAACCGATGGGCCAACTATTAAATAGGAAAATGTTATAGACATGCTTAATCAAAGTCTCATAATAATTACCATGAACGGTTAGTTTGATAAGTGTGCTTAGTCCAGCGCCAATGCCGTTGCTCGCCTGACATAAATAGCTGCCCTCGTGTTCCCGCCCAACTTTTGATATAATCAGCGAACCATTTGAATGTGTTTCAATAATAGAGTGTGAGTTCCCGTTGCCAATTCCATAGCTTAGCTCGCGATAGTCCCCAGAGTCACCTTTATACATACAGATATTAAATATTATCTGAATTCAATAGTTTACATTACTAATTTTGTAATATTGATTCTGAAACTTGAGTGCTTCAAATAGTTAGGACAGTTTTTTTTGCCCTGAAGCTGAAAGGCATTTTAGTGCACGAGGGCTTGAAAATATGATTACCTCAGAAAAAAAATATTTGGGAATTTTAAGTCGAATTGGTTATCTAGTAATCTGTTTAAAAATCAAATACAACAAAATACAACAACAAAATGTACTTCCAAAAAATAAGCTGACATCACCAAGTCCTGAGACCAACCAGCTATATATAATTTTCAGTGTTGATCAACACTTCGATATCTCTTAGAAAATATAAAACCAAATAAAGAAAAGCTTCTTTTAGTTAAATAGCATATTTGTCTACATCTCCAGGTTAAGGTATGAGGCTAAAAGTCAAACAGACCTGGATTCAAATCTCGTTAAGGATATCCACGGATATTTGTTATCCCATCTTCCTGAACATATCAGAGATTGTAAGTAATGCGAAGAGTCAAATTTGCGAGGATTAGCAGGCTGGAGGTCATTTTACGTTTGCATATAATTTTAAACAGGAACACACAACACCACAAAGGAGGCTGGTCGACTATACGGTTGTTTCAAGAACCTCCCGGTTCAGCAGCTGCCTCCTCATGCTAGCGCAGGAACTCCAAGAGGTCTTAACAAGAAAAACCAGCACTAAAAGACAACCCCCAGTTGACAGCAGCCTTTGCGCGTCTGTGTGTCCCAAAATGGTACTGTAAAATGTAAATGTAAAATTGGCTATACAGCTCCTCGAACGGGGCCAAGCCAAGCTTCTCTCAATCTCTTGGCGTGTGTGCTTCAAATTTTTCGCACAAGAGAAAGGGACCTACAGTTTAACGCCGGATCCGAACGGCAAAGTTTGAGAATTTGCTTTTTCATGGCTAGTTACTTCACAGCTGGCGCCAATAGCTGGTTAAGGTGACCGTATGTGTAAAAGCTATTTTCTAAAGAAAGAAAAAAACTTTTATTATTAGATGTTCAGAGGGGGGATCGAACCCACGACCTCCCGCCCAGCAGTCCAGCACACTAACCACTGGGCCACATACGGCCAAAATGGTACTGTATTACTGAGAAAGATTGTCTCCCTACTGCTAACACAGTTAGGGTATTCACCAGTCCCCGTAAAATGGAAAATAAAAACTGATGAACTTCAAAAGTTTAAGACAACAAAATACATAATACACTAAGTGCAAGTTAAAGTCGACTCTAACCGACTTCGATATACCCGTTACTCATGAAAAAACATATTTAACAGTGTTCCTGCGTTCCTGAGGGTGAACATCCGAAAAGTATTTGAACTCGATATCTTCAAAAATGTGAGAGTTATTCAACATTTTCTATTGTGGGGGCGGGGGTGGGCGTGGCCAAAATTTGAAACAAACTTGATCTGCGTGCAGATAAAAGAAGAAGACATGTCAAGTTTGGTAGCTCTAGCTCTTATAGTCTCCGAGATCTAGGTGTTCATACAGACAGACGGCTGTTGATGCTGATCAAAAATATATATACTTTACATGCTCGGAAATGATTCCTTCTGCCTGTTACATACATTTGCACGACTTTAGTATACCCTTTTTACAAATAGAGGCAACTAACTTCGGCTCGACCGAAGTTTATATACCCTTGGAGCACGATATATGCCTGCCAGTTTGTTATATGGCAACTATACGATATATTCATTCAATTTTGAGACATTTTTGAAAACAAAAAAGTTTTTCTCACTAAAACAACTTTTTTGACCGATCGTTCCTATTGCAGCTATGTGCTATAGTAGTCCGATTTGAATCAAACTTGGCAGAATTGTGTGGTAGCATATAATATTGACCAGTAACAAGTTTGGGAGCGATAGCATTGAAAACAAAAAAGTTTTTCTTACTAACACATTGTTTCAAACTTATCTTTTGTATGGCAGCTATACTAAATAGATGTCCGATTTTCATAAATCTTGGTGCAGTTATGTGAAAGCATAGCAAACTTATAAATCCGCGGGTTGGGAGGGATAGCACTAAAACTAGTTTTTCAACCGATCGTTCCTATTGCAGCTATATGCTATAGTCATCCGATCCGGCCGGTTCCGACAAATGTGCAGCGTATTTGTACCAAAAGACTTGCAAAGTTTGGTAAAGATAGCTTTAAAACTGACGGAGGAGATAGCATAGAAACAGACGAACGGACAGACGGACATGGCTATATAAACTCGGGTCGTCATGCTGATTAAGAATATATATACTTTATGTGGTCGGAGATGCTTCCTTCTGTGCGTTACAAACATCCGGACAATTTCAATATACCCTCTCCAAGGGTTTTTGTCTTCAAAAAATACGGCCACACCAAAAATAATACAAATTAAATATCCGCTAAGCTGCATCTGGCCAGTAAATAAATTGAGCGCTTATCCTCAAAATAGCACGAAGCACTCTCTAACAAAACCTGGATGCAGTACAAACCTTCTTTACGAGATTTGACGGTTTTTCTAAATTGCTGGTTTTAAACCGACCTAAACGTGGTTTAGAACCATATCTCAAAAATAAGCTTTGATCATGAAACTTGGTAATATGAAGTGGAAAATTTACTGGTTCAGGACCGGCTTCGAACTGGATTAAAAGTGGCTTAAGGCCATATCTCTGTAGTTAATTTAGCTTTAAAATTGACATTAGGTGTTTAGGTTGGTATCATTTGAATGATTTGGAATTGAACCGGTTTTGAACCCGGGTTTATGCAGGGATCACTTTTCCATAGTGTAAGAGTAATTTATGGCCTTTTTATAGCAACAAAATATTTGTGAATATGTATTTCTGCAAATATTGGTAATATGGGTGGACATAGGAGAGTTTTCTTTACATATTCCTAAAGGAGATATGTGGCCTTTTTATACTAAACATTGGGCGTATTCAGCAGATAATTTCGATTAGTGATTAGCGATTTACGATTTGCGATTGCTGATGAGTCTCTGCTGAATGGAATTGATGGCAGACTTTAAGATAATCTGTGGGTGAGGTACTTTTTAAAATTGGAAAATACTGACACAAAATCCTTAATATTTATAGATTTGTTACATAGAAAATTTCATATGAATGTCTGCACTAAGGTAGGCTGACCCAGTAATCGATAAGCAATCATACGTTTTGTTCGATTTCTATTCAGTAAACATGATTGTCAAATTTTCCAATCCCAATCGGCAATCACTGTATTCAGCAGGTAAAATCGGCAATCATAAATCACAAATCGTTAATCGAAATTATCTGCTGAATACGCCCATTTTTTCGATCGCATTCGCACAACTTTACAGATTGACGAAAGTTACTACGAAAAGTGAAAAAAATATTTTTATACGGCATTCTTTCGCTTCTCTCTAATGAATTATGTTCTGCAAATATTACAACAAACCAATAGTGGCGCAATGCTCAAAAGATGTGGACATTATTCTATTTAAATGTAACCCTTCTCCCTTCTATTTAGCTTGTAAAGAACTCAAGTTTCAGAATCAGCATGGATATAATAATATTAACTAATGTCATATAGAGGCTGAATATTTTAACAAAGTAAAGAAAAGATCTCGTACCAATTGACTGCTTCCATTGCACTGAGGGCTGTGGGAATCCATCAGCCTTACATGTTATCATTACTAAATTACCTAAAATCGCATCTTGGTCGACAGGTTTGAGAATCCACCTAGGAGGTACTGTTTTAAGATAATTTTGTTAGCAAGCAATTATAATAGAAAAGAGTATATTGAGTATTTAATTCATCAAATTATACATGCACATGCTATCAAAGTAAACAAAATTACTTACCTACATATTAGACAGAATTTAAACCAAAATGTTTTGAAGTCTACAATTCTTAACTTAACTGGAATGGGATCATTAACGATACCGATTTTAGCAGGAAAACCTTTAACATTAAAAAGCTGGGTTGCACTTCTCAGTTTGGTTCGCGGCATTTAATTTTTACCCAACATAATTCTCTATCAACCCACAAAAACATATCACAAACCCACTAAAACATAAAATTGTAACTATTGTAATTATTTGGTATGAATAGTATCACATTGATAAGTAAATTAATGTCACAATGACTAAATTAATAATATTAAAAAGATTTTTTCTTGAGTACATTTTGATTATTTATTAATGACCATTACTGCAGGTTAAAGAATATTGAACTGATAGAATATATCTTCTATCTATTCTAGCCTTAAGTTTAATTCGGTTTTAAAGGGCGAATGCATTTAGCTGCACTTCAGTACTTTTGTCTCCGAAAGCATATGGATATAGTAATTTTTTTAATATAATATATGATTTTTAGATCAATGATTTGTAGTTGATGCGTTTTTCTTTTCGCAAAGTTCAAAGTACTTAAAAGATGATCGATGAACATGTCGAGATCTAATTTCGGATTTTTTTATTTTAATCGGAAATGGTGACTTTTTAAATCTTTTGGTTTATAAAAGAATGACCCCTATCAGTGCATCTTAAAAAAATCAAGAGCGCATTATTTAGTACTTATAGCAGAGATTGTAGTTTTTTCAGTCATTTCTTGAGGAGTAACTGAAAAATACCTCAATTCTCTGATTGTTTACACTATCTGAGCAACTTATATGAGATATCTGACAAGATTAAGTACAGCTTTCTAAATTTACTATGAATTAATAGATTTATTAATGCAATTTTAAAATTACCGATTCGGTATTTAGCATGGTTTTTGAATAAAACCAAACCGCAGTGTCGGTTTGGCTCACTCTTAGTACTCGAGCGCTATACATTCCAAATAGATATTTTTGGCTTTCAGCTTTTATTCATTTAAAGGAATCTAAAATATTGATTTTCATGTACAGGTTAGGCCATCTAAACCATCGGGCTTGGCAAAATAACACAAGTAAGATTCTGTTTATATCGGAGAATGCAAATTTGGTTTGATTAGTTGTAAATGATCTGAGTAAGAGCGGATGACTCAATGTACTCTGCAATTTAATTCTCGTTTCAAAGGGTTTCTTTGTTTAATGAAAAATATATAATATATATAGGCCTGTTCTGAATTCCGAACGTTTTCAAAAAGTAAAAACGAAACGAAAACGAACGTTTTACTATTTGCTGTTCCCAATTCCGAACGATTTGGCTACGTTTTGACTTTTCGAACTCGGTTTCGAAGTCGCTTTAATAAACAGCTGGCTGGCTGACCTGCGCGAGTGTTTGTGTATATCGACAGCAGCCAGAGTTGGCATAATCGCTATAATGTTAATTTCCAAAGCTCTTATTTACACTTAAAGTCAATTTATTTTTATTTAAAAAAGTTTTTAATTGTCATATTTGAATATGTGATGTCAAATATGGTTAAATATAGCTAAATAAAATAGAAAAAGTGCTGACCGTATAAATTATCTATATATATAAAAGAAAGTCGTGTTAGTTACACCACTTATAACTCAAGAACGGCAGAACAGATTTGGGTGAAAATTGGTAGGGAGGTAGCTTAGAGCCAGGAGACGGACATAAGATACTTTTAATCCCGTTCGACAGCGTTCCCATGTGGAACATTCGCGGTTTTTTGTTTTTCATTCGATCAAGCTCAAACTCATTTTCAAAGATCTATATGAAAATTCAACAAAAACTGCATACCAATCTTCCGGAAAATTCACCCCCATTGGGTGGAAAGTGGGTGGTCAAGATTGTATGGGCGAAACTTAAGTTGCCAGCGACTAGCTCCAAACTCATTTTCAAATTTACATATAACAAAACATAAAAAAGTGACTTTCCAATTTTGGAAAATTTATCCCCAAAGTGGAAAAATTCGCGGAAAACTGTTGTATGAAACTTTTTTGTTTTTCATTCGATCAAGTTCAAACTCATTTTCAAAGATCTATTGAAAATTCGACCACAACTGCATACCAATCTTCCGGAAAATTGGGTGGAAAGTGGGTGGTCAAGGTTGTATGGGCGAAACTATAGTTGCCAGCGATTAGCGTCAAACTCATTTTCAAAATTACACTAACAAAACATAAGTTGTGCATAGTACGCAAAGTGGTCTGTGGGCAAGTGGGTGGGATGTGGGTGGAATGTGGCGGTATGTGGGCGGGAAGTGGTTGGTTGTAGGTGTGAAGTGGGTGGGATGGAATGGGAAGTGGGTGGAATGTGTCGGTAAGTGGGTGGGATGTGGGTGGGATGTGGGAGGTATGCGGGAGGGATGTGGGTGGAATGTAAATGGGAATGGGTGGTTTTTGGGCGGGAAGTGGGTGGGAAGTGTGTGGGAATGTGGGTGGCATGTAGGTGCGAAGTGGGCGGAAAGTGGGTGTGATGTGGCGGTAAGTGGGAGGGATGTGGGTGGGTGTGGGCCTGAAGTGGGTGTGCGTTGGTTCTATACTGTTGAAGGCGCGGCGAAGCGTGACGGGCTATTTGCTAATGAAACAAAAGTATTCTTCCATGGTTGTCTATTAAAACTGACACGCGGACGAAGTCGCGGCGGGTTTTGCTAGTTTTAAATAAAGCAACCCTAGCAGCTATCGATTGACGATTGAATTTGACTAAAACGTAAAGTGGAATTCAGAACAGCGCGGTTTGGTTACGATCGCTCGGTTTTGCTTTTTACGCAATATTTTATAGATGTTTATAAAAAAATTATTTTAAAATACACTCAAATTGTAAACATTTTAAGTTGTGATACTAAACGATTTAAAAAATGTCTAACAATATTTAATTCATTAGTTTATAATTTTGGGGATTTGTTTTAACGCTTTTAATAGCAATTACTTTTCATTCCGCTGACTCTGCAGCACAACTTTTGAAAGCGACAATTTTGGTCGATTTGCGGAATTCTGAACAGCAATCAACTCGATTTGAGACAATTCCACTCGTTTTCGGAATTCGGAACAGGCCCGATAAGGTTTCAGATGCCGATGGCTTAAATAACCCACCCTGTAAAAAACAATTTAATGTTGTATATGCCCATGCCTTTTCAGGATTATCTTGGAGAGCTGTAGATATCGTAAGCGCCTTGAGAACGGCGAGTAAGCAAAGTAGGTGCCTGCCAATTAATTAACCGATTAGAACAGGTACAAATATATTTACATCTCTAATAGCGAGATGAAAATATATCCCTTGCATTAGTTATATTAAGGTTGAAAAACACAATCATCTGAAAAATATTCAGAATTCAGTAAATTCCATCTGCTTAACTTAAGGAATAATGCATTAATGCATTTTAAATTTCAGGTGATGCACAGGTGTCATTAAAACACTGGCACCCGACTATAAGCCAACGGATTGTTGTCCCTTAAGAAATAGTTAGAAAAACGCCAGGACGCTACAACGATGCAATGCTTTTCATATAGTTGAGTTTTCTATTTCTATGTATATTAGACTGGATGAGTTTTGGGTTAATCTCTAAAATTTCTAAATTTTTTTAATATGTTTTTTCTCTTTATATTCTTCTAGAGGAATATTATAGCAACATTTAAAATGTAAGTGTTCGATATTTATAGCGCGTCTGGTATTAATTATATCGTATTAATTTATCTTAAACAAAACGAGAGCGTAAGTTTAAGTCGGCTCTAACCGACTTCGATATACGCGTTACTCATAAAAAAACATGTTTAACAGTGTTTCTGCGTTCCTGAGGGTGAACATCATAAAAGTATGCAACATTTTTTTTACTCGGCTATTTATTATCCGATCTTGCTGTAAATTTCAGGGATTATAGTTATTGCTAATATAAATTTAAGTTATAAGTTTGAACCCGATATCTTAAAAAATGTGGGAGTTATTTAACATTTTCTATTGTGGGGGCGGGGGTGGGCGTGGCCAAAATTTGGAACAAACTTCATCTGCGTGTAGATAAAAGAAGAATACATGTCAATTTTGGTAGCTCTAGCTCTTAAGTCTCCGAGATCTAGGTGTTCATACAGACAGACGGACTGACGGACATGTCTATATCGACTCGGCTGTTGATGTTGATCAAGAAAAAATATAATTTATATAGTCGGAAATGATTCTTTCTCCTTGTTACATACATTTGCACGACTTTAGTATACACTTTTTACTCTACGATTAACGGGTATAAAAAAACAAACAAAAATCATAAAAAATGTTGCTCTGATATTCCGCTAAAAGGATTTAAAGAGAATTAACATTAAAAAAGTTTTTTATATTATAGAGATTAAATTCGAAACTAATCTCTGAAAAAAAACTGAAAAAACTTGGATGTTTTGATATGAAGTGTACGCTTGAAATATCCAACATTAATATTAAAAATAGAGGCAAGCTAACTTCGGCTCGACCGAAGTTTATATACCCTTGGAGCTTGATATGTGCCTGACAGTTTGTATGGCAGCCATACTATATAGTAGTCCGATTTCGACAAATCTTGTTCAAATTATGTAAAATCATTGAAAACTTATAAATACGAGCGTTGGGAGCGATAACATTGAAAACAAAAAAGTTTTTCTCACCAAGACTTTTTTTAGACTTAACTTTTGTATGGCAGCTATGCTATATAGTTGTCCGATTTCGATAAGCCTTGGTGAAATTATGTGAAATCATTAAAAACTTATAAATACGAGCGTTGAGAGCGATAGCACTAAAAACAAAAAAGTTTTTCTCACTAAAACTAGTTTTTCAACCGATAGTTCCTAGCTATATGCTATAGTCATCCGATCCGGCCGGTTCCGACAAATTTGCAGCGTATCTGTACCAAAAGACTTCGTGCAAAGTTTGGTTAAGATAGCTTTAAAACTGACGGAGGAGATAGCATAGAAACAGACGGACAGACGAACGGACGGACGGACAGACGGACATGGCTATATCAACTCAGCTCGTCATGCTGATCAAGAATATATATACTTTATGTGGTCGGAGATGCTTCCTTCTATGCGTTACAAACATCCGGACAATTTTAATATACCCTCTCCAAGGGTATTAAAATGTTGCAGTGGTATTCCCCTTTAAAGATATAAAGAGAAAACACTTAAACATTTTTTTTTAAATTTTAGAAAACATCCCCTTTATTTCCCATATATTTCAAATTTGGGATTTTAAGGGCGAGCTCGCGTCCAGTAAATGCTATACCGGTCGCTATCAAACCTTTTAATTATATCTATTGGGACTAAAACGAAACGTTTTTCGTCCGATATTTTGAAATCAAAACGAGAAAGCCAAGCTAACTTCGTCTTTGCCGAAGTTTTTATACCCTTGCAAATGTTTTAATACATCAGAGTTTACGAACGTTAGCATCAAAACAAACAATTTTTCTAAATAAAACCCACTTTTTGACCGATAGTTCCTATGGCAGCTATAAGATTTAGTCATCCGATCCGGTCGGTTCCGACATATTAGCAGTGTACAGTAAAAAGAAGACTCTGTGCAAAATTTAAGCTCGATAGCCTTAAAACTGAGAGACTAGTTTGCGTAGAAACAGACAAAAAAAAAATAAATAAATTTGGTCTCAGCATTCCCGAAGCTAATATTGGTTATAATAATTAATAATTGTAAAAATCAAAAATTTAATTTTAAATGGGAGCGCCTTAAAGCCATAAAGTTACAAAAAAAATTACTTATAAGACACGTTCATCGAATACAAATTTTTACATTCAGTAAATTTTAATTTCTGCTAGTCTTTTATTATTTTTCAAACTCGAATAGTTCTTAAATAAAATCAACGCCCACTATTTATGAATAAAACAAATATTTAGTTATTCACAAAACCTTTAGAGACTGAACGAGCCAGTTAAGATTCACCTTTTTTTTTACTTTTTCATAAACCAACAAGTGAGAAAGTCGGTCAAGCCCGACTATAACATACTCTGTACCTGGAGTAGAAGCTGAATGCAATGCTGGTGCTGCGTTCATCTTTAATTCTCTCACTCTTTCTCTCTCTCTCTCTCTAATGGTGGGAGTGGGTGGGGGGAGGGTTGTTTACTTATTTGCTCATAACTCCTCATCCGATCCTTATCATTTCTTCGGCAAATCGATACATTTTGCTAATTACTAACTATCTCCAGAAGGTACGAATCGTCTATCTTGAAAACTGTAGGAGATATAACGTTTTTTTTTAATTGCGGGGGCGGAAAGGGGCGTGGCAAAAATTGAAAATAAACTTGATCTGCCTGCAAGTAGAAGAAGCAATTGTCCCATACATGTCAAACCTCTATCTCTTACCATCTCTGAGATCTGTTTGTTCATACGGACGGACGGACGAACGGACAGACGGACAGACAGACGGACGGACGGACAGACGGACATGGCTATATCAACTCGGCTGTTGATGCTGATCAAGAATATATATACTTTATATGGTCGGAAATGATTCCTTCTCCCTGTTACATACTTTTGCACAAACTTAATATACTCTATGTAACTTCGGTACATGACCCTAAAAATTTCATACTCAGTATATTCAATCTAGTGTACAATGTGTTTTCCGACAATTTGAACTCAAATTTCATAAAATGAACCTTACTAAACCGTTTTGTTTTGTTTTCGGTCGGTTCAACATTTTCGAACAGAAATTGTTTCGGTTCGCGGTAAGCTTTACGAGCATGAACAAGCGATTCGGTTCAGCACCGATTTGGATCCCCGATGTGAAGTAACATTTGTGCTGAATAGGTATTAATAATATGGTTATGCAAAATGCGCCATAAGCAAATTAAATAATTTACGTAATCTTAATCGTACAGGTGCAGTGTGCCATAGTGTGCCAAGTGCTTTGTGCAGGGTGCTCCTATTTCCTATATTTTGGTACGTTGGTACTAAGTTTAACCCAGAGCTGTGTTTTCATAATTACTTTCCATTATTAATATATATATAAAAATCAATTCTTAACTACGGTTTTTTTATATTAGTATGTAATTAGGTAGCAGTGGCGTACAAAAAAAATCGAATTATTTGAATTAACCCCTTTCTGTTCTGGCATACATGTTTCTAATTGTTGTGTGAGATATTGGGTTAAAATTCAATACCAACTCATAAATTTTAAATTTGTTGAATTAGTACACAAATGATAGTAAAAAATATTCTTTTGTGCATTTGAAACTTGAGTAGTCAAAAATCTGATTTTTCACCTTTTAAATGCATAAAAAATTTAACGCTTCAAGCGGAATTACTCAATAATCATATATTTCAAAAAAGTTTTAGAAGTAATTATAAAAGTAATTAAATTGTTATTATTTAGGTACTAAATTGTAGTTCCAAGTAACAATTACCATTGTTGATAAGCCCAATTATTTTTAGTTACACCCCAGTGGCAAAGCGAAATATGTTAGCTTTTGTGTATACAAAACTTAGTAACCTTATAAATAATGATTTAGAAGTGTCCAAAACCATTGTTACCAGCGATTCATAAAATTTCGAAACCTTAAATGGTATGCCCGCTGGAAATTGTTCAAGCTTTTAGTTGATTTTCATGAAAAACTTTTTAAAATAATTTTAATAACATTCATTGAGATGGCAGTTGCGTGCCTGTGCGATTTCTACGATATTTACGGTGTTTCTTGCGTGTTCAAGTGCAGATTACAATATAGAATAAGTGCGCGATGTACCCTTGCTAGAAGGAAATAGTTACACTTGATTTACCCGAAACCGAAAGAACGGCAGTATAGTGAACAGAGCCAGCATGGTTGGCTACACTGCACGTGTAGTTACCGTTGTGTCGGGAAGAGACGTTATGTATTGACAATATGCTAGAAAAGGGGGCATATTGGTTGATTGTCAAAGACGGATCCGGGGGTAAAAACTCTTTGCCTCTATCTGTCGCAAAACTGACTGGTTCGTTGACGCTGGCGCCGTTTTTCGCAACAACTGGGTTACTTTTGATAGGCACATCATTTCGGAGCCAAGTTATATTAAAGGGCTGGTCGCCTTGACTGCTGGAGCACATAATCTGTGTCCGCATGCCTTCTGTTATTTCCTCCTCAAACGCAAAAGGTGAGATACGCGGGGGAACTAAACAATTAATAAAATAAAAAAAAATTTAATTAAGGAAAAATGAATGTATATATAGAAGATATGTGTGTATTTACATAGGAACTTAGCGTATAGAAAAAATTATAAGGCTTGTTCATCCCATTTATCATATTATAATGCCATAGTTGTAATAAATTTGAACTCATATTTCGGTCAAGCCCGACTAAAATATACTCTAAGTTTGTCTATATTTAAATTTAATTTAAGTTAAAAGTGGCAATGCACCCTTAAACTGTGTGAAGTCCTGCCAATCACCATTGCGGTCAGTCCTTCCCCTCGTAATTGTTTATTTTTTTTATAACTCGACTATCGTTCATCGGTTCTTCACCATTCCTTTGGCGGGTCGATAATTAATATTTATTACGAAATATGTGTACGGACCATCTAACAGCAAAAACCTTGGGAGATATAACCTTTTTTCAAAATTGGTTAATCGGGAGGGGAGTGAGAAAAATTGAAAATTAACTTGATCTTCCTGCAAGTATAAGAAGTTTATATCTCAGGCATGTCACCCTCTGAGATAGGATTTTTTATACGGACAGATGCTATATGGTTAGAAATGATTCCATCTCTGTGCTACATACTTTTTCACAAACTTAACATACTCTGTGTACCTTTGTTATAGATTATAAAATTTCAGAGATGAGAGCACTTAACTAATATACATTGGACACTTAAAATTAGTGGTTAAAGACTTTATAAAGTTTGCTTTATGGTGTAAATCCCAACGCATTTGCAATTCTACACTTAGGAAATTAATGTCGCTTAGTTTTATTTTCATTGCTGCGCAATAGTAGACTAACAAGACAGATCAGCAATTAAACCCCTTTGGAATTTCATGTAAAATCGTTCAATTGACTATCTTTTAACTTTCGCGGAGCCGTTTAAAAAAGATAGTTTTTCACAGGAGCAAGCATTTCGAACGGTCTTCCCAATGGCAGTTTTATGCAAAAGGCATCCGATGTTTCTCAAACTTAGCAAAATTATTTAATTACAGCCATATGCTATCCGACTGGATCAAGATGGCTTTAAGACACAGAGAGGAAATTGCATAGAGACAGAGGGACATTCGGTTGGACAGACGGACGTGGACATATGAACTCAGCTCGTCTATATATGTTTTATAATTCCCAACACACAAAAAAAAAAAAAGTTGTAAATGTATCATTTTTCGTTTTTGACTAAAAATTGTTGATTTAATGATTTTTCTTGTTGATTTTACCAATTTCAACGTACAATCAAGACAAAAGTTATTTAAAATTAACTATGTGTCCCTTTGATTTCAAAATGCTAACACTTTTGATATATTATTTGCAAATTTCGTATGCGCTATTTATATGGTCCGTGTGTGGAATTAGATCTTGAGACTTGCAAGCAGGCAATTATGAAAACATTTTGTACACACATCTGAAGCAGGGTTCGTAAAATGCTCAAAAGATATTTTTCTGCCATGATAATTAACATCAATGAAAAACATTTTTAATTTTCACTCGTGTTACTAACAATTTTTTTCAGAAGAAAATAAAAATTTTTTTCATGATATTATCACGAGAATATTTTTCACGCGTGTTACTAACACGAGTGAAAAAAATTTTTGCCAACATCTGTGAAAAAAAAATCCAGAAAATTTTTCACACAATGTTTTTCTTGCGAGTGAGAAAAATTTCCAGAAATTTTTTTCATCGCAATAGTATTGGTTGGGAAAACACAACGTTTGTGCGACGAGGTGTATGAGACATGTGAATATCAAAGACGCGTCGGCTAGAACCTTTATGTGCTCTAAGGCCGCAAGACTAAAACAATTACTTTGGGTGGTCTTAAAAAGTTAACTTCTTACCATGCGGTTAACACACTCTTTGTGCGATCGAGCAGATTTGGGTTCATTACGAATTTCGTAATGACCTGCTGCAGCGCGTCTCACATACACACCAATACTATTGCAATGAAAAAAATTTCTGAAAATTTTTCTCACGCGCGAGAAAAATATTGTGTGAAAAATTTTCTGGATTTTTTTTCACAGATGTTAGCAATTTTTTTCACTCGTGTTAGTAACACGCGTGAAAAAATTCTCGTGATAATATCATGAAAAAAATTTTTATTTTCTTCTGAAAAAAATTGTTAGTAACACGTGTGAAAATTAAAATTTTTTACAGACTGAATTTTTTCTTTGTGTTAATATAGGGCGTGAAAAAAACAAATGTGTGTTATTTTACGAACCCTGACTATAAGTAAGCTTTTAGTTGCATTGACCCAGACGGGCGGCGTGGCCCAGTCGTCTAGAACGTCAGTCACATCGAATTTCAGTGCAAGGGGGAACCGAGTTCGAATCCTCACAGAGTAAGTAAAAGTTTTTTCAATTAATAAGTAGTTGTTAATTTAATTCGTTGATTTTCGGAATAACAAATAGTATTAAGGCAGCGCAGTGATTTGATTTTTTCCTTATATACAAAAATCAAAGGTGCAGACATTTTGTTGTTATTAAATGGAAAACTTTTGGGCGAAAATCAAAGACGGAAATTGGTGAATTTACCAATGAAAAATGTTACATTTACCAACGTTTTTTTTGTGTGTATGAAAAGAAAAGACAAAAATAAAATTATTTTAAGCATTTTTATTTTTATGTTTTTGTTGTGTTTGTTTTAGATACTTATTAACATTTTGTCCTTATTGAAAAACAGGTATTAATGTTAATTACCTGAGTACCTCGGGTGAAGGACCATTCGATCATTGGCCGTCAGTTTTAAGCGCCACCAGTTGCAGTATAAGGACTCAGCACGAAGACGATTTCTGACAGCTGAGCAGAGATTTCTGACAGTTGAATTCTTATACTGCAACTGATTGCGCCAGAAAAGTTGCGGCCAATAGCCGAGTGTGGATGCCAAGTAAATGCCAAAAGCTTCATTGGAACGAAAAGGTTGTGGTTCGTGTCTCATTAGGGGCGGGTTGTTTCTCTTTTTTTTTATTTTTTTTTGTAACAAAATAAATCAACGTATATATAGTAAAGTTTTTCAACTACAGAAAACTGTAGGATGTTTGATAAATTGCGATATTATGAATCTGTTATGTTTTTATGTTTTTTAATCTTGTTTTTATAGGATTCTCGAAAAAGAGATTTTCAATCTAGATTTTAGATTGATTTTTTTCTCAGTGCAACAGAGCCAGGAATTGTTAGTTTACCTTTTCGTTGCTATGGCATCCTGCAAAATGATCAGAGTTCACAGTTTCTTATCGACAGTTGACCTACTGACAAGTCATATCGCTGGCATAACTCAAAAAATACGATTTTTGACTTAATGATGCAGAAATGTTCGCAATATTGTATATTTTCGAATTGATATCTTTTCTACTTTCCATATGAGATAAGAATATGTCGCAATATCATTTTACAGGTTCATTTTAATGTTAATGCTAGAACGTCATATCTCAGTTGAACTGCAGTCGATATTGAGCAAACATACTTCGGCTTTTAGTTAAAACATCATATTTTCAAGTTTTATTAATAAGCATTCTAAATGTATAATATTTTATTTGATTAACTCGAAACTAAAAGAACCACATTTCCTGGGTTAAATTCATTGAGAACTTTCAAAGTGATTTTCTCAAAATGAATTACTTTGAGTTATGCCAGTATTGAAGTAAGTGAGAGATACGTTTAAATTGAAATAAAGAACAGTAAAAAAAAACTATTTGGACAATGGAGTTACAATATACATTTGAAGTCGAATAAAAAAAAACCCCGATGAAGTGAGATTTAGTTATAGTATTTTCCATTACAATACCCGTATATGGTGATTTTGGTAAAATGTCGTTCTTAAACTCTGACAAACACATTGAAGTTGTTAAGTTAAAAACTTATGCGTATGAATCCAATGTCACGATTGTATTGTAGGATCACTGCTGCAAACTGAATACTTAATTTACATTTGCTAACACTTAATGGGATAATCGAATATTTATACGTGGCTCGTATTCATTCCATTAGCGTATCTATTTACATAAGTGCAATCATAAGAAAAATGCAAAGCTCAGTATGCTTCCGCATTCTCAGTATGTACAGAAATAATATCTATTTTACAAGTTTAAGGAAATGCAATAAGAATATAAAAAATAGAGGCAAGCTAACTTCGGCTCGAACGAAGTTTATATACCCTTGGAGCTTGAGATATGAAAGATTATTTTTCAGAACTTTCTTTTGTATAAGAGCTAAACTATATAGTTGTCCGATTTTGACAAATCTTGGTATAATTATGTGACATCATTAAACTTAAACTTAAAAACTTATAAATACGAGCGTTGGGAGCGATAGCACTTAAAACGAAAAAGTTTTTCAACCGATCGTTCCGTTGGCAGCTATATGCTATAGTCATCCGATTTGAATCAAAATTGGCAGACAAATGTGCAGCGTATTTGTACCAAAAGACTTCATGCAAAGTTTGGGTACGATAGCTTTAAAACTGACGGAGGAGATAGCATAGAAACAGACGGACGGACCGACGGACAGACGGACAGACGGACATGGCTATATCAACTCAGCTCGTCTTGCTGATCAAGAATATATATACGTTATGTGGTCGGAGATGCTTTCTTTTCTGCGTTACAAACATCCGGACAATTTTAATATACCCTCTCCAAGGGTATAAAAATTAAATAAGATTTTCGCCAAGCTTATCACTGTGTGTTCCTGTTTTGGCGTCAGATGTAAAGCAAAAGTGTTTTTAATGGTATAAACTGAGAAGTCTATAAAAAAAACTACAAATAAAAGAACAAGCACAGACGATATCACGTTTTACTATTTACACACATTCAATTTGATACATTTATACATATTTATCTACAACAATATTACAACGAAAAACAAGCTATTGCAAGTACCATTCACTTTGAGCTGTGCAGAGTGCGTTACAGTTGCGGCGTCGTTTTGCACGCGGCACGTGTAGTTGCCGCTTTGGGCCCTCGTCACACTTGTGATGCTGAGGGCGCTGGTGAAATCATCATTCTGGCGAATTGTCACTAGGCCGCTACCTTCACCACTGCTACGACCATTGTCATTCGGAACGCTGTGTTCGTAAGTCAGGGCAATTGCCGATGCCGATGGTGACGAGGAGGATGGCGAGCCGGAGCCCACAACAGCTGCGCCACCGGTACCACTAAGCCCACCGCTGACACTGTCGGCCGAGGCTGTTGCTTGCAGGGGCTGTCCGTCCTTCAGCCAAGTGAATGTGAGCGGCAGGTCCCCGGTGCCAATAACGCACTGAATGCTTGTACGGTCGCCGACATTCAGATCGCGGGCGAATGAGAATGGTGTAATCTTTGGCGGAACTGCGTGATTAAGTTCAGAATTACAAAACTGTCAATATTTTAAAACCCGTGAATACAGAGAGCTAGGAGCATCTGTGCGTAAGAAAACTTCTTTCTATATCAATTCCACATCAGTGGCAAGGAGAACGGCAATATGCATATGTGAATTGGTCAGTTATTCCTCCCCTTACTCGAGTCTTATTTGGCGTCTACGAAGCATAGGCGTTTGAACCTGAACGATGTGAGTCAAAGCTAGTCCAAGACGGGCTTTCTTTATAAATATATTTTCTGGAGCTGCTAAGACCGCGGGGATGATCAACTGACCGCAATGTCCCACAATGAGAATTACCCATTGACGCTGGGTCTCACCTTGGAAGCTGATCGCAGCTTTAAAGGCGCTCAGAAGCAGCCACAACTCACAACTGTGGCGATTGAAAACCCTAGAAAATGTCGCCGATGCCCATGCGAGTGCGGGTGCGGGTGCAAATGCGATTGAGAGTGCAGTTTTAGGTGCAGTATAAAGATAAAAATGTGCAGATTTGAGTTAAAGACTAATAAAGTACAAATTTGACTGGAAAGTAGTTGAATGACACACACCAAAAATAAAACGCACCATTGACAGACAAATATCCCCAAATCAATGGATAAAAGTTCATGCCTTGGCCTGTTCCTGTTTAAATAAAAGTGCGTATCCGGCAATTCAGTGGGAATCAAGCCTTACCGGTTAAAAGTATAGTGGAATCAAAGAAAAAAGGAACGTGCTTCATGCAATTAAAATGCTCATCGATTTCTTTGACTGGCTAATCACTTGTCACAAATCAAAAACATAATTATTATCGAAAACAATAAGAAACCGAGCGGGTCGAAGGCATTTTGTTTTAGTAAGCCTTGAGATCTCTGTCAGGCCTTTTCTGGCTGTCACTTTTAGCAAGATTTGACGAAATCGGATGAGGTACATGCTGATGACTCCTTTGAAGTCTGAGGTCTAAAATGATATGGCTGAAAAATGGATCTGTTTATTGTGAGAAAGCATCATCATTCATATTATCAGACAACTTTTATAACTCCTTATGAGCTACTCATATGAGAACTTATCAGACAATTGTAACTACAGCTTTATTAGAAAAGGGAGCGTGTACCCAAGTTGGATTCACCTAATGTGAAGTCCGGAACAGGCCTGTATGTGCCATCAGGTGACGGATGATATTTTCACTAAAAAGTTTGATTATTTTACCATTTCTTGTTCAAGATTTTTTGCATTTTACAGCTATTTGCGCTCTTACTTTAGGGCTAATATTTTCAATGTGTACTATTAAAATCAGAGTATGTGGATTCTGCTTCCAGTATGCCCCATTCTTTGGCATATCAAGTTTGGTTACGAACAAATTTCGTATCAGTAGCTTATAAGAAGTTGTCTTGTAAGATTGGGGCAAACTTGGGTAAAAGTACCACCAGCATAATTAAAATATTGGTTTCCGTCGCATTCCACATTGGTACAACAAAATCACAAAAAAAAAATGTACGGCTATTGTAGATTTTTATAAACAAAAGATAAAGAGTTCAATTGCTGAGATTCAAAAGAGATATATGATTGTTTTTAACTATAAACCAAATGAAACGAAATTTAGTAAGCCTCTTCTTCTGCTTTTTCTTCTTCTTAGAGTGCAGACAGAAACCGCTCATTATATTAAACTATAGTTGCTTGCGAGGCGAGATTTTCCGTGACAAGAATACGCACCGCTTAACACAAGTCGATTATAACTCAAAATCTGATCTATCTATCTAAGTTTTCGCAAGTGGACTTTACCGGAATCCATGAAAATATGTATGTATGTTTTTGTTGTTGAACTTTGTTGTAAAAAGTTGTCCGTGCTTAGAAGGCGAATCGTGCTCTGGAACAGCGACAATGGGTATATTCCGATTATGGATTATGGATTATAATTCCGATTAGTGATTACCGATTAACGAATTGCGATTGCTGACGAGTCTCTTCTAAATGAAATTATTTGAAAACCCCCCCCCCCCCCCCCCCCCCCCCCCCCCCTCTTTGGGGGGGGGGGGGGGGGGGGTATAGGGGGGGTGAAAAAAGGGAGGAGAGGAAAGAGGAAAAAGAAAAAAAGAAAAAAAAAACCCCAAAAAAAGCTGACCCACCAATTGTTAACCAATTATACGTTTTGTTCGATTTCTATTTAGCTTATTCCTGGACTGAAAAGCAGTTGTGTCCTTAAAAACTATGCTACTTCCCTATAACAGTCCTTAACTAAACTTTTTCAAATGTCAATTGACCAAAGCTATTTTCCACCCATTTTGAAGAAGTCTTTTATCATCCCGCTGCACAAAGAGGGCAATAAGTCGAACATCGAGAACTATCGTGGCATTGCAAAACTCAGTGCTATTCCAAAACTTTTTGAAAACTGATTACTGAACAACTTGTCTCCCCGATCTACTACGAAACATTTTCTGGAGTTTACTAATTCATTTAGTCGCGGCTTTCTTAATGAATAACAGACTGATATCATCTTCACTGACTATAGTTAAGATTTAAATTCGGTCAATCATAGACTTCTCATTCATAAGTTGTCTAGCTTGGGGTTTTCCCAGAACTTATTAATGTGGTTATCTTCTTATTTTTCTCAACGAGTCATCTTTAATGATTTAACTTCTGAGATAGTATGTGTTACTTCTGGTGTACCGTAGGGTAGTCACTTAGGATCATTACTTTTTGGTTTGTTTTTTAATTATCTTCCTCAGGATGTTAAGTTACTTAAGTCTTAATGTTTGCGGATGTTGTTATGCTGTCTATGACGTTTTATTCTCCTGATTCGTCTAAATGTCTTCAACTTGACCTAAATCATCTCTTATCTTGGTGTTCATGTTGTTTTACTGCACTAATCCTTTTTTGAATACATACGCTATTGATCTAAGAGCTCTGGACCGTATTACTTCAGTTCAGGATCTGGGGGTATTATTTGATCACAAGCCTTGCTTTAATGACCACATCTGTGTCATATCCAACAAAGGTTAAAGTTTGCTGGGTTTTATTAAGCGTTGGTCGAGGGAGTTTGAAGATCCATATATAACCAGGCCTATCTACGTCTCTCGCTCGATCATCACAGTATCAGTATTGCTCATCCTTAGTATAGCTTCTATCAAGTTATACTGGAGTCTATTTAATAACAGCTTCATCTCGTTGCACTTAGGGGCTTAAACTGGGATGCTGATCACCGTTTGGCTCTTTACATAGATAGGCAACGACTTCTGAACTTTCTCACTCTAAAAGACCGCACGACTGGCCAAGGTGTAATTTTTCTGCAAAAGCCGATTGTTGCACTCCTCCTAAGTCTTCTCAACTGGAACATACCCTGTCCGTTGTCTTTGCAAGTGTGCAGATTAAATTAAGCCCGTCATAATCGTTTCCGAGTCCAGTGTGATAACTATAACGACTTTTACCACGTATTGTCGTTTCAATACTCTCAATCAATGTCGCCAGACCTTAGCCAAAGGTGGCCGAAATCTCTAGTGTTTTACCACAGACGCGAGCCGAACGTATGAATCTGTGAAACAGTGAGTGCAGAAAGCAAGTAAATCGCCTGAAGTCTTTCGAGCACAAGCACACCTTTTGTCCTCTTGAGCTCTGCACTAAGAAGACGGTGAGATTAAAGACTTCCGCTTAATAAACCTAAATGGATTCCTAATTCTGCTTTGCTTTAATAAAGCATTAGCCTCAGTTGCATTCACCAACCGATAATGATTAAATGGTGTGTAAGATATGAGGGCAGATGATACAAAGTTCAAATATCCCTCAAGCCTAATAGCCATTGATATATTGATATCTACTCAAAATTCCGCAGCAGTGATGGATATTGTGTTCTAATGTCAGCTCCTTAAAAGGTTAATATACGTGGGGACTAGCTACCCAGTTTCCTCATTAATCGATCACTTTAGATGTCATTCAATCTCGTGTTTATCCTGTAAATTAGCATGCACCTGTGAACCCTCAGGTGTGCACAGTTTTGGGAGAAGTGTGCGTGTGTTCTCCAACATACCTAACACTTTAACTTCTACCGACCGCTGCGCGGTGTAGTTGTGCTTATTGCGTGCGATACAGGTGTATGTGCCCTGATCGGCAGCACGTTGTACGTTCTCAATTGTCAGCGTTCCATTTTGTACACGCTGTCATATATTTATCGGCAGTCTTATCCCCTCTGAAAGTAAATCAAGCATTTACATGTTTTGGAAGTAAGATATTATGCAGCCGTACCTCTTTCAATGTAAACGCTTTCGATGGGATACCCGGCAATCGGGCACTTTAGAGTAAATGCTTTGCCCGCAACTGCCGATAGTTTTGGCATGTGCCGTATATAGGGCATTCCTGTAAGTTATGTCAGGGATGGTACAAATTTCAGATCAAATCAAAAGGCTTTTACCATATATATTTAAACGAGCAGAATGTGAAACTTCCCCTGCTCGAGAAATTGCTTTACATTCGTAGTCTCCTCCATCCTCAGACTTAACAGCAGAAATATTCACGTGACTGATCACATCGCCAAACATGGTCACGTATTGGCCAATCATGAGGCGATCATTCTGTAATGCTCAAATAAGTTAAGAGTCAACTGCATGCAGAAATCATACTCACATTCGGCAGAGGAAACCCATCCAAGTGCCATACGATGTTGGGGGTGGGATTACCACTTCCACTACATTTCAATGAAACTGAAGGTCCAGGCTGCATGGTTTGCTCAATAAACTTGTAAAGCAATTGGGGCGCCACCTCTATAGAAGTGGTAAGCGCACATTACCGTTAATTGTTACTAATCAATATCAAATGTGCACTGCATACCTCCAAGTTTCAATTCTGCGGAACTCTCCGTGGACTCCAAGTCGTTCCTGATAATGCATTGATACATTCCCTTATCCTCCTTGACGATGGATGAAATGCGTATATGCTCCTTGGACAGGAGGCGCACGCGAGCTCCAGATCGGAGGGTCTTGCCGTCTTTTAACCAAACAATGTTCTGTTTCGGAAAACCAGAAATACTGCAAATCTGCGAAAATCATGCGAAATTATAAAATAAGCCTTTCGAATTTGATGTTGAGCCACTTTACTCACTAAGTCAGCAGTATGACCAAGGTTAACTGTCTGTATACTGGGCTGTATGCTGGCCGTCAATGGGGATGTGACCAACAGGTTTACCTCGAAGGTCTCAGTACCTTCCGAGTTTGTAGCGGTGCAGTAGAATGCTCCATTATCGCTTTTCACTGCGGCAGATACGATGAGAGTCCCATCTTTTATTTTTGCCCTTCCAGTAGCCAGCATGTGTTGCATGGACTCTTCGTTGCTTGACCGCTTCGTGTACCATCTGCAATTGGCAAATTTATATTTATTTTGCGAGTTTCTTAAATTCTGCACTATTTCGCTGGTTTTTAGAATAAATTGGTACCACACATTAGTAAGTATATTGTTTTAAAGAATATAATGTAAGAGACCAACAGCCGAGGCAATATAGTCATGTCCCACTGTCCTTACGAACGCTCAAATCTCAGATATGCTTGGAGATAGAGGTTTAAAGTGATGAAACGAATGGTTTTTTTGCCGTTGGTGATACAGAGAACGTAGGTAATTTTATAAAACTGAAAAAACCTTGAACTGCATAAGGGCATTTCCACCAAAAGGTCAACCTGGGCCAAAAAATTAAAAGTGGCTATTAACACTATATTTTATCGAATTTTCATAGGGAAACAATCAAGTTAAATTAATGTACATTTACTAGTAACCCAATTGGCCGTTCACGGCCGTGCTGGCGCAATTTTTCTCATTTTGACATTAAATTTGCTTTTTTTTTTGAAAAAAAAGTGACTATAGATTACATGTACTTTCGCTGTCTAAAATCTTTCTGATGGTACAAAGGGGTATACACTATGTCAATGCAATTAAATGTACGATTTTGCTTCTCATTATAGCAGAAACCACATAAATATAAAATGCTTAAAAATTAAAAAAACTTTAAATTATTTTTGGGTGAAATTAAAACCATTTAAAAAAAAACATCAATGCACTACATTCTAAAATTTCAGAATTCGCTGAAATCGGCGTTTGAATGGTTTCCCGCGAAAACCACTTTTGTTTTTGTTCCATACGAATGTCATATTTTTTTGCGATTATTTTAAAAATTAATATTTTTCCAAAATCAATTTTTGCACCATTTTGAGAGATATATGTTAAGCCTATTGTGAAAATAAAAATCCGATTTATTTTTTTACGTCATGGAAATGCCCATATGGTAGGTGTCTACATTAATAAATTGGTGGGTCTGGCTCTTATAGTTTCTGAGATAGACTCGCTCAGACAGACAGACAAGTCTATAACGACTGGGCTGTTCACCCTGATAAAGACTATATTTATTGTACTTTATTGGTGTTTACTCCTGTCATTTCCATAACTTCTATATACAGGAGGGTATAGCGTATAGAGATACGCATTCAGTTCGATGTGTACTCCATATAAACATTTTTCGTTTTTGTACATGTATGAGCCCACTTTTTTTGTTTCCAATTACCGCCTGTTCATCCGTCTACACCAGGGATTAGTTCCCGAAACGAATTTTAGTTCCGGTACCGGTTCTGGTACGTCTTGAAATAATTGTTTCAGTAAAAGGTTAAATTTCGGTTTTATATTTACCGCGTTTTTCGGTTCCGAAACGGTACCCTGATTTTTTTTCGTTTACCGGTACGTACCCGAACAGGTTAAATTTTAAACAATAAATCCAATTTATTTACATTTATATGTACATTGTACAATAGGTCGGACTCCAAAAAAAAAAAATGGATAAAACAGGTCTCAGCATTCCCTAAAGCTAATATTTGGTTTATAATTAGTAATTTTGAAAATCAAAAAATTCTATTTGAATTTTAAATGAGAGGGGCAGAGCCTTAAAGTTTTGAAAAAATTTCTCATATGACACGTTCATCAAATACAAATTTTAACATCAAAATTATTAGTTCATTTCAATTGTTGTCATCTTTTGTCTTTTATTGTTATTAAAATATAAAATCAACGCCAATTTATAAATTTTAAAAATGTACTTTTTTGCTCATAACTTGAGAACCGCTCATCCGATCTTTATCATTATTTCGACAAATCGATACATTTTATTAATTACTAACTATCTCTAGAAGGTACGAATCGTCTATCTTCAAAACTGTAGGAGATAGGCGGGAGGGAGAGTGGCAAAAATTTAAAACAAACTTGATCTGCCTGCAAGTATAAGAAGCATTTGTCCCATACATGTCAAACCTCTATCTCTTACCATCTCTGAGATCTGTTCACTTTCACTTGTATTAGAGTACTGCTCTCGAACTTCAGGTACATTTTCTAACAGATCTAAAGCTGATTTAGGCATTTGACTTATTTTTTTCTTTTCTGTCTCTTGAAATGCCTCGACACTAGAGGATCCGAGGTAATGAACATTCTATTCAGAACATCGAGGTTGCACTTTTCCCGATTGAATTTTTTCGAATGAAATCTTCATTTTGTGCTTCTTGGGCCTCCTCGGTTAATTGACCACTTGGGAGCAATGCATAATTAATTATTTCCGGGCCATAAATAAAAAATTTATGCAAGGTCGGCGTCATATTGTACCAAGGGTACAAATTTACGAAATGCCTGGCAGTTTCTAAGGCATATTTTTTAAATTTGTCTATATTAATATCATAGTTGCATGAAACAACTATTAATATAGTGTGCATTCTTTTAAGCAAATCGATGTCTATCTTAGTTATCTCTGCAGTCGATTCTGCGTTTTGAAAAAATCGCCTAGCAGTGTAATCATAGTTACTACTTCCAAATCCAGGTTTCGGAGAATCAATAAGTAAGCCTAGTTTTTCCTTGAATTCGTTCTGAACTCGATATTTTGTTTGGGCAACAATTTTTTTGTCCCTCACCGATCTGGCTTGCAGATGTTAGAACAGCTGATTAATGACATTCAACATGCGCGCGAATGTTCTATAGCTGGCGATATTTAAATTTTGAAAATGACTTCACTTACTAAAATTCAATTTTCTCAGAAAAGGCAAAAAAGGGCACGCTAACTTTTTCAGGACATAAAGTTTAATATTGAAACTTATTTTAAAAATTTATTTCAAAGAGCGATCGCGCGCGGGTAACTACTTTACGTCCAACAATAAAAAAAAAAGATGTAGTTTTTTGGACCTTTTCCAAAAACTAAAAAAAAGTATTAAATATTTTTTTATGAAAATTTTATTTATACTAATGAACTAAGAATAGTCAAAAGTAATACTTCCAATCGCCACATATCCGCATCAAAGTTTCATGAAAAACGATGGCGAATATACATTAAAATGACTTATTTTATGAATTCCTTAAAATCGAGTTCGAAAGCTGAACTTCAAATGCGTGTTGTGCGAGAACCAAATATCCTAGACTATTTTTCTTTTTTGATTATAACGCAAAATTTAATCATATTTCAAGTTGCATTTAAACATTCTTTAATATCTTAAAAAAGAAAAATCAATTTTGGCGCGGAATTTGCTCTAGTCGCCCCAACGTGCGGCGCACAGTGGCCGGTTTGACGAATTTAGCGTTGCAAAAATCAGAAATTGATGGTCGATTTTTTTGACCGCTTTAATTTAATTTAATAAAGGGAACCCCAGATAGCCCGAAAATGTTTAGTTTGTTGAATTTGGTCAATTATTTTTGATTTTACAGTGGTTCAAAGTTGAACAATTTTTCAAACTGATAAATTTTTGTATTTTTTTGGTTTCAAATTTTACGTTTCGAAACGTATAAAAACCAAACGGAAATTCCCATTGCAATTTGGTTTTTTGCTTTTTATAGATGCATCAATTCTGTAGAAAAATTAAAAGAAATTTTTTTTTTTTTTAATTATTTGAATTATTTAAATTTTACTGAAGTACTACTTTTTTACTTTATTTTCCCACTTTGATGGACTGCGAAAAGTACATTCACGCTCATACACGCTTCTAGAGAGAAAATTTTTTTAAAATACATATTTCTAAATAAAACGAGAGCGTAAGTTAAAGTCGGCTCTAACCGACTTCGATATACCCGTTACTCATGAAAAAACATTTTTAACAGTGCACTATGGGGAATTTGACCACTTTTGGTGACCAAAACCCATTTTCTGAAAGTCGGAAAATTAAAAAAAGTTTTAGTGCAATGCATTCACAATACACCAATCTTCAGTGTTGCATAACAGAAATTTTTATAGAGGGCGCCACAACAAAGGAATCAGCTGATAAAACAGCTGTTGCATTTGCAAAGCACGCGCGCCTGCCATTTAAAGTTTTGTTGCTCAAGTTCAAGTGATCAGAATTATAAAACTAAACAATATAACTAAAAACGCTAAAATGAGTTCGAATCTGTGTGGTTTGTATTATGTGTTTGTGAGCGTCATTTGAAAAAAAATCGTGTTGTCCCCTTAATAAAGCAGAAATCTAAGTAGCCCTGCAAGTGCATATTCTGGATAAAGTCTCATGTTCCGTAAGGGATTTAAAGTGAGTCCAGAAGAGTCCATCCATGAGATGTATTGTATGTTGTAGAGGATTAAATGTTTGTTCAAATAAATGTTATTAAAAATATCACTTTTTACGATTTTGCAATAATTTTTCATTTTTAGGACATAACCTCAATTTGGCAAACGCAGATTTGTTTGGCAAGTGGCACGAAGCGAGGGGAAAAGTCGCAAAGGAGAATGCTGTGTTTAATTTTATGAAAGATGCCATATCAGAAGTAGATTTTGAAAAGTACAGCGATATTATAGACCAAGCGAGTAAAAAATTTTGCTACCGCTTGACGCAAATGTGGAAGAGTTGCTTTGCTAATTTAAGTCAGTTGCGCCGGAAGCATGCAGTTTGGCTGGATTCCAAAACTGTGATAAATTTTCCGGAAACCAAGAAGCCAGTAGGGCGGCCAAAACTGCCTTTTAATGCGAAGAGCTACACATCTCGCAGAAGGCGCGCTGCAGATCTGGCAAAGTCAGGAAAAGAAAATGTAAGTTTGCTTATTCATGCAGCAAGCTTGGCCGCACGAAAAAAAAAGCAATATGATCTTGCCAGTATTCTCAAGCTTCTTTCGATATGCCCCGAAAAAGCTAAAAACATGCGTCAGGCAATTACGGCACCGATCAAAAAGCCAGAAGCTTTGTCCCCTAATGAGGCATTAGCTTTTCTTCTGGACCAAAATTTTACAAAGGGGCAATACTTAGCTGTACGGGACCAATCAAAAAAAAAACATTGCGATATATATCCATTATACAAGACCGTTGCTGACTTAAAAAAATTGTGCCGACCTAATGATTTTTCAGTAAATGATATCAAAGCTGAAGTAACGTTGCAGAGTCTTGTAGTCCACACAGCAAGACGACTCGTTAATTTGCAAGTTGAGGTTGTCGAGAAAATAATGCAGGATCAAGGCACAGAGTTTTTATCGACAGAACTGATTTTGAGCTACGGCTTTGATGGAAGCTCGGGGCAATCCAATTACAATCAGAAGCACTCGGGAGGACTATACTTTGGCGCGAATGTATTTGCTACAACAGTCACACCCTTACGGCTTATAGGTGCTTCGAAAAATGTAATATGGAATAACCGCACCCCGCAATCAATTCGATTTTGTAGGCCGTTAAAATTGGAATTTGTCAAAGAGAGCAAGGAGTGCATTTTTAAAGAAGACGAATATGTTAAAAACCAAATCTCCAACTTAATGCCTTGTAAAATTATCTTGGAAAGCGGGAAGCAAGTATATATTAAGTTTAATCTGTATTTAACGGTGATAGATGGCAAGGTCTTAAATGCGCTGACGGGCACCAACTCTTCTCAAGCTTGCCCAATTTGTGGAGCCACACCATCTGACTTTCTCAATAACAGAAATTTCAAGTGTGCCAAGTTTTTGCCCATCGTCAGCCATTTGAAATACGGTTTAAGTCCTCTTCACAGCTGGATTCGAGTTTTCGAATTCATTTTGCACGCAGGTTATAAAAATCGTGTGAAGAAATGGAGAATTTATGAGGCAAATGATAAGGAAGAGGTTCTTCAGAGAAAGAAGGAAATTCAAGGCCTATTTTGGGAACACCTTTCGTTGAGAGTCGATCAACCGAAAGTTGGAGGATTTGGCAGCACCAACGATGGAAACACTGCTCGGCGAGCATTTTCCGATCCCCATGTTTTTTCAAACATCACTGGCATCGATGAGCAGCTCATTTCCAATTTTCGAACAATTTTAATATGCCTTTCATGCCAGCTGCCAATTGCAGTTTCAAAATTCCAAGCCTTCTGTTACAGAACTGCTGATATGATCATTGAGAAATACCCCTGGTTGCCAATGACAGCCAGTGTTCATAAAATTCTAATTCACGCAAGTGATATTATTGAAAACACTGTGCTTCCTATTGGCTATTTCGGAGAGGAAGGAGCGGAATCTCGCAATAAATTTTATAAATCTGATCGTCTGCATCACGCCAGAAAATGTGGGAGGGTTGAAAACTTAACAGACGTGTTTCAGCGAGCTACAGATACTTCTGATCCAATTATTTCTTCAGTGAATTTGGATAGAAGAATTCAGCGACAGAAAAGAATGTGTCTTCCATTAGAGGTTTTGGACCTATTAGAATGCCCATTAAATCCCGATGACACCACCGCGGGTGAGGATGAAAGCTCTTTTAATGTTGTGGACTTCTTACATCAATATAATATTGAGTTGGAGAACGAAGAGCAGGACTTTTTCTAAAAGGTGTGTAGGGAAATTATATGTCTTAATATACATTGTTAATTGTCTTTCATTACAGGGCCACAAGATGCTTTAGATGGGCTTTATGTTGCTTTAATGTTTACTTTACTTATGTTACTTTACGTTGTTAAAGGCGTGCCACGTCCACTATTTTCCAAAAATTATAACCTAATACTGTCACAGAACTTTTATTTACTTCTTAATTAATTCTCTAAAAACCCAAAAAAAATTTACATTAGTTAAAAAAAAAATGGGCGGTGCCACGCCCACTATTTTTCTACTGATAAAAGATATTGGTCAACTTAATCCGATGCAAAAAACAGAAGTCAAATATCTTGCTCCGTTCTTGAGTTATTAATTTTGGTCACCAAAAGTGGTCAAATTCCCCATAGTGCAGTGTTCCTGCGTTCCCTAGGGTGACCATCCGATAAGTATGCAACATTTTTTTTTATGGTGGGAGGGGGGGTAGCGGGGGGGGCTTGGTTCACTTTTTGGATCATAACTTGAGAACCGTTCATCCGATCTATATCATTTCTTCGGCAAATCGGCAAAGGAATCATTTCCGACTATATAAAGTATATATATTCTTGATCAGCATCAACAGCCGAGTCGATATAGCCATGTCCGTCTGTCCGTCCGTCTGTCCGTCCGTCCGTATGAACAAACAGATCTCAGAGATGGTAAGAGATAGAGGTTTGACATGTATGGGACAAATGTTTCTTATAACTGCAGGCAGATCAAGTTTATTTTCCAATTTTGGCCACGCCCCCTCCCGCCCCCGCAATTTTGAATTTATTTCATTAATTTATCTTCTCATTAATTTATCTTTGAATTATCAATGTAGACAGAGACCTTTTACAAAAGCATACCTGTTAAGTTGCCATTAGAATTACTAATCAATTAAATTATTTTCGGAAAATAGTCGTAGTGATTATATATTTGTCTGGTGAAAAGTTTATGATTATTTAATGATTACGATTAAAAATAATCAAAAATAATGGAAAATTACCATAAATTATTAAAAATAATTGAAAATAATGGAAAATAATCGTTTCCATTATTTTCAATTATTTTCCATTATTTCCATTATTTTCCATTATTCCATTATTTTCCATTATTCCATTATTTTCCATTATTCGATTATATTCCATTATTTCCATTATTTTCCATTATTTCCATTATTTTCCATTATTTCCATTATTTCCATTATTTTCCATTATTTCCATTATTTTCCATTATTTCGACTATTTGAGACTATTTTGAGAGAAACAAATTATTTTCAACATCACATTTAATAACAACAATGTTTCTGTACGAGATTGGCTTACAAAATATTATCAAGAACGTATTAAATATTACATGTTTTCACATTAAATTAAACACAAACATTAAACATATTAAGGGTTTGCCTTTATTAAAACTAATTTTTCGAATAAAAAATCAGACAAGAACAACTTTACGTATTTTTTTTGTTCGTCTGTTTGCTGCCTATGACAATTCTTATTAGATTTTGTAGCTTGCGCTGAATTCGCGGTTGCGTTAAGCGCGATCATGTGTTTAAGATTAAATTAATTTGCAAGTTCAACACGCGTAAATTGAACACATTGTATAGTTTAAGCTTAAAGTGGTTTTGGTTTAATTTAATTTTGTGAATTTTCTGTGTAATTGAATATTGTATGAATATTTGTATTGAATGTATTGAATATTTTGTATATTATCAATTGTGAATATAATACAATATTTGGTAAGTATTAAAAGTAAAACAGTTTCAAAAAACATATAAGCTAAATTAATACCACCAGTCGGCTTATTTATTTTGACAACATTTAATGTAAAATCTAATCTTGTTTAAACTTACTTTATAAAAAATTTGATATCAATGGAAAGGTCATTTAATTTCTGTTTGAATGATACAATATTTAACTTATTAAGTACTCATTGAAAGTTTTCAATTCTTGTAAAAGTCTTTTTTAATACACTTTTAAGAGCTCGACATGTATGTAACAAAATCTTCAAGCGTACTTTTGTCCAATTTCCAGCAGTCTGATTAATTTGAAATTTTGCATACGTATCAAGAACCGATGATAAGTTTAAATAGCATTAAATGTTATCAAAATAAATATGCCGATTAGTGTACAATTGTTATGTAACTTTTGCCACTTATGTATGACTAAATGAGGTACAAAAACATCCAGACTTCCTGCCTTCAACAAGCACGAGGAAAGGGCGCTTAATAGGGGGAGAGTCCCAACTATCGCACAAAAAAATTTGTTTGGAATCGCCAACTGATTTGCAACAGTTAATCTTTAATTTAATTTGTAACATGATGAAAACGCAGGTCTTCATCTGAAGATGAACTACGCACGACACAACGGTCTTTAATTTGCCATCAGCTCTTCAGCTATTTGAGTGATAATGCTAGCTCGGAAGATATATGGCTAAAATATGGCATTTTAAAAGAAACGTCTATTGCTTTCAACACGCCTTTTACATCTTTGGCTCCTGTAGAGCGTCTGTTTTCATTTGCTGGTATTATAAACAGCCCTAGGCGCCAATCATTGTCTGATTTTTCATTCGAAAAATTAGTTTTAATAAAGGCAAACCCTTAATATGTTTAATGTTTGTGTTTAATTTGATGTGAAAACATGTAATATTTAATACGTTCTTGTTAATAAGTTGTAATCCCATCTCGTACAGAAACATTGTTGTTATTAAATGTGATGTTGAAAATAATTTGTTTCTCTCAAAATAGTCTCAAATAGTCGAAACAATGGAAAATAATGGAAATAATGGAAAATAATGGAAATAATGGAAAATAATGGAATAATGGAAAATAATGGAATAATGGAAAATAATGGAAACGATTATTTTCCATTATTTTCCATTATTTTCAATTATTTTTAATAATTTATGGTAATTTTCCATTATTTTTGATTATTTTTAATCCTAATCATTAAATAATTGTGTGAAACCGAAAATAATCGCAATTTAATCATTAATTCAACTTTTAAACAAAAATAATCTAATTAATAATGACTACAATTAATAATCATTATATAACAGGTATGTACAAAAGTGTCGAACAAATAAATTAAATATTTCATGTTAAATTATATGTTCAATGGTGTTGTGAAAGGCACTCTGGACTTTGAATCCGGTGAACCGAGTTTAATTCTCTGTCTAACCTTAACATTTTTTTTTTCAAGAAACAAAATTTTTAGTAAACACACTTTTTATATAATCTACAATTGCTTTACAATACATGTTTGTGTAGTTTGAAGGGAATAAGAATATGCCTTAATCAGCAATAATCATCAAATTGGTGCCGTCCGATTGTGTTGCTGAATCAATTGTACATGTTAAAATAATTTTTTTTTACAATTTTAACAAAATGTTTGCCTGCCTACTATGACGTTTCTAGCAGCTCAAAAACAAATTTAAGGGGAAATTTTGACCTTTAAAGCCTTCTCGAGGCCATCAAACATCAATATATCTGATTTTGGATTTTCGACATATTTTCTATAAAATATACCGAATTTTTTGAGCCATTTTGTGCTAAGAACTAGGCAAAAAATGACTTTTCATATAAGGCAGGTACGGTCTATTGTCGTACATACATTCTTATTTATAATAGCAAGAAAAAAATTATTTATGTAAAAATATGTTTTAATTCGGGGTGAAGTGCAACCACGCCCTAAAGCACAAAACTAGACCGCAATATAAGTAATTCATTAATGCCTGAAATTTGTGAATATTTTTAATAGTGCGCTGTGCAGTGTCTATATTAACAATTTAAACCAATTAAAAAATATCAAGAAAATATCAAATTAACTCAAATTAGAAAGTATTATTTTGTTTTTCCTAATGATGTAACCCTGTTTAAGTAGATGGATCGTTATATTGGACACAAACCTTTTAACTAGATTTTCAAATAAGAAAATGAGATCCCTTAAGTACTGTGAGACCTTCTAGTCTTTTTTAAATTTTTATAAGCTCATAAATAGAACCGCTTTAGAACCGGTTCTTCTAAATTGGTAACCTTCCAAACCCGAGAATGATAAAGGCATAAGTCAAGTACTTAAATGACAAATCAAATCCTCTTGTTTATATAAAGTAGAAGGTGATAAATAAAACGAATGGGAACGAAGACTCGATCCAGAATGTCAAAAAATGTTCCTTTGCATCTAGAAATAATGAACTCCAAAGGAGGTTGCACTGTAAACAAGTTCATTATGTCTTTAAGATACCATTCAGCTCCTATAGCACCCAATCCCTAGCTCAGCTACTGCAACCGACTTTTCATATACTTTTATTTACCTTGGTCGGATACGCTTTCAGTTGTGCTTTGCATTCTAGAACTGTTATTCCCTTGGCAACGGATTCGTTTGGCGGTTTTGCGAATATTTAACGAACTGAACTGAATAGACGTTTAAATCAATTTTACTCAAAAGCTTAGCATTTTGAGTTTTCGCATCTAAAATATATTCCATTTCGTCACTGTCAAATCGACGAGCCAGTTGGATTGGGTCCCAGCTCGAGCAGATTGTGCAATGTGGTCCTGTGCTTTTGGTCGTATATTTAAATGATGCATGTCAATGCACTCGAGCGTATCAACAGAATTTGTTTCACTGCTTGCCTTCTTTGGGTTGGCTGGTCTGCGTCTTGGTCACACCAGCACATACACATGTATGTATTCCCAACCAGGAACAACAGTCGGAGTCGGAGTCGGAGGTGGTCGCTTTTACGACTTAACTTCAATGAAATGTGTTTGTTGTTGCGTTGGTCGTGGTTGATGCTGCCCTCCTACCTCCACCACGACCCCCTCAACAGTACTCTAGCTAAATTGCTGGCCTTTCCCGTTATCCCCGCTCTAGCTGTCGTCGTCTACAACGATGTCGACGTTTCGTTTGCTTTGTTTTATTTGTGATATTCTCCTCTTTAATTTTTCTGCATGATGTTTTCCGCTCTTTGCTTCGTGACTTTGTGGTGTGTGTCTCCGTGTGTGAGAACGGGGGCGCGGAGCGATGTGAGAGCATGTGTGTGCTTGGATGGATGCAAAATTGTGTGTGTGTACTTGACGTTCATGACCAAAAAGCCACCCATCTTGTTCGTGGTTGTTATGCCCAAAAGGGTGCATGTGTGTATGTGGTGACGAGCTTTTTTTTTTTTGTTCCTTTTTCTTTACTTAGTCGATGGATGAATGTATGTACGATATGTACCATGTATCTATAAGCATAGGTACATACCACATACAAGTATATACAAATGTACATGCATTTGTAACCCAGTCGGTCTTTGCTATACGTGGATCCCAGAAGAAGTAATTCTTCATTTTGCAATTAAAAGGGGAAAATGTAGCTACATAAATGAATTTTATGGTACATACGTATGTAGTTCGCGCGACGTCGTTCGGGTCCTTGAATTGCGTTTAACCAAACTCAAAATGTTAAACAATGCCGGCTCGAAATCGCTTTCTAATTTTGAACTGAATTATTATGGTTCGAACCCGGTCTTGTACCACTCAAATGTTTAGCTCAAAACTGCCAATCGGTTTAATCTGGTTTGGAACCGTTCATTTCCATACTTCCAATCAACAGACAAAACAGCCACGCCCCTACCGCCTTGCATTTTGGATAAAACGTCATATTTCCCACAATTTTATAGATAGATGGTTCATCTAGAGATTATTAGCAATCAGCATTATTGTCCGATCTGCCAAAGGAATGATAAGGATCGGATGAACGATGCCTTAGTTATACACAAAATAAAGTTCGCTAACGCAGCGCAGCCGCAGCTTTGCTTTCAGCTAATACTGCAGGTACAGAATATATTACAGTTGGGCTTGACATTGTACTTCACGATTGACTTAATATCATAACCCAACTTCTCTTGGAACCATGCATTAAAGTTCCGAAGTCCCCTTCAATATCCTTAAGATATACATCCAAATCCAAGGCTAACCCCAATATTTAGTGGAACGTTGAAACGAGTAACAATATGAGAACTTAATTTTTTACATACATTGATTTTCCAATTCAACCTATTTACAAGATGGACGTCATTAAAAATCAACTAAGCGGCCCGTTGATTTCAAACCGCTAAAATTTATGATTTCTGCTTAGCAAATTAAAATGGCGCCTTTTATATAAGTAGCTAATGGAACTCAAAACTTGGGAATTACAAGCAAGCAATTATTTTTGGTGTATATGGTGTATATTTTTAGGCAGATTCAATACAAGTAACATTTAAGTTGTCTTGCTTTAACTAGCTCGCGAACTAACAATTTCTTCGGTCATAAAGGCGCCCAGTGAGCAAGAAAATCTCATGTAATCTTTTTAAGCTTTAAGATTGATTGATTTCGAAACTCTGGGCAAATTTAATCCTTTAGAATGCCTTTATGTTTCAAAAAAATGTCGACCAATTCGTCCAATTATATCAGCATTAAGTACAAACCTATGCCAGCAAATTAATATATACGGGCCCGATCCGAATTTCGAGTCTATTTTCGTGAGAGCCTTAGTATTTTGCTGTATTACAAAACTCGAAATCGTTTGAGCAACTAAAACTGACTGCTGCATCTCAAGTGAGTTCAATTCGAGTGAAAATGACTATGGAGTCTAATAACCTCAGATTTGCTTGTCACATACATAAGAGTGCAACTTGCCTTCGTTTACACGAAAATCGACTAGGAATTCGGAACTGGGCCCATAATTTATAAAATAATACCCCTCTGGCAATTTAAGTTTTCGCCTAACTTTAGGCAAAACCATAGGCAATGCCATCTATGGATGGCATTACTGTACGTCAGAAGTCTACCCTTGTAGTGGAACCAGCTGGGATTTTTTTAAAACAGTCTGTTAAGTCTAATGAATGCAAGATATTATGTACTTGAATTAAGAATTCATTTTCTGACAATTTACGGTAGTTTTGGATTTAAAAATGATACGCACTTAATTTAAGTGCATTCAAGAACAAAACATTCTTGAAATTTTATTTACAAAATAGTATATGTACTATTAATGCTATCTCGATCGCTCAAGAACTCTGCAAGTCAATTTTTATACCTGTTACCCGTAGAGAAAAGGGCTTAAAAGGAAGCATTTCCGACCCTTCAGTTTTAAAGCTATCGTAACCCAACTTTGTACGAAGTCTTTTGGTACAACTACGCTGCACTTTTGTCGGAACCGGCCGGATCGGACGACTATAGCATATAGCTGCCATAGGAACGATCGGTCTAAAAACTAGTTTTAGTGAGAAAAACTTTTTTGTTTTTAATGCTATCGGTCCCAACGCTCGTATTTATAAGTTTTTAATGATTTCACATAATTTCACCAAGACTTGTCGAAATCGGACAACTATATAGTATAGCTCCCATACAAAAGATAGGTCTGAAAAAAAAACTTTGTGAGAAAAACTTTTTTGTTTTTATTGCTATCGCAGCCAAACTTGTTACTGATCAATTTTACATGCTACCACATAATTCTGCCAATTTTGATCCAAATCGGATGACTATAACATATAGCTGCCATAGGAACAAAAGGCCGAAAAGTAGTTCTAGCAAGAAAAACTTTTTTTTGTTATGAATATATTGATGAATTAATTGTTTAGCTGGCATATAACAAACTAGCAGGCATATCTCAATCTCCAAGGGTATATAAACTTCGGTCGAGCCGAAGTTAGCTTGCCTCTATTTTTAAGTATCATTTGGACGAGAGGTTTCGCTGATGCCAAATAGCAGAGTAAGTAAACGCGCCGTAATCCGTGTGTTTAGCCTTTGAGGTCCCGAGTTCAAGTCCCAGTAAAGTAAGTATCGATAAAATTTGGTCTTACCTATAGGTAGGCTTTGGATTCGCATAGGCCACACATGCTACAACTAATGGATCTCCAAGTCGGACCATTATCTGGATTGACTTCTCATTCATAATTGGCGGAACCAGCTCACGCATTTCTGCAGGAAATAACCACAGGTGACGGTAAATGGGGTCTCCACTTTTACAATTCGTTCGCATCACTTACCCGTTAATTGAATTTTCCCAGCGTTGCTGCTAACTACCGAGTCCTGCGTTAGCTTGTGATGTGTGCGGCACCTGTAGATCTTCTGTGCATCGTTTCTTGTGATATTGTATACCAAGAGCTCGCCAGTAAGCAGCATGTGATTCTTGCCATCTATTTCACAGTAATGCCCGCCATTCAATAAAAGTTTAGTGCAATTTAAATGATTTCTTACCGCCCTCAAGTGATGGGTAAATGTTGAAATTCGGCTCCTGCAGCCAGGACGTTACTGTGACGTACTCCTTGACAAACGAAGGGATATTGCACTTAATAAGAACATTGCTGCCAACAAATCCACCAGGGTTTTGTACTTCTGGTTCGTATCTTTGATAAACCACTAAAATGATAAAAAATGCAGATGGCTTAGACAGATAACCCAACGGGGATTAAATCAAAGTGTGGATACAAAAACTCAGAAGACTCTTTCTCTGCCCAGCATCTTGAATTTCTTTCATTAATGGCCACTTCAATGTACACAAGCACACATTTTTGGTACGCAAAAATTCTGTTTCTGAATATCCTTATGTACATGAACTCTTGGGTGCAGCACCGTACATACAAACATACATACATATGGAGCACACATTCATTTGTACGAACCGTTTGTATCGAGAAAAACATCGAGTGTTCTGTGTGGACATGGAAAAGAGAGTAACTCTGGCAAAAAAAGGAAAAACAACAGCAGCAGTGGAAACACCAAAACGAACAACAAGGACCCCAGCAAAAACAACACCAACGTCCCAATGCAAACTGCAATGCAAACAGAATCTAATTGCATCCTTTCGGCTACGGGGAATGGCCGGCCCCACTATCAGCCATGTTGGAAAAACTCATTTCGCTCGAAATTTGAATTTTTGTCCGTCAATTGCGAGCCCAGAAAATTGGACGTGCGCCGAACGAAGCTGCAGCTGCCGCCCGTGTTGAAAGGACCTAGTAAAACTAGTTATTGCTGTTGTTGTTGGCTCTGTTAGTGCCGTTAGCCTTTGCTGGCCAAAACAGAGTTTAGTATTCCCACCAGCTCGGGACGCATATCAAAACTCTGACACTGATGTGTGGGTTCTTTATGCGAGGAATAGAATACTCCAAAGGCGTTGCCTGGCCAGACATGGACAGACGTGTGTGAGTACATATGTATGTGTATATGTACAAGAAAGTATCCTACCGCTGTATTAGTTATTGTAAATATAATGTTGGCCAATTTAATAGAGCAGTTTTTTGAGTGAAAAAATGGAATACACACATATACCTCAAAGTTATATTTGGCAAAGATGTTCATCGATTTCCAACATCTCATAGTACAAGGGCAGTTTTATTTGTTACTGACTTTCGAAGAAGAACGAAAAGGCCAAGCTAACTACGTCTGTGCCGAAGATTTTATACCCTTGCAAATGTTTTAATTTATCAGAGTTTCAAAAAGCCACCATTACAATAAACAAATTTTCCAAATAAAAACCTTTTTCCGACAGATGGTTCCTATGGCAGCTAAAAGATATAGTCATTCGATTTTGACCGAAACGGATTTCGGATATTTCAAAACACTTGCAAGGGTATAAAAACACAGACTTGTGCTCATCACACAAAAATAATCTAGAATCACCATTAGCGCTTTAATATACTGGACCTTGTTGCCTAGTGTTATTATACCTTCAGTACCTTTTTTTTTTTATTTTGTTAAACACTTTAAGGGGGTATTCTCCAAATCTTTTTTGTTGCTTTTGTTATAGCTTGGATATTTGAGAATATCGTCCCAAAAGGTTTTTTTGAAATTCGAAATACTTTAGAAGATATAAATAAATAAATTTCCATTATATAAAACTGTGATATATCGGCTGGTTCTTGAATTTAATGGTAACTTATTGTCGCCCAGATCGATGTCGATTATTAATCGGATTTTAATCGATAATTATCGAAGGCTATCCTACGCAACGCTACTACCGACTAAACCGCTCAGAAACCAGAGCTGCGGCCGCATCTAAAGAAGGCAAAATGGCACGCAAAGCAAAGAGAGCTGCTGCTGAAAACAGCTTTTTTGAAGATGAGGAAGGTCCGCAGTATGAAGCTGACATCGCCGACTAATATCTGTAAGTATATAATATCTGAAATATTTTTGGTTACTTTCAAAGCAATTTTTTCGGACTGCCAAGGCACTTTTCTCCAGTTCTACAAAACCGATTTTGATGAAATAATATTCTATCGACGCAGAATTGTCACCATTCTTGAACCGCATTTTTTCATTTCTGTTTTTTTCTTTTTTTTTGGCCAAAAAATGTTACTTCAAATTTTAAACGCGCTTATCTCGAAACCGCGGTTTTCGAACTGGCGGCCATGATTTCTCCAGTTACACTGAACCGATTTTGATGATTAATATTGAAATCGACGCTGAATTGTCACCATTCTGGTCTGAACCTCAATCATAATTTTAAAAAAAATTTTACTATTTTTTTTACACTAAACTACAAAAAAAGGGCCAAAAATCGATTTTTCTTTTTTTATGGCCGCCATTTTGTTAAAAAAAATCACAAAATTTTTTGGAGGTTCAGACCAGAACTACATCTATACTGATTATAACCCCGTTTTTACTTTTCATTTCAGACATCCTGGAGACGTGGAATCATGGCCGCCAGCACTATAATTTTTTTTTTGGACACCCACTTTGACGGCCAATAACTTTTGGAACAGCCCTCGCATCGAAGCAGTAAAAATTTGATTGTTTACTTTAATCTGTTTGTAACATAATAAAACAAAAACAAAATTGGAAAAACTCTTTGCGTTTTCAAATTAATTTTTTTTTTAAAAAAAGGTCCATAAAACAGCCTCTACATGGAGAATACCCCCTTAACTTTTTTTGACTTTTATACTAACCCAAAAGTTAAGGGCTAATTAAATATATTTACATACCTGCTTTGACAACCACATCTCGTGAAATAATCGTACCGACTGAGTTAGCTGCAATACAACGATAAACCGACCAATGTACATCCTGACGAAATTCTTCTGCCGCAAACGGGGGAAAATATAGCGAACTATTCGCCAAAATGTGCCGAACCTTAAAGAAAACAAATAAGAGAATTAAGGTTCAATTAGAAGGCGATAATTATGTTTTTACCAGCAACAATGAGGTGCACAGTGTGTCCCACAAACTTCAAAAAATAGTTATTGTACTGGCATGGAATTTTTTCACAATTGTGAAGTTTCCACTCACACACCAAATCACACGGACCCAACCATATCCGTGATATGCATACACATCTCTAAGTGTGACAAAGTTTGCACACTCATTTTGCTTGCATGAAGCCGACGTTGATTTCTACAAATTCGATCTTATTGGCCTGCACCTGGAAGGGGACGTCATCATAGCAGTAGAAGATTTGGTCATTCGTCATTCATGCCCTGCTGTCAACCGATCCGTTGTCCATCGCCCTGTGCCTGTTGGTTGGGAATTAATCAATTCCGCCGATTTAACACTTTACTTTGATTATGCATTCCACCAATCCAACTATTTGATTCACAGCCTATACCAGACGATCGATCATTCATACTTATGGAAGTACATAAATACATGTTTAATATTACACTGCTCAACAGCATTTTTTCCAAATTCGCCAAACCAACTGTTTTTAAAGTTCATTGGCCCGCTGGACATGAAAAGCGCCATGAAAAAAAATCTATCGGCTAGTAATCAAGAAATTATCGATAACCTTTTTGTGTTTGGCTTCATTAAATTTCTGGTTTACTACTGACAGCTGTGTACTATCGATTTAAATTACAATCAAGCAATGGACCCATTCAGCAAATAATAACGCTACAAGGCTGATTTTACCTGCTGGAATCATGTCTGACGATTATAAAGAAAGATATGGCTTAAAATGTAAGTGCACCTACCGAATAAAAGAAAAACATTCAAAAAATTTTCCGATGAAAAACATTTTTAAATCGATTTTTGAGATCACCAATCCAAACTACACTTAGAGATATTTCCAGTACAAATTTCTCTTTTTGGCTATAAACTAGTGTTATTATATTAATATTATCATTTTATATTAAATATTAATAATTTTATTAAATACTTTGATGCTAAAGTTTATATCAGGAACGCAATCCGCTTGAAAATAAGGACTGGTTTGGTTCAGTGGCTCACACAGTTTTGGAACCGCCGTTTCGGTTCATTGACTGGTTTTTGGGGCTTATTGAACCGCAGTTTCGGTTCGGTTCGCGTTTTATTCATTTAATAACCTAAATAAAAGTATTTTGGATACCAGAAGAAAGATTATTCATTAACCCAAAATGTTTTGCGATTCATGATATAATAAAAAAAATTGAGGGAAGCTAACTTCGGCTCGACCGAAGTTTATATACCCTTGGAGCATGATATACGCCTGCCAGTTTGTTATATGGCAACTATACGATATATTCATCCAGTTTTGAGACATTTTTGAAAACAAAAAAGTTTTTCTCACTAAAACAACTTTTTCGACCGATCGTGCCTATGGCAGCTATGTGCTTTAGTAGTCCGATCCGGCCGGTTCCAACAAATGTGCAGCATATTTGTACCAAAAGACTTCGTGCAAAGTTTGGTTACGATAGCTTTAAAACTGACGGAGGAGATAGCATAAAAACAGACGGACTGACGGACATGGCTATATCAACTCATATTTACTTTATGTAGTCGGAGATGCATCCTTCTATTCGTTACAAACATCTGAACAATTTCAATATACCCTCTCCAAGGGTATAAAAATGTTGCTTTCCAAAAGTTTGAAACTTGTATATACTTTCATACTGTAATAAAGAAGTTCTACACAAATATAAATATGCCGTAAAAGCAAGATTTGCCACACAGTAAGTTTCAAAGCTATTTGATTGAAACCATTCAAGTCTGTCATAGGAACCCTATGCAATTCTATGAAAGCACCATAATTTAAGAAATTTTCATTTCACGAATGATAGAACAGTCCAAAAAACTACGATGTTTGGTAATGGCAATGTAGACGGATAAACAGGAGGAGTAGATCATACAAATAAAGAACTAAAATAAATGCTAAATTTTCTTATTCCCAAAATTATTATGACTTCGATATACCCGTTACTCATGAAAAACATGTTTAACAGTGTTCCTGCGTTCCTGAGGGTGAACATCCGAAAAGTATGCAACATTTTTTAACTCGGCTATATATTATCCGATCTTGCTTTAAATTTCAGGGATTACAGTTATTGCTAATATAAATTTAAGTTATAAATCTGAACTCCATATCTTAAAAAATGTGGGAGTTGTTCAACATTTTCTAATGTGGGTGGGCGTGGCCAAAATTTGGAACAAACTTGATCTGCGTGCAGATAAAAGAAGACCACATGTAAATTTTGGTAGCTCTAGCTCTTATAATCTCCGAGATCTAGGTGTTCATACAGACAGACGGACAGACTGACAGACGGCCAGACAGACATGTCTATATCAAAATATGCAGAAAATATGCAAAATGTGTAAAACGCACCTATGTAAAATAAGAATTACAAAAAAAAATAGATAAATGACCAATATAGACGGTCATTAAATAGGACTATTAAATAGAAGTTAAAGACCGAACGATAAAAAAAATCGCGAAAGTTGAACATTTTTTCATACAAGCTTATAATGGTCCAACACCGCCAAATTTGCCAAAATTTCATTTCAAAAAAAACGCAGGCGTTGGCAAACGCAATGTGTACAGTCAACGTTCTAAAATATTGCAAAACTTTTAAATTTTTCATAAAACCTAAGATTATTATGAAGATTTGATAGAAGTCAAGAGTACACGAGTAAATACAGTAAAGGAACAAATAAAAAACAAGTGAGAAAGTCGGTCAAGCCCGACTATAACATACTCTGTACCTGGAGTAGAAGCTGAATGCCATGCTGGTTCTGCGCTCATCTCTTATTCTCTCTCTCTCTCTCTTTCTCTGTCTCTATCTCTCCCTCTTTCTTTCTCTCTTTCTCTCTCTCTATCTCTCTCTCTTTCTTTCTCTCTTTCTCTCTTTCTCTCTCTCTTTCTCTCTCTATAAGGGTGGGAGTGGGTGGGGGGAGGGTTGTTTACTTATTTGCTCATAACTTGAGAACCGCTCATCCGATCTTTATCATCTTTATTATTCTTCGGCAAATCGATACATTTTGCTAATTACTAACTATCTCTAGAAGGAACAAATCGTCTATCTTCAAAGCTGTAGGAGATATATCGTCCAAATTGCGGGGGCGGGAGGGGGCGCGGCAAAAATTGAAAATAAACTTGATTTGCCTGCAATTATAAGAAGCATTTGTCCCATACATGTCAAACCTCTATCTCTTACCATCTCTGAGATCTGTTTGTTCATACGGACGGACGGACAGACGGACAGACAGACGGACATGGCTATATCGACTCGGCTGTTGATGCTGATCAAGAATATATATACTTTATATGGTCGGAAATACTTCCTTCTCCCTGTTACATACTTTTGCACAAACTTAATATACTCTATGTACCTTCGGTACAGAGTATAAAAATCGGGAAATAACAAAAATTCACATTTGAGTTTAGATTACCATAAAGAAGCGTAAACAGGCAAGTAAAAAGGAGGAGTAGATCAAATGGTCAATAAAATCAAAGGACCTAAGATAATAATGAAGATTGGATAGATAGCAATTAAAGACGCGTATACAAGAGGTTTAGTCCAATAGCTGCGAAATTTCAAATTTTTCATTTGAGTATTTACGAAAGAGCAGGCGTTAACAAATGAGAAACGTAGATTGAATAGTTCAAAATTTGCTAATTTTTCATGTGACCTAAAATTATTATGAAGATTGATTGATGACATCGGAAAACCGAAAATAATTGAAATAGGAAGAAACAAAAGACTACCAACTATTTTTTCTAAGATTTTTAATGTTAACGGAAAAATTTACAGAATTTTTTAAAATTGCAAAAAAATCGATTTTTTTTTTAAAAAAAAACCCACATTTTTAATTTTCAAATCCAAAAATTGGTACCTTATCAGCAAAATCAAAACTTCGTGTTTGGTTTTTCTTTAACGTCGTTCAATGCAGCTTACATTAAAACAAAGTTGGTTCGATTAGGACACTTAATGTGGCCACACGACCAACAAATGTAAGAATACCTCTCTAATGCAAATATCTCGTGAACCTGACGTGCTGGAAGAAAACGGACAATTTATCTGAGTTCAGCGGCCAAAAATACATAAGGAACGGTTGCAAAGTTCTCTGTTGCATAAAATGGCCTTTTTTTGTAAACTTGTGTTATCATAAAGATTTGATAGGTGTCGGTCAATCGGTTTAAAAACATTAGAAAACAAAAAATTTATGTGAGTTGATGAAACGACCAAAAAACCGCAAAATTTGCACAATCGTATAATGGTCTTGATTCTCATGAAGACGGGTAAATTAATTTTGCTAGATGAAGATTTGATAGATAGTAATTGTCAAGTATGCTTCACCTCTTGCGGGTACCTGCTATGTATTAAATATTATTACATAATTTAAAATGGTATTAAATTATGGTTTAAGTATGAACCCACGGGGGAGTTGGCCTAAGTGTAGGGACAGTAAGACTGACATCTAAACCTAACCTAACCTATGGCTTAAGTATATACAATAAAATACTATTGAGCAATGTCAACTCGAGATCCAATAAACCGCCTTTCCACCCACCTACGACACTGTGAGGGACCAAAAATATTAACAGCTAGTTTAAAAATATTTACCTTGGATATAGATGTAATGGGATTATTTTCTTTATCTAACCATTGAATATTTGGGGCCGGATTTCCATCGACAATACAATCCACAGTGCTTCCAACAGTGTTCATAAATTCAATTCGACCAGGCGGTTCGAGGGAAAAACTAGGTCCTTGAGTATCAAAGTAACTGGATGCATCTGTAAAATGAAAATATAAATTTAATTTTAAAAAAATAGAATATTGGGGTATGTTATCTTTTGAATGTTATAAGTAAATTGTTTCAATAGATAGACCGTTTCATGTTCGGTTTCGCGAAAAATGCTTACGTTTCCCGAATTTGATGTGCTTGTTACGTGTGTTTCAGAGAGGGGGAAAGCCGAAAAGTGTGCAACATATTTTTACTCGGCTATTTATTATCCTATCTTTCAGCTCTGTTCCCGTTTACGAATCCGATTAATCGGAATTGGTAAGTGTTGTGATTTCTAAGAATCGATTAAAGAATTTGGTCAAATCTCTTTCTGATCTAGAGGAAATGAAGGTAATTGGGATTTTGTAGTTAAAGTTCGAGTAACACAGTCGGTTTTTGGAAGCGAGAATATTTAACGAATCCGAAAACGAGAACAGGCCTGTTTATGAAAATTTGAGCACTTACTCTGTGCAACACGAAAAAGTTGATCTAGTTGAGACCAATAAAGTCTATGATGGTGGTACAAAAACCTTAGATGGGTTTGGTCTGGCTAGCTGTCGTTTTCTTTTTGTGCACTTTGAAGTTTTCATATATACAACGCGGATAAAAAGCACCCTAATTCCTACGCAGTCACCGCGTTCTGACTGTGTTTCAGTAAAAAGCTAGGCAAAAACCCGTAAGGTAATTCCGCTACATAAGTTTAATTAAATATATTAAAGCGATGGAATGTGCCTCACCAAAATGTTACCTGCTAGCGAAAATGGAGTGTCAGTGAATTCGCCTTCTTTAATGTCTTTTCTGTCGAACACATAAACAATGCGGAGGTAAGTTGATTAAAATAGCTTATGTTGCCGCCAATAATGAATTTTTGTTCGTTTAAGTTTAAATCTTATGTTTTTGTTAAAATAGTATCGCACATTTGAATGTAACCGAGCGATATACAGATCTAACCGAAATCGATTACTTCTTGTCCAATGTTATCAACCATGTACCATCACGAAGGAATTGTGAGTCAATCAGGATTTAGAAGAGAGGCAAGAAGCTCACGAAATATTTTAAGCGCGCTTGATTACGCGCTTACTAACGCGCTTGACTAGGCGCTTGATTACGCGCTTGCTAACGCGCTCATACATACGTTACTTTAATCTTACTATATTTGTGAAACTAAAAATAATTATAATAAATTGTTTATTCGAATAAACATAAAAATACAAATGAACACTTATTTCGCACAAGGAAGGCACGCTGTAAAACTTCGGAAACTCTAACCTCAACTTCGCCGTTCACAGCTTATATATACATAAAGCACTTAGGTCCTATTCCTTGTAGAACTAATTCGAAACACGAGTCAAGACAGCCGCTTCAAATCGGGACCAATCGCTTCCAGACCCGACCCCCTTTAAGTCTATCCCGAGCCGTCCCGACTCAGACCTGAAATATTTCTAGTCCACTTGCAGGCTAGTGAATATCATTATCAAAATTCGAGCTCCGTAAGAAATGTGATTCGCTGCTCTTGCCAAAAATAAGTAAGAAAGTCGATCAAGCCCGACTGTAATATACTTTGTAAACGTCAACGTTTTAATACTCTTTCAATTCCTAAAGGATCACAAATTTTTTAGACTGTAATAAGTTGATAATTGATTGAATTACAGTAAAGTGTATCATTCAATGACCAATACTCTAACCGAACGTTCATATGGCAGCTATATTAAAGCTACATGACTACGTTTACAAGCACGTCTTATTTGCAATGACAATTTTGTGAATGACGTTGAAAACGTTGAAGCGCTTGGTTTTAAATTTGGTATTAAAATGGACTAATTGGATGGATATCAATTATATTTCATTATTATATCGTTAAACATTCCCTTTTATGAATACAAATTTGCATTTTGCATAATTTGTCAAGGACTTTCATTGCGGAGATACAGACATGATGATAACAGTTACTCAAACAGTTTCCTCAAAAGCTTTTGCATGAGTCTTATCGTGTTGGGATCTCAACGCTGTTACCACAGATAAAAGCGCAGCGGAGTTGCCAGGAACATTCAGCAATGAGTTGCATTCCACGAATGCCTGCAGAAGGCACTGCACATGGAGGTGACTATGACTGGTGGTTGAACTTATCTTGACACACACACCCCTTATTTACTCTTCTACGGTTTGGGTTTGAGTTAATTGCAATCAAAGCGAACTCGTTTAACCACGTTTTGTAATCATTTTCTCGTCATCATACTTCAAAGATGAAGTGGGCATGTGACAGCATAATTAATGAGACGTTTCGTCGTATCCTACAAAAATAAAGTGTTTTTATTTTCTGCATAATTTTATCAGGAGAAATGTGTACCAACGTGAGCCCTAAACAGTGTCTAGTCTAAAATGAGTGAGTTCCTTTCAATAGAAACTGCAGTTATCAGTTCAATTAGATCATAGCAAGGGCATCATTCATTTTTGTTATTTAACAAAGCACTAACAAAAAAATGAAACTTATGAGCATAATGATAGCAGACAGAGCATTCTGACCCCAAATAGATGCCGAAAAGTTAGAAAAATATAAGGCCTAAGCTTGCCCCTTAATTGCGTTGTGCTACTAAAAACCTTTTACTGATGGGGCAATTGGTTTCACAAAGGAACAGTGTTCTAAGCAGGATATTTATAACGTATGTTATTGATTTTTTAGTTCTAGACGATGTGCTGAAACATTATTTGTTAAAGAATAAGCTTGGATTCTTTGTAAAAATAATGCAGTGAATAACACAGGCCAACAAAATGACCAACTTCGTGAGGTGCAGCCCTGTTGGTTTAAGAATATGATAAGATTATGTTCACTGATCCAAAAATGGTTTCGGTCTAGCTCCATCAGCTCTTGTTTCCAATATATGGCGGAAAAAGGAAAAAGTTGAATTTTTGGCACTCTAGGATCTACACAAACGCACACATATACGCAAACGCGCACGCACACAAACACACATATGTACGCGCGCGCTGCACACCGTGCAGCACAAAGTGGGGGCGGGGAAGGGGCAAAAATTGTTCGTGAATAACTTTTGTGTTTTTGCTCAGATCTCATTGTGCGTTTCAGATTAGATAGATTAAAGGCCATCGAACCGAATGCGTATCTCTATTAATGGCCTAAGATAATATATATTAAGCGACGATGTTGTAACTTTAAAATTGTGGCTCTGACAGTTTTTCGCTGTTTAAAGATGAAGGAGAAGGAGTTTTCGAAATCTGAAACAAAATCGATGTGAGTACAGTATTCACCTACATACATGGCAAAACTTGTGGCTCTATCAATTACAGTCTCTCAGATCGACGCGTTCATACAGACAGACAGACGGGCATGGCTACATCGACTCGGCTGTTGATGCTGATCAAGAATATATATACTTTATAGGGTCGGAAATGCTTCCTTCTCCCTGTTACATACATTTGCACAACTTCATGATCCCTTTTTACCCATTATCAATGGGTACAGGGTATAAAAAGTTTCTTAAAACTCGGTTTGTAAGGATAGTATGCGAAATAATTTGAAATGTGATTTTCCGATATTGGAAAATCCAAACCCAATGTAAATATAATAAATATCTATGTATGTACATCATTTTGTTTCATAGATTTTATAGACATAAAAACTTACCGCTTCTAGAGAAAGAAAATGTTATGGCGAAGTTGTATATCAATAAAGCCGATCTCCAATTAGTTGCACGATTAAAAATCATCGTTTAATCCTTAGCAATTTGAGCCCTTTTTGCGAATAGATGTGATAACTGTAAAGTTAGAAATAATTTATTAATGATGTTTCGTTATAAAATTGATTGTGACGATACAGTCGATAACACTCTACTAACAATAACAAGTGAAAAAGTCGGTCAAGCCCGACTATAACATACTTGCAGGCAGATCAAATTTATTTGAAATTTTTACCACGACCTCTCCCGCCACCACTATTTTGAAAGAATCGTCATTTCTCCCACAGTTTTGTTGACAGATGTTGCGTTCCTTCTAGAGAAATTTAGCAGTAACGTTTATTAACGAATTGCCAGGGGAATGATAAAGATTGGATAAAGTATACTCGAGCTATGAACAAAAAAGGGCTAGAAACGATAAAGATCGGATGAACGATACTCAAGTTATGAGTTAATGAATGGTCGCTGCTGTCCTGACATGTACAACTACGCCCACTTTTGCTTGTTACAGTTTTAATGCAAAAATATTATATGAAATGGCACCTAATTCGACATTTTTCATATCAGTTTTACTCTGACATGACTAACCTATTTTCACCTGTTTCCAGAGAGTAGCGAGTAATGCCAGAGAGTAGCTAGTATTTTTTAAAAAAATACCAGATTCCTTGAAAAAAATGAAGGCCAAAATGAAACAACAATTTGTATGGAAGAAATGACGTCATTTTCTTCATTTCTTTTCATTTCAAGAAATTAAGTATTATTTCTTTGGTGGAAAAAGGCTATAAGATAATCTTAATTAAACTAAGATTATAGTCTTGATATTTCCGCGGCGGGCGTTTTGCTTTACATGTTCAAAGCACAAGAAACCGTTTTTTGCAACAGTGGTGATATTATCAAAAAAATAATTGGTTTCTGATATATCGCCTCGGAAAAATATCCGATAATGATTTTTGTCATCGCTTACTAAATTTGCCCAGAAAGAAATTTATAAAAAATGCCAGTTTCATCTGCATTAACATATCATTTTCGTCGTACTTTCTTAGCAGCGGTTGTAAGGTAATATCAGTCCGATCAGCAACTATACTTCGGTCAGCCTCCACAGCATCTCTAGTTCAACAGCGCCACTTCATCGCAGATCGTTTCTTGAAGCGGTTAATCCACCCGTTGCTTGCTTTAAAACCTTCACAAGTTAAGGTGTCCCCATATTTTTGTGCCCTCACTGAATCATACTCCCACTTACAGGAAGATTGCTGTTTCTGGATTCGGCAATAAAAGTTTTAACAGCCTTATGCACTTTTTCAAATTATCCTCCCCTAATGTGCTTCTTTTTCCCCATTGTAGGATTTTTTTTCGAGTGTTTCGTTTCGTTTTTCTAGTGTTCGTTCTAGTTTCGTTTTTCTAGTGTTTCGTTTCGACATTTTGTGGTTTGAAAAATTTGGGAAACCTAATTTTACTGATAACAAATTATTGAGGTAATTTTGATTTAAATTTATATTAACAATTAGATCGAATTATGGAGGGTTCGAATTAACGAAGTGGTTTCACTTTAACTATTTAACGGCCAGGTTCGAATTATGGGGGAAAATCGAATTATCGAGAGTTCGAATAAACGGGGTTAGATCCATTTAACATTTTCAAAATTATTCTGAAACGTTTTCACATCAACTAGAAAAAGTGATATTACTTTAGATCGGATTGATCATAATAAATTGATATGAAAAAAATAATATCTTAAAAGTTTATATTAACCTGAGAATATTAATATGAACTTGAACTTTATTTTTCTCTGTGTACTCTTAATAGACCTCACAGTAAATGCTTTAGCCAGATATTTCCACCAGAAGTGTTAATGGCCGCTCTTTCCATATAAATGCAACCACTGTGCGTTTTAAGGGAACAGTCCCACTGGGCTACAGACCCTTCTCAGTGCTTCAATTTTTCCAAATTTTCAATTCTCTTTCAAGTCAAGTATGATTCTTACAGGTTACAAGAGGCTGGTGTGCTTAATAGTGTTGTGAAAACATCGATAGTGAGCACTATCGATAGTTTGAACATCGATAGTATTTCACTACTATCGATAATACTATCGGAAAAATTGCTTTGAATAAATGAACAACAACAAAAACAAATCCTTTTTTTTCTATATTATCCAAGAACTTGCAAATGAATAATAATAATAAATAATGAAACTAAATAGTATAATAAATTCATTGATCAGTGTTTTTGTTAAAAAAAAAACGCCGGTTTACATTTTGCGACTTCAAGAGTAACATTTGCTGTTCTAGATAGTGAAAATAAAAACATTTTATTTATCTTCAAAAGTGCAAGAGAGTACTCTTCTGAAGCATTTAATGACGCTGACAATTGTTCGGGAGTAGTTTTTTAGGGACGCTAGCTCATTTTCAATAAAATGAACTGGGTTTTGACCGGAATCCGTCCTTCCTAAGTCTAGGGTCCAAAATGGTCGCTTTATTGGTCAAAGTTCGGTCACCGTAGTGTGAAAGTCTGGTATTTATTTTTTCTATAAGCATTTGGCAGACCAATTGACCTTTCTGTGTATTCAGCTATTTTTTGCTCCGATTCATCAATAGCGGGTCAAAACAATCGATGTTTGGCCGAAAACAAAACTATCGATAATATCGATAGCGCTATCGATGTTTTCACAACACTAGTGCTTCCCACCCTTATAAATTTTAATCTTGATTTTAGGGTTTAATCTTGGTACGGAGATGCTCGCGAAATGCTCTAAATACTAAAAAATGCAGGTTGCTTTTTCATGAGTTGATCGAACTCCAGACATGCGAAATATTCATATCGATATCACAGCGTTCCCACCAGAAGCGGATCCAGTGTTTCGATAATTTTTATTTTAAATTTTTATTTTGGTAAACCGATACGTACCGGTACATACCGATATAAGTACTAGGTCTTCTTAATACTGAGAAAAATTAATTCTGAAATAAATCTAAATCATGTTATTCTTGTTTAATAAAACAAATCAAAATTCAACACAAATAAAAAATATTTAAATAAAACAATATTGATTTCATATTTCGTATTTTTTACGTAGTTAACATAAAGGAACTCATGATTACATTATATGCTCATAAATATTATATTATGGTAAAGTAGAGAAGTAGTAGAGAAGAGGAAGCGGAATAAAAAGCGCGACTTTTCTAATATAATATAATATATCTAATATAATTGTGGGAACTTTGTGGAGGATTCTGACCTGTCAAGAACGTTTTAATGTTTTAGAGGTGTCTATATAGAGAGTCTATATTCCCGATTTGCAGTGCATCCAAATGCACAAACTTACTTTATTCTATACCTTCGTGCAAAGTAAAAAAACAAATCAAAATTTGAAAGGGATTTCCAAGAGACCAAAAAATGACCTGTGTAACCATCAATGCGCTGATGAAGAATATTTATACTTAATAAGATCGAAAATGATTCCTCTTTGTTACATACTTTTCACAAGCTTAATTTAATTAGGTGCAGGGTTAAAAAAACCGAAACATTAGCGGTACTAAAGTTTCGGTTTTGTTTCGGTTCTATTCGTTCAAATAATAACGGTATTCGGTTCTCCAAAAAAAATTTATATCGGTTTCGGTTCCGGTTCCGGTACCCGACTTGAATCGGTTTATTTTGGTTAACGGTTCCGGTTTCAGTTCCGATATTAAGCCCTGATTTCTAGTAATCAATGATTTCAGAAAAAGCTGAAAATATTTATATTGTTCCATCAACAAAGAAAAGTATTTACAAACGAAGAACTTAGAAATATGAGTTAAACTCCTACCGATCGTTGAAAATGGTTGAATATTGGAATTCATTTTAATTAAACGCCATTTTAAACGTGGCAACAGTTTACTCGAAGATTTGTTTTAATCGATTCCTCAATAGGAGCAGATAAAAATTAAATATATATACAGAATACGGGCAGAGAAAAATCTACTCTTCACCTTGCAGGCGCTCAGTGCCCGTTCTGCTCAGTTGTTAAAAACAAGAATTTGTGTACGATTTGCTGAATTGCTGTTTTACATTATTGGAGCATTAGAAAAGCTTAAGAATGATAGAGGCACTGAGACATCATCAAAGTTGATTCATGAGTGCGTTTGAAAAAACTGAGTTACTGATCTATCTGAAAGTTTTTACTGGCGTCAATGCTGCAGTAGGACTCTTTAGACTTCAGAACTTCAGGTATCATCAGCCTGTGCTCACGTCACCAATGTGCATTGCAACAGTTCATACTGTTACTTGAAACAAGACAAAACTAATTATTTTTCGATGTAATTTTAAAAAAAAACGGAGAAACTTGATGACGAAATGGAATTTGAGTTAAAATTTATTTGTTTATATGACGCTTTTGGGATGCTTTCGGTAATTTTTTCACATTGTACACTTCCGATGTACGACGGTACAGGCACTTACAGGCCTATTCCTGTTTTCACTTAATTTAATTTGCTCAAATTCGATTTGGTCACCTGTTCCGGTTTACACAATTCGATAGATTTGATCCATTTGCATTCTCGAAGCCGATGAATTAAAAGTTAATGCGTTTTTAACTTAGAGGCGTTATTGGCTTAACATTATTTGGTACCAATGTTAAGTGTATTTAGATATTGCAATCTCATTTTTTTTTAAATAATTTGTAACATAACAATCAATTTTTTTATGTAGAGCTTTAATTTTATCGAGTGCCAGCCAAATCGAACTCACCTTTTTTGTTCAACCTATTCTTAAAAAGCTTTATTATCAACTTTTTTACTTTTCCCTGTATTTTTGTGTTTGCAGAATATTCAGGTGAAAAAGCAGTCAAAGGAAACGTTTTGAACAAAAAAAAAAAAAACTAAAAAAAATCGTTTGATATTGTTTCTATTTGAAATCGAAAAAAATCATTTTGAACTTTTTACAGTGCTACCATTTACTACCCTTTGGAATTTTAAAGATTTCTTTTTGGGTTGAGGTTTAAGGAAAATCTGAATTTTGCGGATGGTTTGATTCCAGCACATTCTGAAGAAACTCGAAAATTTATTACTTGAAAATGCACCGAATGAGCTGACCAAGATATATTTTGTGGCACTAGAGCTGTTAGAACAGAGTGAAAAAAACAAGGACTACCCTCGAGGCACACAAAAAATCGAAGAAATTCAATTATTTTTTCCTGAATGACGATCCTTGTCACCTCGTCGACAGCTTAACGGACTTTTTCTCTGCTGAAAAGATTGAAAACCTACCTTCGTGTCTATATGTCTAAGGACAATCTTAACGGCACCCCCATATAGGTGAAAAATCGGAAATACAGGGAAGGAAAAATACTAAAAAGCTTGACTAGTTTTGTAAAAGAAATAATAAAGTAAAAAAGATGACAAGGTAATAGTAAGGAATACCAATTCCTGCTGTCACTGTCAAATAATAAAGTATGATTTTTTTTAGACTAAGGTCTCACAAAACTTGTATGCAGATTTTGCATGACCTAAAACTATTGTTACATACGGAAATTAGTTGATCAACTATTGCCGAAAAGTTCCCAAATTAGACCTATTTTTGCCAAATCTTTATCAAATTATTTGTCTGTGTGACCTTAGCTCCAGCCCAATGTTTATTTTTTGAGCAGATTGTGGATTGATAATTTTAAAATCTTTCGCGCGATTAAAAAAAAATTTGCCTGTGGCGCTGTTGACAAATTTTATGTTTGCGGCCTATGTTATTAAATTTGCTGGTGGAGAAAGAATTTGTTAAAATTTTCAAATATTGCTTTTTCCTGCGGACAAAATCCAGATATTTTCTATTTTTTGTGTGGGTTTTTTAAAAACCATTTGTCACTGAAAATTATTTGATAAATCAAACTTTTTTACGATCTCTCAGTCTGCCCGGCATTTAAAACATTTTTTAGACGATTAAAAGCATTTGTTCTCAAACTTTATACTATTTATACCTACTATTTGAAAATCTGGTTTTAAAGTTAAAGACTTAAAAAAAAAACCATGACTGAACGCCGCAACTTTATTGCTTGTAAATTCTTCATAGTTCACAGACCATCAAAAGAATTTTTTGAGTTAAGGGGGGTCTTTACGACCAATTACCTTAAATTCTTGGGTTAAGTAGTTTAAAAAGGGCATATCAGAATAAGCATACAAAAACTGCCCCCACTCCGATCAGCACCAAAATTAGATATGTTGTTACCATCTATGAGAAACTCACTCTCCTAAATTTGTAGTCTTCTAATCGCTATTGGAAAAGAGTTATGAGGACGGAAAGGTAAAACAAAAAACTCGTTTATCTTAAGAACCGCTTAACCGATTTGAATGCGATAAAAATATGTTATAAGTATCCACCATAGAATTCAGAAAATTATTTTTGCACATTTTTATTACCAATTCTTAGGCACAAAAATAATTATTAAGATTTTCATATAATTTTTTCGAGGTGTAAATCGGTTTCAACTCTTATAGTTTTTTGCTGGTATTTTCAATAGGAAGTCCTTAACAATGAAAAATTTTTGCAGTGTCATCGGAAATCATCTTCATAGTGAATACCAATAAAACATGTGAATAGTTTTACAAATATATTTTATAATATTGAGCACACTGTAACAGAATTGACAGAACATTTCCCCTTTTTCCCCCTTTTAAGTTGATTTACAGTGTGCCTAATATGTATAAAACATTAACGAAAAATACTAATTTAACGTTTAATGCTCCAAAATTGTATTCCTGTTGCTCTAGAAGTCCAACACCAAGTCCAACACCAAGTTCAGCATCAAGTTCAGCATTCAGTTCAGCATCCAGTTCAGCATCCAGCTCAGCTATCGCAACCAGAACAAGAACTCGCACAACCAACTTACCTTGGCTCTTCGCCTATGCAAAGGCCTCTAACCCAGGTGGAACCAATATTAATCTCAAGTGATTTTGATGAAAATTCCTTAGTGGATGAGTTTGCCCAGAGACCTCTAAGTCTTAGGGAGCAAATTATGTATAATAGCAGAAGAAGAATAGCGGAGAGACAATGGCATAGGCAACAACGTCAGCAACGACAGGCCCAGATTGGATCCTCTAATCTTCAACAAGGCCTAAGGCGGACACAATACTTACGAAATGATAACAGAGAGCGATATGTCATCCAGCAAGACCCTATGCCACGCCCAGCAAGACGTATTATTCTACAACGAAGGCAGATGGATCCCTCTCAATCAATTTTGCTAAATGATCTGGGCATCAATGAGGCAACACAAGTGGCTATTATTAACCAAGAAGAGCAGTCGAGCCGCATCCTGATCTCAAGCGATCCTAATGAGAATCGCTCCTTGGTGGACGAGCCTGGTTAGCTGTGCTCCTACCTTTTCTGTATTTACATAATGTAATTTGTTATTGTTTATTTTTCTGTCATAGTTGGCATTGAACTAATTCAATTTAAAATGTGATCATTGTTTGAATAAACAGTAGGCTCTGTCTTACAAATCTTGGTGTATTCCCAAGTTTGTTAGGCATCCTACTCAGAATGTGTTCAGCCCTCGTGCTGATCAGTTGTTAAACGTTTAATTATATTTCACCATGAGGTACACTTGGAATGTGTTTGCAAAAATTATATGTTGTTAGGGACCTCTTGATGAAAAAACCAGCAAAAATCTGTCGGTGTCGCAAACGGCTAACACCGTACAAGAATTATTTGAAAATTTCAATAATTTTTTTTGGGCCAAAGAATTGGCAATAAAAATGTGCAAAAATTATTATTTGAATTGTGCTGTGGACACTTACAACATATATTAAACCCATCCAAATCGGTTTAGCGGTTCTTAAGATAAACCACCTTTTTGATTTATCTTTCCGCCCTCATAACTCTACTCCAATGGCGACTAGAAGACTACAAATTTAGGAGAGTGAGTTTCTCATAGATGGTAACAACATATCTAATTTTGGTGCTGATCGGAGTGGGGGCAGTTTTTGTATGCTTATTCTGCTATGCCCTTTATTTTTCACTATTTATTTGACAGTGAAAATAAGCTTTAACATATTTTTTGTAATGTGTTAAAACTGCATATTGCAAAATTCGTTTAAAAATACACCATGGATGACCCCCGATAACAATAAGAAAAACTTAAAAAACACAAAAAAAAATTCTGCCCTTAGCCCCCCCTTAGCCAATTCCTAGATCCGCCACTGGTTCCCACCAAATGTCAACGTGTCACAGAATGAAGATAAATGTGATGATTTCTAATTTTGGGCTGAGTGTGTAGACGACGAATGTGTCAAATTTTTTTTTTCGTATCCTATAACATACAACAACTGTGTGTGTGCGTATTTTTTCACAATTCATATAAGTTTTTGTCGTGTGTTTTTTTTGTTTTATAATAAAAAGTGTTACAAATATATATTGTTGTGGGGGAAGTTTTTTTTGTTTTATAAGGGGGGATGGGGGGGATAATAGGAGATGGTGTGTAAGTGGTGGTGCCTATGAAATTTTTCCCAAAATTGGCATGGCATTAATTAAAAATTTTAACTTAAAAACCAGCAAGATATTGCGGTCTAGTTTTTTGCCTTATGTTAGGTACACCGTTGCTCTATACGTGTAAAAAAGTGGGCGTGGTAGCACTTCAACCCGCCTTAAAAAAAAATAAATAAAAAAATATTTGTTTTTTTTACAAGAAAAAATTGGTTTTTCTTGCTATTTTACATAAGAATGAATGTTCAATTATTGACGCATAATAAGAAACAAATTTTTCGGCCGCAAACTTTATGGAATATCGGGATTCCTGAAAAAAAATGCGGCTCATTTACTTTTTGTCGATTTCTGTTCTGTTCTTACTGTCATTTCAAACTGCACAATACTAGCACATAAAATTTCGGGTCATTTTTGCCTTATAGAAACTATCTTAAGAACGAGCAGCTGTGCTTGCTTCTTCAACCAATTTATCTCCAGCAGCATGATTTCTACGATTTCAAATACGCTTTAGCGTTAATGACCATCGGGAACGACTCTCTGTGTTCATGTGCTGCTCAATGGCTTCGAATTTAACTTCTGCGTTGAATTTGTTGCATTATTCGGTTAAATTTTCGCGATTCATCTCCAGAATTGCACAAAATATCCTTCCTTTTTTCTTTTAAATATCTTTCATATGCGACTGAAAGACTTTGGCCTAACCCTTCTCTTAAGTAACCAAAAATAACATGTTCCCGACTCGTCACATTTTTTCATTTGGCATGCAAGTAGGCATTGGAAAAATTGAGGTTGTGTCCTAAAAAGTGAAATTTTGCAAAGAAATGCGCATAAATGCGGTTGAGCAAAAGTGAATCAGAATCGGAATTGATAGTTCTAAAAGGTGGTAAAAGTCCCAGCTCTAACAAATCTAAACAAAATTTGGTAGGGCTTTGCAAAGTTGAATTTTCTTTCCAATTTTTTTTTGTGAGATGAATCACGAATACCGTCAAATACAGGGACGCAACGATTAATTTCTACAGATCAAAGGCACTAAAACATAGCACATACCACAACGATTTGATTCATTCAAAAATATTCGACAAAACTTTCTCTTTTCATTAATATTTGGCAATTACAAATTGCAGCAGAAAACACACACTTAACATTGAACTGTCATTCGTTAGCATAACCTGACTTTACCAGCTGCTTACTTAACAGAGCTCTGTTAAATCAAAATTCGTGGTATGTATCATTCAAGACTGATGTATTTATGGTCTAATGAGACAAAAAAATTTAAGTTTTGAGCACTTTTGGAAAAGGGGTTTATGCCTAATATTTGGCAAAATTCCCCATAGTGCGTTGTAGATGGAGTAAAAAAAAAACAATACAAAAACGAGAAAGGCAAAGCTAACTTCGTCAGTGCCGAAGTTTTAATACACTTGAAAACGCTTGTCTTAACGGTTAGCGACTTCGACCAAACTTCGCAGATCAGCTTAAAAACATTTAATATTACCCATGACCGTGATTGAGAGCGGTAATATTGAGAAAAAAACAGTTTTTCCTATTAAAACCCATTTTTCGAACGATCATTTGTATGGCAGCTACAAGAAGTAGCAGTGGCGTAGATAGTTTTTGCAATGGGGGGTGATGAATTTATTGTTATCGGTAATAGTTTAGTACTTCGGCCTTCTATCAGAAAATTTAAAAAAAGAGTCTTTCGATAGACCGCGAATTATTAGGAATTTTCATTCAAAAAATTTCGGGCTTCATCTATCGTTTCTTTTTAAAAGAATTTTTAAAATTGCCAAGTGTTAAATAAATAATAAGAAATAAATATTTAAACGACTTACTTCAAGAATATAAGGTAATTGCCCAGTAAAAGTCCCCCTTAGCTCAAAAAATTCCTTTGCTGAACCGCGAACTATCAAGAACTAACATGCAATAAAGTCTTAAATCTTTTAGGCCTGTTCCCATATCCGAATCCGATTAATCTGATTCGGTAAGAGTTGTGATTTCTAAGAAACTATTAAAGATCGAAGGGGATTGAATGAAGGTAATTGGGACTTTGAACTTAAAAATCGTATAACATATTCGGTCTTTGGAAGCGAGAACATTAAACAATTCCGATTCCGATTATCTTAAAGTCAAAATTTTAAAATTTTATTTTTAGCTTATATGCTTTTTACTGCACAAAAAATGTTTGAAGTGTGGCGCAGACTGAGTCCTTTGGTGACGAAGAGCTTTTCAAAAACTCACACCCACACAAAACATAAAAAGGATCTCGCGTGATGTAAAGAGAGAACTGCCTCGTTTGACCGCAGAAAAGAGCAATATTTAAAAAAATTTTGCAAATTCCGTGTCCACAAATGTTGGCAAAAATTTTTCAACTAATGTTGTCAATTAGGTAAAAAATTTTAAGTTAAAGTATGGGAAAAAATGAGACGAAGCCATGTTTGTTTGTTTGTATTTATACACAGTCCGATTAAACAACAAACATTGAACTCGTGTTAAGTTCCAACAGGCAAATGATTTTCCCATATTATAATAAAAGATTGGCTTAAATAGGCAACATTAGGAAATTTTTCGGCCATATTTTATCAACCGTTTCTTAGTCCAGTATTTTAAATAATTGGAAACACCTTCGCTTTGCTTTGATGCTCATGTGCTGTTAGAAAGGGTTTCTATCTATGTAAAGCACTGTGACGAAAGGATTTTCCTGTCTTTCTGAGTACTAGGCTTAAGTCATTACAAAATTGTTATTTTTCATATTTATTTGACATCGGATAAATAGCGTAAACAAATTTTTCTATAAAACCAGAATTTTTCCAATTTTATTTAAAAAGAAACCATGTACATATGTACCAAACATCTACCCTGCGATCTTTTTGCATGAAAATTCTTTATAAATCACGATCTATAGAATGAAATTTTTAACAAGTTTTTAAGAAAAGGTAGGAACTAGTATTCTTTACTATAACCTTATCTTATTAATTTAATTATTTCTTTTACAAAGTTAAGTTAAGTGTATAGATATTTTGCTTTGTTCATCTTCGATTTCGTCCCCTGTAATTAAGATTTTTAAACTCAATGGGGGGGGATTGATCATCTTAATCACCCCCCTATCTACGCCACTGAGAAGTAGTCATCCGATCCGGTCGGTTCCGACATATTAGTAGCGAGCAGACAAAAGAAGACTCTGTGCTAAATTTCAGCTTGATAGCTTCAAAACTGAGGGACTAGTTCGCGTAGAAACAGACAGACGGACGGACAAAGCTTTATCGACTCAGCTCGTCACGCTGATCAAGAATATATATAAATAGTTAATGTGGTCGGAGATGATTCCTTCTATGCTTTGATTCTATGATTCAAACTTCTGGGCAAAATTATAATATTTCACATAATTTCACCAAAACTTGTCGAAATCGGACTACTATATAATATAGCTGAAAAAGTTAGGTCTGAAAAAAAGTCTTAGTGAGAAAAATTTTTTTGTTTTCAATGCTATCGCTCCCAACGCTCGTATTTATAAGTTTTTAATGATTTCACATAATTTCACCAAGCCTTGTCAAAATCGGATAACTATATAGTATAGCTGTTATACAAACTGTCAGGCATATATCAAGCTCCAAGGGTATATAAACTTCGGTCAAGCCGAAGTTAGCTTGCCTCTATTTTTTATTTTTTAAATATGATGATTCTATACATTTAAAAAAAAACAATTTTTCATATAATGGACACCTAGATTTCAGAGTCTAGAAGAGCTAGAGCAACCAAAATTTGCTATTTGTAGACTCCTATGTCTACACGCAGATCAAGTTTGTTTCAAATTTTCAGCACATCCACTCCCGCCCACAATAAAAAAATGGAAGGAAGCTGAAATTGGCTAGACCGAAGTTTATATAGCCTTGGAGTATAAAACATATATGCCAGCCAGTTTGTTATATGGCAAACTCTCCAAAATCGTGTTGGAACAGATAATTTTCATAACTGGAAAGTATAGTTTAAAAAAATGTTGCATACTTTTTGGCCTCCGGATCCTTTTGGTATGCCAAAGTCGGGCCGACTCTAACTTACTCTCTCGTTATTCACTTCAAAAGTGTATTATAATTTTGTCCCAGAAATTTTAAACGGATAGAAGGAATCATCTCCGACCACATAAAGAATTTATATTCTTGATCAGCATGACGAGCTGAGTCGATTGAGCTTTGACCGTCCGCCTGTCGGTCTTTTTGTTTCTTCGCGAACTAGTCCCTCAGTTTTGAAGCTATCGAGCTGAAATTTTACACGTTTTAGTGTGAAAAAATTGATTGTTCTCAACGTTCTTGAGTTTCTTCTTAAAACTTATCCGCGAAATTTGGAGAGAGTTTTTTCAAGTGTATTTAAAACTTCAGCACAGACGAAGTTAGCTTTGCTTTCTCGTTTCTGTATGAAGCGTGTAACATTTCTGATTTCATTTGTTATTAATAACTTATTATGCACACAAAAGAACGAGAGCGTAAGTTAAAGTCGGGCAGGGCCGACCAAGGCATACTAAACTAGGTAGGCTCACTCACTCTCTAGCTCTCTTGACAACTTGTTAAATTTCAGTCAGTAAGCAACTGTTGTAAGCAAAGCATCTCCGCGGACGAATTTTTTGTATTTTACTTAGTAGTTTAGTAGGCTTTGTATTGAAATATATTACTCTCTCGCTCTCGGTCTCTTTGACACAAATATACGGAGTTCTGAGAGAGCGAATCAGCCTACCTTGGTTAGTATGCCTTGGGGCCGACTTCGATATACCCGTTACTCAGTGGAAGACATGTTTAATAGGCAGCCCTGCTTTTAGCTCCTACTCCGGGTACAGAGTATGTTATAGGCGGGCTTGACTGACTTTCTTACTTGTTTTTTATTGTGGGTACGGGAGTGGGCGTTGTAAAAATTTAAATCAAGCTTGATCTGCGTGCAGACAATAGCAGTCTACACTTCAAATTTTGTTGCTCTAGCTCTTCTAGTCTCTCAGATCTAGGTGTTCATGCAGACAGACAGACAGATGGACGGGCGGACAGACGGACAGACCTTAATCAACTCGGCTGTTGATGCTGATCAAGAACATTTATACAAGGTCCGAAACGATTCCTTCTCCCTGTTACATCATTTTGCACAACTTCATGGTATACAGGGTATAATAAAGATTAGCATCTCTGCCAAATCCATGGCTATCCGTTCCCGATGAATTGTCTTACTTTGTTCCACAGACATTGGACAATTTACAAAACAAACAAAATGGTTGGAAAGGGTTTTTTAACCAATTATGCGGTCACGGTTTAGAAGTCGGTAGCAAGAAGGGACTTTCTCGGGAATTGCAGGATTGCCGTGAAGGGATCCAATTTTATCCCCACGCCCATCTCGAGTCGTGAGTTTATACCAAATATTATTTACTTCATGAATGTTAAAACTATAAATAACCACAAGCTCTTCAAGTTTTGAGTGTGTTGATTTATAAATTATTTATTTTAATACCTTTCGCGCTCTTCATTAAATGGGGTCAAGATGAATTAACCCAAATAATAGCCCTATTCATATTTCGCGAGGAGAACATTTAGGTAAGTGTGTCATTACCACCAGCACATGCTTTTATCGCTTAATATTTATATACTACAAGTGTATATAGAATATGAATGGGTCCTTTTGTTGTTGTGTATTTGATGACGTTTGAATACACAATGTCATAAATTCGGTTATAATATGTGCGTGTATACTACGAATGCCGGTCATCACTGAGGCCGATATCATTCAGAATTGCACTATACTTTTACACATATTCCTAATCCAGTTTGCTTATTTTAATCTTGCCATGTTAGTTTTTCCGTGTTATTTTATACACTCCTTTCATATCTGCTATAAATTGGGTTATTTGCATATAAATTGCTTGTGAACTGCAAAAACTGCACTGACACACAACGTACATAAGTAAACATATGACGCAAAACAGTTATATTAATTAAATATGTGTCACATGTGGCAACAAGCGTTTGCCATTCACACTAATGCTGTTGTCATAACTCTTATCAAACGCACTTGCACTTTCATTTACACGGCACTCGCACTCGCACACCCGAGCAGGACCTGCACGCGTAGCTGCAGTCGATATTTGCTCAGCGTAACTTTATAATGATTTCCGCTTGTGGCATCCGGATCTGCAGCATCGTTTTATTACATAAACTTAATTACCATGTGGTACAGCTGCCGGCGCTTTTCGGCTTTGGTTGCGAATCTCAAAAGCTATTTCCTTTCAGACGAGTCAGCAGAACAGACACGCACACCCGTATTCCCCCATTTTCACAGACACATAGACAGCACACATATTTGATTAGTGCAACCCTTTTCAGCCACAACTAAAAACAAAATTGCCTCTTAAAGTCTGGCTTAGCTTCGGGCTGGCGTGATAAAAATTCCGAACCGACTGTTCCAAGGAGATTGCAGTGACTGATACCCCAGCTTTAGCTTTTACAGGCAAATCCCCGGAGCGGATGCTGATGCTTCGTTGTGCGCGTGTTATCATGCGCAGATGCTGTAAGCTCTTCGACTTTGACATTTGTATAACACATTTGCTCATGCTGGCTTTGAGCTTTTACACCGCAGCAGCACTATATTCAGGCAACCCTGATGAAGAAGGACATGGCTATAGCGAATCGGCTGTTGATGCTGATCAAAAATATATACAGTAAGTCGGTGGCGTATGCAGGATTTTTCAGGGGGGAAAGGGGCTTAAAAAAAAATTTTAAAGAGGGAGGTTTGGTTTATTTATTTCATAAACATGTTATAGTACAGTATTTGGATTTTCGTTAAAAAAAAATATGTTCTCACTTCAAGAACAATTTTTTGAGACCGCAAAAACTCAAATCGAGTTTATTTTGTTCCATTTTTGAGAACATGATTTGAGTTAATATGGTTCCGTTTTCAAGGACATTTAAAACTCAAGTGGGAAAAAATTAGATTTAACTTGGGGAACAGGTGTGGGCGGATTCCTCACATTTGGGTGGAATGGGAAGAACGGGGACTTACCTCTTTTGATTGGAAGTGAAGGAAGGTAAGACTCCTAGATAAGCGCGCTGCTGCTTTCCCTCCACCCATATATTCCATAGGAAACAGAAACATCGCTTCAACGACCCAAGTCCATCATTTCAGTTTTTCAAAAAAACACGGAAAATTTGTTCGGGCTTGACTGGGATTTGAGCACGTTATGCACTCAACCTATGGAACGACGCGCTAGCCCATTCAGCCGTTGTTAAGTTTCGCAGATTCACGTCTTGAGGGCTACTTATGCTTTGTTTAGCTGGCAAGAGAGAGATAAAAAGAAAGCCAACTCGCTCCAACTAGCTCTCTCTCTTTCTCTCTTGAATATATCTCTGTTGAAAACCGGTTTTGTTGTTGCTTAAAGCAAATATTATCCAATTGAGAACAACTATATTCATTTGTTCTCAAGAATTTTGCTAACATCTTGTTCTTATTTTAAGTTGAAGGCAACTTTTTTTCTGAATTGGTTTTTTTCCTCCGTGTAAGTACATAAATTGTTTACTTATAAAATTATTTTCATTTATGCCCAGACCAACGACCATCTAATACAGGGGTGCCCAGAACGAGCTTACCCGTGCGTAAAAACAATACACATACGCCAAATATATTTCAAGCAATAACAACAAAATGAGATAGAGAGAGAGAGAACCGATTCTTGTCTGTGTGTATGTGTGGTCGTTGCTACGCAAATCATACTCGATAGCGCGACAAGCGTTCAGCCGTACGCATAAGCAATTTGTTTTTGGGTTCGAGTTTGCGAGAGACATAGGAGAGAGAGAAGAGAGACACATATGATGTTGTTGTTGCAGGTCAGTGCGCGACAACAACAAAACACAGAGCAGGCATAAGAATTGTTTTTGTTTTTTGCTGGCTTACGGCATGCGCAAATCGTATACGCGCAGGCTGTTCATTTGCGTAGAACAACAACACATGCGTGTCTTGCGCAATGAGCATGGGCGCCCCTGATCTAATATATAGACATAGACAAGCTGCTACGGTTCGATCCTCGCCCTGTATTGCTGTCTGTCGCAGTTGCATTTCGTTTACGCTATAACTTGGCTGATAGGTGGGAGTGAAACAGGGTTCGAGGTAAAGACGAAGACGGTTTGAGTTTGAGGCGAAGACGATTGCAGTCTGAAACTTAAAATGGTTCGACCGAGCAAACGTGCTGTCTAGATACCGTAACACACGTTTATTTGTTTCCTTGCGCTCTGGTCGCTCTCTTGTGCTCTGGCGTTCTCTGGAAGATTGTCAATTGGTTTGAAGCAAGCAGTCACTCTGATTTTTCGGTGTCCTGTGACAAAAGCAGTGAAATCATTTCTTTTGCATTTGACGGTTCTATGTTTGCTTAGTAATAGAACGTTTCGTAGAGTCCTATAGAAAGAATCAATTATTACCATCTTTAAAAAAATTGCTTTACAACCCCAACGAGCCAAGTCGAGCTTCTCTCAATCTCTTGACTTGTGTGCTTTACATTTTTCACTCAGGAAAAAGAGACCTGCATTTTATCGCCGAATCCGAACGGTTTTTATAGAAATATCGATTTATTAGATGGTTCAAGGCGGGACAGAGGACACACCTCCCGCACCAGCAGGTACACACAACACTAGCACTGCAGCAGATCAAGTCATCGGGTTAAAGTACCTATTATTTAAAATCTGATTAGCTAATCCCCTGTTGATGTACCTCATATTCATTACTTACTTTATTTATTATTTTTATTCAGTACTTCTTTTCCATTTTCTTCAAACTATTTTTATTTTAGCAACAAATAAATTACTATTATAAAACTGTAAAATTATATGTATGTAAGGTGGCAACGCTCAAGAGGACTGCCAACCTATCGCAGTTGGTACGGTGGCGTCAGGCCGAGGCAGTAGTCGTTTGCTGGTACTCGAAGTCGTCGGTTGTTCGCTGTCAGTTGAAGTCGTCCGTCACAGTTGCAGCCTTAAAGCGTCGAGTCAATTGAATTTGTTATAATTAAAGTTAATTTCACTTTTGTTCAGAAACTGTATCTGGTACATAATCATTATCATTATTTATAATAAACTTGGATCACATCCGATCCTACATTTGGGGGCTCGTCCTGTCCTGAACATTAGTAAAAAGTGAAAGTTGGCTCGTCGTGCAGTTGTGCGCGCATCCGCTCGCTCATGTCGTGAAAAAATAAAGTTGATCGCTGACCATAAAGTTGTCTGTGCTGTAAAGGCTGTTGTTCATTTCTAAATGAGAGAAGTTGAGCAGTTGAAAAGTTGATAAGTTGAGAAATTGCAACATTCAGCCCAAAAAGCCAGAAAAAAGTTGTACTGTCGTGTTAAATTCAGTCGATAGAGTTGGGAAAGTGCGTTGTGAAATTCTGAATTCCTGCGAACGAAGAGAAGCTGTCCAAAAAGACGATCGCGGTTTAAATTGTGTTGTGAAATAACTAAAAACAGATCAGTACAAAAGAGACGCCAACAGCCGAACATACGCCGTTTGATACAGACATGACAGGCAGAACGCCGAGACACAAAAAAAGAATTGGCGCCAATGCAGACGTCGCCAATGCAGACGACAAAACAAACGCCGACAGAGAAATACAGGAGAGGAAGAACGACGAAATGCTGTCAGAGAACAGTAAAGCCGCAGGTGCAGAGTGCACCAATGACGTCAGTGCCCAATTACAACAACTTATTCAGTTTTTCGCACTAAAAGTTGAAGTTGACGAACGCAGAGACAGTCGGGTTAAAATTTCTGTGGACAATTTCGAGAAAGTTGTAGGTGACTTTGATGGTTATTCCATACCAGTTGACACATGGTTTGACATTTTTGAGCAGAACGCTAAAGCATATGAACTGACCGAGAAGCAGAAATACGTACAAGCGAGAGGCAAAATGTGTGGTGCTGCCAGACTGTTTCTAGAATCTGATTGTGTGAGTGACTATGACGGCCTGAAAGAAAAGTTGACCGAGGAGTTTGAGTGTAACTGGAATAGTGCAGACATTCATCAACAATTGCGCGAAAGAAAGAAGGAAAAGTCGGAGACATTTCATGAATATATGCTGCACATGAAGAAGCTAGCAAGTGTCGGAAATATTGAAGAAGCAGCCGTGTTGCGTCATATTGTAAATGGCCTACAAATCAAAGCTGAATTTAAATGTGCTATGTATCGTTGCCGCTCATATAAAGAACTACGAGACGAATATGAAGTGTATGAACTGGTTCAAAAGAGCGAGAAAAAGAGCAACGAGAAAAATACAGTGGCCAACACAAGTAAACAGCCGGCAGTGGATAAACGAAAGGAATTATATTTTAATTGTGGCTCCTCAGAGCACAAAAGAAAAGACTGTAGAGCGGAAACAAAATGTTTTCACTGCAATGAAAATGGACACATTTCTCGTGATTGTAAGAAAAAAGTTGATAAAGTGCGCGTAATTTCGGATAACAGTCGCCTAAAAACAGTTATGATTAATGATGTTAGTGTCGAATGCCTTGTGGACACAAGTGTGTGCTAAACAAGTTGAACAATATTGAGTTGTGCCAAAATACAACTACATTGCGTGGTTTGGGCAATGCAAGAACAAAGCCGATTGGATTTTTTAATGCACGTGTTAATGTTGATCAGTTGCAAACAGAGCACAAATTTTTGGTGGTTGCCAATCACCAAATGGACTGCAATGCTCTTTTGGGTTACGACTTCATTAAAAAATTTAGATTTACTGCCGATTGAATGGGTTTTCATTTCAAAACCTCGAAGAAGAACCAAAATCCACAGATGAGTATCCCATTGAGGTGTATAATGTGTTTCAAGATTCCAATCCCATTACAGCTCCACCTCAATATCAGAAGAGTGTCGAGCAGTTGATTGAAAGCTGCTATCAGTCGTCCGTGGAACACCTTGAATGTCCGATCGAGTTGAAGATTGTTCCCGATGGAGTTGTGAAGCCATTTCAGTTTTCTACAGCAGCGTATAAGTTTCCTGGGTCATTTCATTGAGGATGGGAAAATTTGGCCTGGATCTGAGAGCCCATCAGCAGTCAGCCGTTTTGGAAAGTCAAAAAACATAAAAGCTGTTCAATCGTTTCTTGGTCTGACGGGATTTTTTCGAAAATTTATGCCCTGTTATGCGCAAGTTGCACGTCCTCTAACAAATCTCTTGAAGAAGGATGTCGAATTCAAAATTGGCCCTGAAGAAATGCAGTCGATACAAGAGTTGAAAAGTTTGCTGACAAGGGAGCCGGTTCTACACATATACGCAAGAGATGCACCTACAGAAGTTCATACTGACGCATCTAAGGAGGGCTTTGGAGCTATGGTGCTGCAGATGTTTGAGGGAAAGTTCCACCCGGTATATTTCTGGAGCAAGAAAACGTCGCCAGCTGAAGAGAAGCAACACAGTTTTATTTTGGAGGTGAAAGCTGCTTATCTGTCGCTAAAGAAGTTCCGCCACTATCTTCTTGGCATTCGATTTAAGTTGGTCACAGACTGTATTGCCTTTAAGCAGACTACAAGCAAACACGAAGTTCCAAGGGAAGTAGCACAGTGGGTGCTTTATCTACAGGACTTCACTTTTGATATGGAGCACCGACCAGGCGTAAAGATGAGACATGTTGACCACTTAAGCCGATACCCACAACATGTGTTTTTAGTTGCAAACGAGTTGACGGCTCGTTTGAGGAAGGCGCAGCTGAATGATGATCATATCAAAGCGATCATTAAAATCCTTCAAGATGTTCCATATGAAAACTTCAAGCTGAAAGGTGGACTGCTGTTTAAAGAGGTTGACGGCAGCGAACTGTTGGTCGTACCGAAGCTGATGGAAAGAGAGGTGATCAAGAATGCTCACGAAACGGGACACTTCGCCGTGCAAAAGACGATGCACAATATCCGGCAGCAGTTTTACATTCCACACCTGGAGGCGAAGGTATCAGGTTTTATTGCTAATTGTATTCTCTGTATAATTCACAGCAAAAAGTTGGGCAAGCAAGAAGGCTTCTTGCAATCCATAGATAAAGGAGATGTGCCACTTCATACGCTGCACATCGACCATCTGGGGCCAATGGATGCCACTTCAAAGCAGTACAAATTCATCCTGGCTGTGGTCGATGCTTTTTCCAAGTTCGTATGGCTGTTCCCAACGAAGTCAACGGGTCAAGAGGAGGTGGTTAAGAAGCTGAGAGAGTGGTCAGGCGTCTTTGGTTATCCAAGGCGAATTGTGAGCGACAGAGGCGTTGCCTTTACTTCCAATGCGTTTGCAGAGTTCTTAAGCGCAAACATGGTAGAGCACGTAAGGACAACGACAGGTGTGGCCAGAGGAAATGGGCAGGTCGAGCGGGTGAACCGCTCTATCCTTTCCATTATTGCAAAGCTGTCAGCAGAGGAACCTGCCAAATGGTTCAAGCATGTGCCTGATGTCCAGAGGGCCATAAATGCGCATGTGCTCATGTCGACCAAAACATCCCCGTTCGAGATCATGTTTGGTACAAAGATGTTTAAAAAAGCCGATGAACGAGTTCTAGAGTTGCTGAATGAAGAGCTGTTAGAAAAGTTTAACGATGAGCGCGAACTTTTGCGGGTTGAAGCCAAACGCAATATACAGAAGGCACAGCAGGCCTATAAGAAGAATTTCGATAAGAAACGTCGCGCTGAACATGGATACAAGGTGGGCGACCTAGTTGCCATTAAGCGTACTCAATTCGTTGCAGGTCGAAAGTTGGCAAGCGAATTCTTGGGTCCGTACGAGATCGTAAAGGTCAAACGCAGCGGCCGATACGATGTGAAAAAGCAGCCACAAACGTCGAAGGACCAAACGTCACAGCAACCAGCTGTGATAACATTAAGTTGTGGAAGTTTGTTGCGGAAAACGAAGATTTGCTTTCATCCCGGACGGATGAGGATGAACCGGATGGCCTAATGTAAGGTGGCAACGCTCAAGAGGACTGCCATCCTATCGCAGTTGGTACGGTGGCGTCAGGCCGAGGCAGTAGTCGATTGCTGGTACTCGAAGTCGTCGGTTGTTCGCTGTCCGTTGAAGTCGTCCGTCGCAGTTGCAGCCTTAAAGCGTCGAGTCAATTGAATTTGTTATAATTTAAGTTCATTTCACTTTTGTTCAGAAACTGTATCTGGTACATAATCATTATCATTATTTATAATAAACTTGGATCACATCCGATCCTACATGTATATTGTTTTTCGGTAAAAATACAAAATTTTAATAAAAATATAACGTATATGTTTTAAAAATATAATATTATATGATGATTCTGCTGATTCCTACAAATGAAAGATCCACGAAAGATAGCAAGAATACCAAGAAAAGTTCCAGAGGGCTTTCTTCCTTGCAAAACAAAATAGTGATAAAATTATTCATAAATAACATTCCTTTATAAATACACAGAATTAATTACATTTTAAAATTTCGTGCGTTTGGGATTCAGATTTGCTTTTACATTTTCCGCCGGCCTTTTTCTTACTAAAAGTTGGGGTCTTTCACTGCAAAAGAGAAAAAAAATAGTAAAATAGTTATTTCTTGTCTAAAAAAACTCCAAATTGTTGGCCCCAAATTACACTAGCAACTAAAATATGTCTTGATTCAGTGAAAAATCCCACTGAGGTCCCAAATAAGCGCCTTTGCCTCTGCGGCCCTTATCAGCGCATTTTTTTTCCTAGTGGAAACGGTTCGGAAATTTTTTTTATGTCTAAATAAAATACTTAAATTTGTTTGGGCGCACAATCAAAATTCAAACAGCTGTTCATACTATCCAAACATTTTGAGTTATGTGGCAACATCCCGTTGTTCTGAAAGAAATGGTTTTTCTAACCGCCTAGGAAAAATTAAAATTATTTATGATTTTCACGTCAACTTGGTAATCTGATTAAAAATTATATTTTATCGTAACTGTCATATACTAGGTTTATACGCCAGCTATTTGCAAATAGAAATAATTTGTAAATAACTAACTCACCGTTTATACGCCAAATACTGTACGTGAGTATCTGGTAACATTGAAATGAAAATCAGTGTTGCCTGGTTGGCAGAACTGAGTAACTGTTAACATTGATATGAAAATCATCCTGCCAACCGCCGTGGTCCAATTGCAGCAGTCTATGTAATGAGAATCACAATGCTGCAGGGCTACCAAATAGTTGTTAACAAGAAAATCACTGAAAAGAGTGGCAACGCCTAGCACACTAATTGCAAATAAGTCTACTAATCAGTAATTGTTTTCGTGACTTAGCTATTCGCAAATTAGAAGTTAACTCAGCGTGTATACGCAAAAATTGGTTAATTACCAAATTGTTATTTGCAAATAAGACGTGCGTATAAACGTAGTATATAATACAGTTTTGAATGATTACACAGTTCAACAAATATTGGGTCATCGCGGGCAATAATGTTTATAACGTTCGACGGAGGCTTTCAAGCTGAATACAAGTCAATTTTCCAAATTTTTCTAGCACGTCAAGTTTCTAAGATATCAATGGTCAAAGTTGTTAAAAATGCCTAAAAAGGCAACTTTCAAAAATATATTAAAAAGCCATCTTAGTACTCACTTTCAGCATAAGATAAAACTACTGTGAAAATCTCATCTTCCTATCTTTTATGGTTTGGGCTGTGCGACGGTCACCAGTCAGTCAGGTTGAACTCTTTTATATACATACTAGCAAATAACCCGTCGCGATTCGCTGCGCCTTCAACAGTATAGAACCAACGCACACCCACGACCCGCCCACATCCCACCCACTTCCCACCAAACAATTCCCGTCCACTTCCAGCCCCCTTCCCGTCCACTTCCCGCCCACATCCCACCCACTTCCCACCTAAATCCCACCCACTTTCCGCCCACATCCCACCCACTTATCACCCACATCCCATCCACTTTCCGCCCACATACCACCCACTTCCCACCCTCTTTCCGCCCTCTTCCCGTCCACTTCCCACCCATTTCCCGTCCACTTCCCGCCAATTTTCCGCCCACATCCCACCCACATCCCGCCCACATCCCACCCACATCCCACCCAATTTCCGCCTACATCCCACCCACTTCCCGCCCACAACCCTTTCACTTCCCAGTGGGCATCCCGGCGGTATATCCAACATCGGAAAATAAAAACATAAATTAATTCCGATTTTGACCTTACAAACCGAGTTTCAAGTCAATCGGGTATAAAATAGTTTTTTGCATGCAGAATTTTCCGGCCATTTTCCTCACGGGCGGATTTTCCGACATTGAAAAATCACATTTCAAATTATTTCGTATTCTATCCTCACAAACCGCGTTTCAAGCCAGTAGAATGAAAAATAGTTGTTTTCTTGCAGAATTTTCCGGGAATTTTCCGACCGTTGGGTCAAATTTTCCAACTTCGGAAAATCACATTTTAATTCATTTCACCTACTTTCCTTTCAAACCGAGTTTCAAGCCAATCGGATGAAAAATAATTTTTTTATGCAGAATTTTCCGGTCATTTTCCTCATGGCCGGATTTTCTAAAATCGGGAAAACACGTGTCAAATTATTTCGCGTACTAAGCTTACAAACCAAGTTTCAAGTCAATCGGATGAAAAATAACATTTTTCCCATACAAACTTTTCCGACGCTTTTCCGACTTTTCCGGGTGGAATTTTCCAAAACCCCGTCTTAGTACGCACTTTCACCACCAAAGGAAACTCCTGTGAAAATTACAGCCCTCTATCTTACCGTTTGGGCTGTGCGATGATTGCCAATCAGTCAGTCAGTGAATCAATCAGTCAGGACACTCTCTTTTATATATATAGAGATATAGACTAGCAAATAGCCCGCCACGCTTCACTGCGCCTTCAACAGTATACAACCAACGCACACCCATTTACCACCCACTTCAGGCCCACATCCCACCCACTTTCTGCACATTTCCCGCCCACATCTCACCCACTTCCCACCTACATCCCACCCACTTTCCGCCCACTTCGCACCTACATCCCACCCACATTCCACACACTTGCCACCTCTTCCACGCCCAAATCCCACCCATTTCCCATTTACATCCCACCCACATCCCTCCCACTTACCGCCATATTCCACCCACATCCCATCCACTTCCCATTTCCATCCCACCCACTTCCCGCTCACATCCCACCCACTTGCCACCCACATACCACACTTCCCATTAACATCCCACCCAGTTTAAAGTTTCGCTTGACCACCAACTTTCCACCCAGGGGGGTGAATTTTCCGGAAGATTGGTATGCAGTTGTTGTTGAATTTTCATATAGATCTTTGAAAATGATTTTGAATTTGATCGGATGAAAAACAAAAAAGTTTCATACAAAAGTTTTCCGCGAATTTTCCACATTTCCCGACAGAATTTTCCAAATTCCGTTCTTAGTACTCACTTTTAGCATATGATAAAACTACTGTGTAAATCTCATCTTCCTATCTTTTATGGTTTAGGCTGTGCGACGGTCACCAGACAGTCAGTCAGTCAGTCAATTAGTCAGGTTGAACTTTTTTATATATATAGACTAGCAACAACGCACACTTACTTCAGGTCCACATCCCACACACTTCCCGTCCACATCCCACCCACATCCCACCCAATTCCCGGCCTTTCCCGCCCTCTTCCCTTCCACTTCCAGCCCACATCCCACCCACTTCCCGCCCACATCCCACCCACTTCTCGCCAATTTCCCGCCCACATCCCACCCACATCTCACCCACTTCCCGCTCACATCCCACCCGCATATCACCCACTTCCCGCCCATTTCCCACCCACTTCCCGCCCACATCCCACCCACTTCCCATCTACATCCCACCCACATCCCGCCACATTCCACACACTTTACATTCACTTACCACCCACTTTCCACCCACTTCCAAAACAACTTACCACACACAACCCATTCACTCCCCAACCACTTCCCAGTGGGCATCCCGGCGGTATTTCCAACATCGGAAAATAAAAACAAAAATTAATTCCGATTTTGACCTTACAAACCAAATTTCAAGCCAATCGGATGAAAAATAGTTTTTTGCATGCAGAATTTTCCGGCCATTTTCCTCACGGGCGGATTTTCCGATATTGAAAATCACATTAAAATTATTTCGTATTTTGTCCTTACAAACCGAGTTTCAAGCCAATCGGATGAAAAATAGTTTATTTCATGCAGAATTTTCCGGGAATTTTCCGACCGTTGGGTCAAATTTTCCAACTTCGGAATATCACATTTCAAACTATTTCGTATTTTGTCCTTTCAAACCGAATTTCAAGCCAATCGGATGAAAAATAGTGTTTTGCATGCAGAATTTTCCGGGTATTTTCCTCGTGGGCGAATTTTCCGACATTGAAAAATCACATTTCAAATTATTTCGTATTTTGTCCTTACAAACCGAGTTTCAAGCCAATCGGATGAAAAATAGTTTTTTCATCCAAAATTTTCCGGGAATTTTCCGGCCGTTGGGTCAAATTTTCCTACTTCGAAATATTACATTTCAAACTATTTCGTATTCTGTCCTTTTAAACCGAATTTCAAGCCAATCGGACGAAAAATAGTTTTTTGCATGCAGAATTTTCCGACGATTTTCCTCGTGGGCGAATTTTCCGACATTGAAAAATCACATTTCAAATTATTTCGTATTTTGTCCTTACAAACCGAGTTTCAAGCCAATCGGATGAAAAATAGTTTTTTTCATGCAGAATTTTCCGGGAATTTTCCGACCGTTGGGTCAAATTTTCCAACTTCGGAAAATCACATTTCAATTCATTTCACCTACTTTCCTTTCAAACCGAGTTTTAAGACAATCGGATGAAAAATAATTTTTTTTATGCAGAATTTTCCCGCTATTTTCCTCGTGGGCGGATTTTCCAAAATCGGGAAAACACGTGTCAAATTATTTCGCGTACTAAGCTTACAAACCAAGTTTCAAGTCAATCGGATGAAAAATAACATGTTTCCCATACAAACTTTTCCGACGCTTTTCCGACTTTTCCGGGTGGAATTTTCCAAAACCCCGTCTTAGTACGCACTTTCACCACCAATAGAAACTCCTGTGAAAATTTCAGCCCTCTATCTCTTACCGTTTGGGCTGTGCGATGATTGCCAATCAGTCAGTCAGTCAGTCAGTCAGTCAGTCAGTCAGGACACTCTCTTTTATATATATAGAGACTAGCAAATAACCCGTCGCGCTTCGCTGCGCCTTCAACAGTATAGAACCAACGCACACTCACTTCAAGTCCACAACCCACACACTTCCCGTCCACTTCCCGTCCTCTTCCCGACCACTTCCAGCCAATTTTCCGCCCACATCCCACCCACATCCCGCCCACATCCCGCCCACATACCACCCACTTCCCACCCTCTTCTCACCCTCTCCCGTCCACTTCCCGTCCACTTCCCGCCCACATCCCACCCACATCCCGTCCACATACCACCCACTTCATGTGAGGGGAACATACCACCCACTTCCCACCCTCTTCCCGTCCACTTCCCGCTAACATCCCACCAACATCTCACCCACTTCCCGCCCACATACCCACTTCCCGCCCTCTTCCCTTCCACTTCCAGCCAATTTTCCGCCCTCATCCCACCCACTTCCCGCCCACATACCACCCACTTCCCACCCTCTTCTCACCGTCTCCCGTCCACATCCCGTCCACTTCCCGCCCACATCCCACCCACATCCCGCCCACATCCCACCCACATCCCACCCACTTCCCGCCCACATACCACCCTCTTTCCGCCCTCTTCCCGTCCAAAACCCACCCACATCCCGCCCACATCCCAGCCACTTCCCAACCACTTCCCAGTGGGCATCCCGGCGGTATTTCTATCATCGGAAAATAAAAACAAAAATTAATTCCGATTTTGACCTTTCAAACCGAGTTTCAAGCCAATCGGATGAAAAATAGTTTTTTTGCATGCAGAATTTTCCGACCATTTTCCTCGTGGGCGGACTTTCCGACATTGAAAAATCACATATCAATTTATGTCGTATTTTGTCCTTACAAACCGAGTTTCAAGCCAATCGGATGAAAAGTAGTTTTTTTCATCCAGAATTTTCCGGGAATTTTCCGACCGTCATGGCAAATTTTCCAACTTCGGAAAATCTCATATCAATTTAATTCACCTACTTTAATTTCAAACCGAATTTCAAGCCAATCGGATGAAAAATAGTTGTTTGCATGCGGAACTTTCCGGGAATTTTCCGACCGTTGGTCAAATTTTCCAACTTCGGAAAATCACATTTCAATTCATTTCACCTACTTTCCTTTCAAACCGAGATTCAAGCCAATCGGATGAAAAGTAGAATTTTTCATGCAGAATTTTCCGGCCGTTGGGTCAAATTTTCCAACTTCGGAAAATCACATTTCAATTCATTTCACCAACTTTCCTTTCAAACCGAGTTTGAAGCCAATCGGATGAAAAAAATTTTTTCATGTAGAATTTTCCGGGAATTTTCCGACCGTTGGGTCAAATTTTCCAACTTCGGAAAATTACATTTTAATTCATATCACCTACTTTCCTTTCAAACCGAGTTTCAAGCCAATCGGATGAAAAATAGATTTTTTCATGCAGAATTTTCCGGGAATTTTCCGGCCGTTGGGTCAAATTTTCCAACTTCGGAAAATCACATTTCAATTCATTTCACCTACTTTCCTTTCAAACCGAGTTTCAAGCCAATCGGATGAAAAATAGATTTTTTCATGCAGAATTTTCCGGGAATTTTCCGACCGTTGGGTCAAATTTTTCAATTTCGGAAAATCACATTTCAATTCATTTCACCTACTTTCCTTTTAAACCGAGTTTGAAGCCCATCGGATGAAAACTAATTTTTTTTATGCAGAATTTTCCGGCTATTTTCCTCGTGGGCGGATTTTCCAAAATCGGGAAAACACGTGTCGAATTATTTCGCGTACTAAGCTTACAAACCAAGTTGCAAGTCAATCGGTTGAAAAATAAAATTTTTCCCATACAAACTTTTCCGACGCTTTTCCGACTTTTCCGGGTGGAATTTTCCAAAACCCCGTCTTAGTACGCACTTTCACCACCAAAGGAAACTTCTGTGAAAATTACAGCCCTCTATCTCTTTCCGTTTGGGCTGTGCGATGATTGCCAATCAGTCAGTCAGTCAGTCAGTCAGTCAGTCAGTCAGTCAGTCAGTCAGTCAGTGAATCAGTCAGGACACTCTCTTTTATATTTATAGAGATAAAGATTACCAAGTTGACGTGAAACGCTATTTATTTTGTTTTTACTTGTTATACACTTGAAAAGTGTATTATAATTTTGCCCAGAAGTTTGCAACGCATAGAAGGAATCAACTCCGACCACATAAAGTATATATATTCTTGATCAGCGTGACGAGCTGAGTCGATTAAGCTTTGTCCGTCCGTCTGTCCGTCTGTCCGTCCGTCCGTCTGTCCGTCTGTCTGTTTCTACGCGAACTAGTCCCTCAGTTTTGAAGCTATCGAGCTGAAATTTTGCACAGAGTCTTCTTTTGTCTGCACGCAGCTAATATGTCGGAGCCGACCGATTCGGATAACTACTTCTTGTAGCTGCCATACAAATGATCGGTCGAAAAATGGTTTTTAATGAGAAAAACTGTTTTTTTCTCAATATTACCGCTCTCAATCACGGTCATGGTTAATATTAAATGTTTTTCAGCTGATCTGCGAAGTTTGGTCGAAGTCGCTAACCGTTGAGACAAGCGATTTCAAGTGTATAAAAACTTCGGCACGGACGAAGTTAGCCTTGCCTTTCTCGTTTTTTTTTCTAAGCCTGGCACTGAGTTGGTCACAGCTTCGGTGTTAGATTTTATTTACCCATACCCTAGTTTCTTTTAAGAAGCGCGGTTTTCGTGGAAAAAATAAAAAAAAAAAATAATTTTTTTTTAAATATTTTTTCTGGTCGTTTTAAAATACAATTTTGAAAGTTTCGAGCAACATAAATAAAGTTATCTAAAAACGTTGTTCTTCCTTATAATATATAATTCAATTTAAATCTGTTGTCATTACTTGGATCGTTCCACTTTATTGGTCCTAACTCCGTGAAGGCCAGAATGGTGGATATTGGGAGGAATTAAACAAAAATGGAAATTGGTAGACTATTTTCCAAAAAGTGGTTGCGATATATTAGTTTCATCAACTGTATTCGATTAAATAAAAATTATTTTTAATAGATTGTTCTTGAAAAATTTAATGAAAGTGCGTCAAGACATGGTAAATAAATCTCCGAAAATTTCCAAGTAAAATGTATTTTTATATTTTTTTTTTGTAAATTTTTATTTCAAGAGACATAAAAACGGTAGATAGAAACATTGTTATATTTGCACCGTGTCAAAGAACGTTTAATGTAAATGTATCTCTTGTTTGTTAATAAGTTTATTTCTCAGCAAACTATGGCCGTCAGATAATGAAACTATTACGGCGAAATATGGATGCCATGGGCTTCCCAAACTCTATTTGTTAACTTCAAATAAATTAAAATGATTAGCAAATGAAACATCGTTTTAACACTTACCTTTTTAAATTGGTATCCGCGACTGGTTTGTTATTATTTCCAGCAAACCCAGTAGGATTGGGTCTTTGCGGGGGTACAACTGGACGAATACTGACAGCATTGTTAGGTATATTCAATGCTGTGCCCTGTGCTGTGTGTTGTTTCGCTTTGCTGATGGGGTCAGGAGCAACAGCTCTCTTCATTGCCATAGGTAAGCCCATTGCCTTACCAGGTGTTGCGTCTGCTATAGTTCTTGTTAAAGTTTTTTTGGCGGTTGAACTTCCAGTTGCAATGGCATGATCAGATAGCGAAGGCTTTTTGGGAGCAACTGGCTTAACAATATTCCCAGGAGTCACACTTATATCCCGAAAACGTGTCTTATTGACTGAATGCAGTGCAGAGGATGTTGGCATTGTTTTCATAGCGGAAGTTTGCATGGGAATGGTTTTCTGAAAGCCAGATATAGGGGAAATTGGCACGCTAAGAGAATCCTTATCCAATGTGTTTGATAGAGAGACTACATTGGAATTGACTGATTTTCTCGATGGTTTTATAATATTCGCTGGTTGCTTATTATCTAATGCTGTTTTCGCCATAGGATCTATCCCAAGAGCAAGCTTATCCCTTAGCGTACTTACAGCTGTAAGCGAAATACTTGGCGACATTTCGTTCAGCTGCTTAGTTATGCTACTAGTTCCGGGCGGGCTTGTGGTGGGGATAATTTGCATTTCACCGTTGTTTTGAAGATAATCCCTTGATGCCAATGAAGAAGGAACATTCCCTACTTTGAGGTTTTTTGCATTCTTCGGCTCACTGCTGAAAGGTACACTCTTTTGCCGCTGGATGTTAAGTTGTGCTGAATTGACTTTCAAATTTGGAGCTGGGTTCTTAGCAAACTTACTAGCAGTCTGACCAGCAAATGCTGCAGCTGCGGACGTTGTGAGATCGACCGAACCAACAGATGGCATAGTATTTTGTTCGCTTACTTTTTGAACAAAGTTACTTTCATCGTACGTAGGCAATTTTGTTTTCTGTGCTATGGCAGTTTCTATGTCCTCGGGTACACTTCCTGTGTAAGGTGGATTTGCCGGAACATTTGGCACTACCTTGTTCCTATGCGTATTATCAGGTCGGGCAGCCATCGCAGATGAAGTGGGGGTGTAATTTTGGGCTGAGTAGTTCAAAAGACTTGAGAGTGGATTATCCATCAAATGTTTGTACTGCCCCAAAGATGAAAGCACGTTTTGAGCAGTCGTGGTCGGAACACCAAGCGTAGTCGTTGCCGTAAGGTCCTTAGGAAGGGAATGCTGAAGTTGTGGCAGAGACATAGGGTTGGCACTACGTGCTTTTTGAGCATCAAACAATCCAAAGTCATTTGGGTGGGATTTGCCAGATGAAATGTTTTGCATGTTTTGCATAATTGCTGATGCACCAGGCGGAAGACGATTGTGGGTGGATGCGTTCATTGCGTTAAAAGGAGATGAGCCATAGGGATTATCATTTAAACAAGCATTAATATCAGGATAACGCATTGATGAATATTTTTGGTACAAATTTAGGGTGTCCAAATAGTTTTGACCCAAGTTGTAGTTGTTGTACTGTGGCATTAGCGAAGCAGATTGAAGGCTGTAGTTTAATAATGTTTGCATCTGGAATTGTTAAAAAGAAACACAGGGGTGTTTTTAGAAATAAATAATAATCAAATAATTAAAAATAAAGAATAAACGAGAAATAAGATATAGGTCAGCTAGATGCTATCTGCTCCGTCAGTTTTAAAGCTATCTTAACCAAAATTTGCACAAAGTCTTTTGGTACAAATACGCTGAACATTAGTCGGAGCCGGCCGGATCCGATGACTATAGCATATAGCTGCCATAGAAACGAAAAGCCGAAAAAGTAGTTCTACTGAGAAAAACTCTTTTTTTTAACACTTTAGTTATGAATAGAGGGCATTCCATACAAAAAAGTTTTTTTCTGGCATGATGTCTCCGAATTGGACACTAGTTTACAACCAAAAAGACCCATTTCTACTGAAAATTTTTTTTAGTGTAGTTTGGAATGGTGATCTCAAAAATCAATTTTAAAAATTTTTTCATGGCTCCGTTTTTGAAATATAATTTTTTTTATTTTTTTGGTAGGGGCACTTACATTTTAAGCCATATCTCACTTTATAATTGTCAGATAGAGTCAAGCAAGATAAGAATCAAAAGGTTATTACGCTGCCAGTAATCGAGTAAAACATTGTTTTTAAATCGATTCATTAGTTTGAATACAATAACCATAAATAGTTTTAAAAAATCGATTTTTTGCTCGAAAATTCATTTTTGGTCGCCTGGAAAAAATTTAAAAAAAATCCAAAAAAATTATTTTTATTTTTTCTACATAAGAACCGCCCTTCTACGAAGAAAAACAGATATCGATGATCAAAATCTGTGAACAAACACAAGAGCTGTAAGTAATTTAGTGGAAAAAATGTGATATTTTCCTGATTATTTTAAAATAAATTTTCTTTTGCTTCGACTTTTGTTCCGTTTTTAATTTTTATTATCGTTCTGGCTTTTTGTTCACTACATAAATTGACCAAAAAACGAAGAAAAACACAATGTTAATTTTTGAAAACACACAAAATACTCAAATTTGACTTAGTTCCTCTACTCAATTTGATCCATCTACGGTACGTGTTACACGATTTTCCTCACCAATACCTTATTTTCTTCGTAAAAGTACGATTTTTATGTAGAAAAAATTAAAATATTTTTTTTGTATTTTTTTATATTTTTTTTAGTCGTTTAAAAATGAAATTTCTTGGATTTTCGAGCAAAAAATCGATTTTTTTGAAATATTCTCGGTTGTTGAATTCAAACTACTGAACCGATTTAAAAACAATGCTCCACGCAATTATTGGCAGCTTCATTCCCTTTCGATTTATTTCTTACTTGACTTTATCTGACAATTATTAATTGAGATATGGCCTAAAATGTAAGAGTACCTACCAAAAAAAATTTTAAAAATTAATATTTCAAAAACGGAGCCATGAAAAAATTTTTGAAATCGATTTTTTAGATCACCATTCCAAACTATACTAAAAAAAATGTTCAGCTGAAACTAGTGTAATTGGCCCAAAGGGAGCTCATTAAGAGAGAAGCTTAACCCCAAAATTTAGACTTTTTTGGAGCTCTTCTGCGAAAGTTGTACGCTCGACGTTATAAAGGCTTTTATCTGCAACTTTGCACTAAATTTATCAATTTTTTAAAAAAAAAAAGCTAGATTTTAAGTGCAATTTTCACCACGAAAAAAATTGTGAAAAATGTATTTTATTGCTGGTCACTAAAGATTTATCTATTAAAAATACGACGCCACATAATTCATATAAATCCGATCAAGAATAAAGAAGTTATTGGCATTTTTGTAAAAAATGGAAGGTTTCAACTTCAAGCAAATTGACTTAGTTTGACTGCTTTATGTTCGTCAGAGGAGGCATAGGTAACATTCAAAGTTTGAACTTTAAACTATTCTATTTAAGGGCTACTATGACCTGCCAAATTTATTTTGTATATTTAAATAAAATAGTTTGAATGGTTACAATACCCTCCTACGACGAACATAAAACAGTCAAACTAAGTCAATTTGCTTGAAGTTGAAACCTTCCATTTTTTACAAAAATGCCAATAACTTCTTTATTCTTGATCGGATTTTAATGAGTTAATTGGCGTTGAAATTTTAATAGATATATCTTTAGTGACCAGCAATAAAATACATTTTTCACAATTTTTTTCGTGGTGAAAATTGCACTTAAAATCTAGCTTTTTTTAAAAAATTGATAAATTTAGTGCAAAGTTGCAGATAAAAGCCTTTATAACGCCGAAGTCGAAAACCGGACTAAGAAACAGTGTATGAATGAATGTTAGGGCGTTCAATTACCATTCAAGAGAGCATTACCTTTTCATAATGAAAGACACGAAACTGAAGATATACCCATTTTTCTGAAGGCACTTTTTTCCCCTATCGAAAATCTAGCTTTTCCGCGATTTCTCGAAAACGGCCCCATAAAAAAATAATTGGACTGCAGATTTGGACTCAGCAAATGGATTTATATACGAAATGACTGCCAGATGGTCGGGATCGAAAATGCTGTAAACTAGTGTAATTAGATGCTCTAAAAAATAAACTACATTCTAACTAATTTTGAAATTGAACTTCTTGATGTCGTCTTGACTTTAAGTGAGGAATCATTCACGGGAACCGCTTGATGAATACCAAGCGTCCCTTTGATAGTTTTACAATTTCCGATCCTGGTTTTTAAATATTCTGCACACTGTTGGAAATCTTTTGTGGTGCAAAAAACAAAACATTGATGGTTTTCAAATGATCATTTGCCCATTGATAAAGGTTTTCAGCTGTAAGTATTTCATTTCTTGTTCCTTGCTGCAGGCAGTATTGCCCCATTACAGGCACCTTTTCCGTACTCTTGATTCCAGTAATATATGACATATTCTTCTTGGAATCACTTTGCAAAAGTTTACCATTGTACGTGGTCAAATTAAAAATCAAAAATAAAATTTATTAGAAATTTTTTGACTTATTTTCCATACTGATATTTTTGAGATTACATGACAAAAATTGCTATAACTTCCTCAATTTTCAAGCTACCGATATGTTAAGTACGCAAAATGTTTGGAAAAGATGCGGCTTTTACATATATTTTTTTGAGAATTTTTGAAAGATGGGTTTTTTTCGTACATTAACCAAATCCAATATCAACACGGAATTTTTGATACCCAGTCTCGCTCGCTAAGGCATAGGAGCTCGCCATAAAGCTAATTTCACATTGAAAAGACTGAAACAACATTTTAGTAGTAAACCCCAATTGCGACATTTAAACGTAATGTAAATAAATATACACTTTTAAATGAGCACGGTTGTAAGTTTGAATTTGTACTGCCTCACTCTGGCGAGTGAGTTCTCTTTTATTTAGAATTGTTCCTTATTTCTATTTTAATCTAACAATGTGCGTGTAAAACACAAAGATGTGTATTTGAATGATCCGCGTGGGTCACAAGGGATGATTCCCACGCGATACGAGTCAAGTGGTTTCACGTCGACTCTTTCAAGTGGTGTCTCGGCTGCGGCATGTATTTATGATCTCTGACACTGACTGTGTTTTGAAGTCTCGTCTATCCTGTTGCGAGCGATCCTCGTCAGTGTCGCTATTAATATTAATGTAATTACAAAAGCTGACATATTTATGACATAATCTGAGATAACTAAATATGAGATTAAAACTACGTGTGGGCCGAGTTGAACATCATGTTAAAGTTTTAACACGTAATGTGATTTCATATATAAGCGACATTTTCTGCATCTTCATTTGTTTGGAAAATTATAAATTAAAAAAATTATATTCTTAAAACCCAAGATTAAAGTCAATCGGGTGGAAGATGTCAGAGATACCAAGAGCTAGGGGTTCGACATGAATGGGACATAAGCTCGTTACACTTGCACCCAGATAAGGTTTATTTTACATTTTTTTCACGCCCCTACCTCCCCGGAAATTTAAAAAAACACCATGTCCCCCTCAGTTTAAACATGTTAGGTAGAAGCATTAAACGATGGTCAATTATGAGAAAAAATGGTTTCTTCCTGCAGTGCTGCTTCTGCTACTGCAGCAGCAAAATACATACTGAGAATGGAATGTGCTGCTTATTTTATTCAATTTTCAATTGTTCATAGTTGAATAAATGTAAGAGGAATGTCTTTTAGTGTGCTACGTTGTACTTACGTCAAGACTCGGTACTGCACCCAAATAAGGACCCAGTTTGGATGGGGGCATATTGTTCTGAGCTCTGAAATGAGAGTTATTAATACAGATCTTTTGCGATTTACAACAGAAAATACTGTACTTACTTTTCAGTATTAAGTCCTTCTTGTTGCGCTGGTGTCAATATAAAAAAAAAAAGACAGAAAAAAGTTTTAAAAGCCGTGAAGCCTGACATTTGTACAGATTTGATAGAATTTCTACCTACCCAAATTCATTTGCAGTTCCTTTTCATAGGTTTCCCACGCATCTGTTTTTTCCTGTTCGCTTAATTCTTGCTCAATTTTGTTCTCTAACAGGCTATCATGTTCGTGGTATTTGTAGACCAACTCCGATTGCCGTAATAAGTGTGCCAATATTGTATCTTTCGGAAGAACCGGCATTGTTCTTTCGCTTATTTGAGGAGTCGTCAATCTAAAGTGTAGAAAAAAAATATATATAAATATACCATCGGGAAATTATCTCTTATCCGTTTTAGGTAGGGTAACAGTTATTTAAGTATCCAATGCAGATTGGATCTATACATATGTTATTTCAAATATAAAAATGACAGTATATATGTTTGCTTTTTATAAGCGTCTAAGCCGTTAAGCCGATCATCACAATATATGCATACCAGAGATCTGCAAGAGTGCCTGTTTTTTTGACTGCACCAATACTCGCTTTAAATGCGTATTCGGTGTGACTGACACTCGAAAGTTTACTGTCGAGTCAGACATACACTCTTTCTATTATTGGTATTTTTGCGGCTGTGTCTCTTCGATGATCATATATCAATGTGTTTATTTCTGTATTGAAGGCACCACATGCCACAGTCACACATAAGTAAATTCATAAGTACGCATAGCTTTAATTGCTCTCGCTCTCTTCTTTATAAAAGCCAGGGCAAATGCCCTTTGATTGTTGTTGTTAGAGAGAGAGTCAAATGAGAGAGAGATAGAAATATAAAAAGCGTTTTTGGTGATTTCCTCAACACTTGCTCTCTTCTTGTGCCAGTAAACAATTTAAGCCGCACGAGCGACAGCGGGTGTTATTGACACTCATAGCCGAAGCGCAAATATGCCATAAGTGCTTAAAACACCGCGAACATTTTTTGCAGTGGTTGGAGACACTCGAGTGTGAAAAATATCAAGTACGAATGCGTTAGACTTGTTGCAATGCACTCGTGCAGATCTCTGTCGATTAGGAAAGAGTCATAGGCTTTGTCTCAAGACTGTGAACCGGTTCAAATTCGGTTAAAAAGTGGTTAAGAGCCATAACTCAGATACTACGTTTTTGCTACGAAATTCATGATTTCTTCAATTTGCAAAATCAAATTTGTTCCTGTTTATGCAGCTTTTGTAAATTCACAAAATGACCAGCACACATATGGCAAAACAAAAGATCTGGCAACACCAACGCAACGAAAAGCTTTTTGCGACGCGGCATTTCATAAATTGACAGCGAATTCATAGTCAACTTTCGTGTGTAGTCGAATTCATGACGCATTATGTACGCACTTTCGGAGGCATTTCATGAAATGATTTTGCAAAATGAGCATAGCATAAACGTAGTAAGAGTCTATTTATTCAATGATCTTGAAATTTTGTTGGTAATATAGAGTTGGATATTCAAACCGGTTTAAAAATGGTTCAGAGCGATGTTTGAAATATAATTTAAGCCATGAACTAAAAACATTGTGTGTAGGTTAGTAGTTAATATAAAGTTAGATATTTTTCCGACTCCGTACCAGACGTCTAAAATGGTTCAAGATTGTTGAATATCTACATCTCGAATATATCGTAATCTATATTCTAATTATTATGTGGGTAGTTTAAAAAAAGTTTATCAAGTTCACATATTAACCCGAATTGTCCCCGTATGGAAACGAAAGTCATATGTTCATTTAAAATTAAAATTAATTAATTTAATAAATTGATATGTAAAAACAGCCCCAAAGGGCCAAGCCAAGCTTCTCTCAATCACTTGGCGTGTGTGCAAGTGTTTAACTAGTGATTTTTGAAAGTAAAATGCCTATCTTCGATAAAGTTTATTATTATTACGTGTAAAGTTCTGCCAGCTCAGCCATGTTATAGTGTCGGTCTATTTGTTGCTCGTCTACGACTCGAAAACTCATCGCCTGTTTTGTAACAGACCGAGAGTACACTTTTTCCTCCATGGTGCCCTGTATAAAGTATATTTATCAGAATTAATTTAAATTGCAACCGGATAACTTACCATGGCAATTAATCGATAGATGTAACAGTTTTTCTTTTGGCCAAGACGAAATATTCTAAAAATATTTTGTTGGTCATTGGATGGATTCCACGAAGTATCCAAAATGATTACTCTGTTTGCGCCAATAAGGTTAATGCCTTGACCACCAGCCTTGGCAGATATTAGAAATACGCGCGCGCGTCTGTTAGCTTCACTGTTGAACCTTTTAATCATTTCGTGTCTAATATTTTTGGGCGTTTTTCCATCTAGTCTGTAATAATCTTGACCATTAACCCAAGTGTTTGAGATTTTTTGACTTGATGGAATATCTGCGAATATTTAAATAATGTAAGTCCATAAATACAAACAAAGCGTATTTTAAACGTACATGTGTGTTGCAATATTTCAGGATCAGACTCGGAAATTTTTTTGAAAAAGTACTCGACCACATTCAGTACAGCCACGAAAGCTGAAAATATTAAGCTGCAAATAAAAAATATATGGATAAATAAGCATCGCCACAGTAGAAAAGAAATGTAATTTTTTATACAATCAAATCTAGTTTTCTGTCTTATGTACGAGGTAGACCACATTTTGCATTTGTAGTATTGGATACTTTAAGTGTGACCAGTTCTGATTTAAATAAGTAGGTCGTTGATTATCTATTCCATTTGATTAATGGTGAACAAAACTAAGATTTTCGAATTTCTGTTATACAGCGTAACATATCTGCTAGGTTCTTTGCTGCACTACGACAAATGCTGATTACGATTGTTAAAAACTCACCACTTTTCACCCTTCTCTTCGCACATCCGAAGAATTGAAAACATTGTTCGAAGTTTATTACTGGGCATTATGGTTTCCAAATCTTTTTTCGAGAGGTAACGGCGCCACCAATCATTTGTTACAGATATGGAACCAGTTTGACTATCGTAAATATCATCTGGTTGGTCTTCATCCGAATGGGGGCATGCAATTTTCTTTATATCCTTTTTATTTTTTTGCTATAATGTAAATCAATTGATTGTAGTTCACAGGCAATGAAATCCATTACTTACGATATTTGCATTCTTCCAAGCATCTTCCAAAACTTTCGGATGGGTCCATATCTGTTAAAAAGTTTGTAAATGATATTAGAAATTGGTTTTATTATCATTGCGTTTTATTTAACTCTGCTGTATTTTTCTTAGAAGTAAACTGAAATCTTTTTTATGAGTATACTGCCAACTATTAATAAGTTTGCAGTTAACGGCAACTTTAACAAAGTTGTATTATTATAATCTGTAAAAAAGGGACAGAGGACAAACTTCGATTGTGCAAACGTGAAAGATGCATCTACTATAAAGCATGGGTGCCCAGAATAGATATGGACTTTTTTGTATCAGTTGATCCGGTGACGAACTGGAATGTTCACCGCACAACAAATTTTTCTCGAGGCCTGCGGAGATTCGCTGCCAAGGTAGAGTAGGCTGCTGCCTACTGTGCTTTATAACTCAAAGATATAATTCATACAAGAAAAATAAGTGTTTGTCAGAATTGAAAGTATATTTAAACAATTATTGTCATGACCTGGGTCTGGAATGGAGTTGTGAGCTAATTTTTTGGCAGTACATTTTGTCGTTGGAGATTGAATTTTTAAACCGACTGGTCATGAATAGAGCTCGGGTATATATGTATTCTCTTTTTATCTCATACATGCAATTTTAATTACGAAAATTAAGGTGCCTTGGTATAAATGAAAGGGATTTGGATACGAGTCTAAGGTACACAGGTTCTCGAGGCCCACTTTTTTAATACATTTCTGTTCTGTATAGAAATGTGGTTAAAAGAAATGTGGTTAATTCATTTTAGTTCTTATATTATAGTTGATTATAGGTAAAAACTAGGAAATTTCTAAAAGTCTTACACATATAAGAAAATGATAAAAAAAAATCTCGGTTGAAAAGTGTAGCTCACTTGAAACTGTGTTTTTTGCATAAAAATTAACCAATTGAAGTCTTAGTCCGTGCTTACACGGTGAAGTTTGCTTCATGAAGCTCTTATCGATTTAGTTTTGAAGCAATTTACACCATGAAGAGTGCTTTATGAAGGTTTTTTTTTTGTTCGTACATTCCGATTACTATCTCATTACGACCCTTTTTTGGCAAGCTTTCGAAAGAAAGTAATCGACTGCGTGGGTTATTTAACAATATTAAAAATGAGTCAAAAAGCACACAGAGAAAAAAAAAGATCCCCGTAGAATGGGTATTCAAATGTCCACTTTAAGATAAATTTTTTTAAATATCCGTTTCACATTTTTCAGCTCCTTTGGATGAAGAATAAAGATCAATGAAAAATTTATTTCCTGATATATCAGCTCCTTTGGATGAAGAATAAAGATCAATGAAAAATTTATTTCCTGATATATCTTTTTTAAGCGAAAATAAATCGACTTCGAAAATATCCAATGGATCCCAAAAAAGGATATTTAACTATCCAGTCCAAATGGATAGCTAAATATCGAAAGGATCATCAAAAACTATCCTTTTTTTCTCAGTGCAGTAAAGTTAATCAAGGCTGCACTTAAAGTCACGAAAAAGACTTTAGGAATCACAGACTTCAAGGCTGCGGATGAAGTGCAAATCATTTTAAATTTATTGAACTGCTGTGAGACAATTCAAAAACTGCCGCGCTTCTTCAATCAGCTCAGGTTATCAATTGACCTAAAACTCAACCCTGGCATAGAGAAACTATAGAAAAACTGCATGCACAGCTAGGCCATGAAGCTTTGCCTGCTTCTACTACCCCCCCACACCTCTTCCCCACTAACAAAAACATCATGAAGAACTTCATGAAGTTTGCTTCACCGTCTAAATGCAGACTAACTTGGCAGAGATTTGATGGGGGCCAAAAATATAAATAAATTCAATACATTTTGAGTAAAATAATTCAAGTAATTGTAAAGTAAAACTATGAAGAGTTGCTACGGACTATAATAATTTTTTCAATATTTTCGGCTGAAATGCTTCTTCTCCTGTTCGACAAAATAAAAGATGTTAGCGCCCATTAAAATATTAATATATTATGCGCCATAGAAATAAACAGAAAACTAAAGCTCAATATCGCAAGAATTTGTTGAATCATAAAGGTAGAAGATACGATATTTATTTTTTATAGTTGATTCTGCAACTGTGTTTCCAATATTAAATGACAGTTAAAAGTGTTTTCGTACCATTATGTTGTAACTTTCATGTTTAGTTTTGTTTACAAAGGATCAATATGTATACAACAAAGTATATTTTCTCTCCGTCTGGGAGTCGAAACTTGGCATCTTAGATTAGCGGTCAAAAAAACTAACAGCTGCGCTGGGTCACTCCGTGTGGCCGTGTGTGGCCAAGCTGTGAAGTAACTAGCCATGAAAAACAAATTCTCAAACTTTTCCCGTTCGGACTCGGCGTTAAACTGTAGGTCCATTTCTCTTGTGCGAAACATTTAAAGCACACACGCCAAGAGATTGAGAGATGCTTGGATTGGCCCCTGATATACTCATATTCTTTTTATTCTAAATATTCCTAATTTTCTAAATATACATATAAATAAATCCGGGCTAAATATAAATATCATTAGCACAAAACGAACTTTTAAGTCAATCTGTTGAGAAATTATACCTCCAACAAAATATATGTACTATGTAATTTTTAATGTTAATAAACACTTTCTTAAGGCCTATTCTCGAATGACATAAATATTATTTTCGTGACAGTGCTTGCGTATAAATAAGACCTTTCTCCAAAAGCATTTAGCTTGCTAAGTTGTTCAAAAATGATTCATTGTGACGAATATCATTTTTATGACATCTGAGATTAGGCCTTTATCCAGTAGAAAAGTTTAAAATAAAATAAATAAAAATATATATACTGTTTACTTATATAACACATTTAACTGCCTTCTCGATCTTGGCAGCAATGGTGTAAAGGGTAAGGTATGAGATAATCTCGGTAAGATATTGAACATAATTTTTTTTTTTTCATTAAAAAAACAATTACATCCAGCTGTAAATAAACTAATAAGCAACCTTAGGGCGACATAAACTGATTAAATTACCTTTCTCAAAACTGTATAATCAGTTATTAGACTTTTGCCCCGACTATCACCACGTTTAGCAATTGCTTCCAATATATACTCATACAGTGTATTCTGCAAGAAAAGTGAGAAAGAAATTCGTTAATTCAGGCCAATTGTTTTTCAGAAATTTAGTCAAGCTTCAAAGATTTTGCTATAAGCAATTGGTAACTAATTACACACCTGCACGGATGTCATAGGAATAAATAAAACATATTCGAACTTCTGTGGTAAAAATGTTTTCAGGAGCTCAGCTTCTTTTCTCTGAAAATAAATAGGTAAAGAAATAGAGAAGTTAAAATGGATTTTTGTTATGCTTTTTGAAGTAATTTGCTCAAAGTCTTTTTATACCCTTGCAAAGTGTAGAAAGGAAAAGAAGGAATCATCTCCGACCACATGAAGTATATATATTCTTGATCAGCGTGATGAGTTGAGTCGATGGAGCTTTGTCTGTCCGTCTGTCTGTTACTACGCGAACTAGTCCCTTAGTTTTGAAGCTATCGAGTTGAAATATCGCACAGAGTCTTCTTTCGACTGTCTGCTAATATGTCGGAACTGACCGGATCGAATGACTACTTTTTGTAGCTGACATTGAAACGATCGGTAGAAAAGCTGGTTTTAGTGAGAAAAACTTTTTTTTCCAAATTAGCGCTGTTAAACTCGGTCATTGTTAGTAGTAGTATATGATTTTAAGATGATCTGCGAAGTTTGGACCATATCTCTTGCCGTTGATGCAAATGATTTCAAGAGTAAAAAGTACTCACATTGCTTGTCATATTTTGTCAAGCACAACATTTTACTTGTTAATAGCTTTGCCAAAAATGATCACTGACCATAATGTCAAGCTATGGGAACCAAGCATAACGATAAAAGCGTTTCTAAGCTTTTGAAGTTACAAAATATATCTTATAAAATATAAGTATAATAAGTTTGTTACCTGTACAAATTTCGACAACTTCTTGTGCAAAACATAAGAACGTTGCTTCATCACAGTAATATCCTTTTTACTGGAATCTTTGTGTTGTCCATTCTTAATAGGATTAGCATATAAGTTGGCGAATTCCTTCTCAGTTCCAAGGAATAAAGGCTTAATAAAATTCACCATACTGTAATCTAAAAAAAAATCGTTATTTCAAGTAGTTAAGATGTACATTATATGCAATACCTACATTCTTTTAGGTTATTCTGAATTGGAGTTCCTGTTAAAATAATTCGCTTGGGTGTTTTGATTTTTGCTACAGCAAGACTGATTGCTGATTTGCTATTCTTAATTATGTGACCTTCATCACAAACAACAAGATCAGCGCCTACAAGAATGAAAATGAGTGACGTCGCTTGGTCTATGCAGAATTTGACTTACCTGGCTCTAATAAATATTTGCTAACTTTATCGCGAATAATTTCTAGCTTCGCTGTTGGCAGATTTCCTCGATTTTTGTATGAGTGATAAAAAACGAGAGTACGGAAAGCCTCATAGCCCACTAACAAGCAACCAGCTCTGTTTGTCGATGACAACGACCACTCTTCCAATACTCGCAATTTGTCTGAAATATCACTAAAGAATAAAGAAATTTTAGATTGGATAATGTTAAAGCTAGTCGTAGAGGAAGTCGAACGAGATAAATATTTTAATCTAACTACCGAGAATTTTAAATACTATATTTTTGACTGTAAATTGTAAATGTTTCATTTACTACGATTATGCTATGAAATTCACGCTTTCTTCAATTTGCAAAATCAAATTTGTTCCTGTTTATGCAGCTTTTCTAAATTCACAAAATGACCAGCACACACATGGCAAAACAAAAGATTTGGCAACACCAACGCAACGTTAAGTTGTCTGCTCTGCGGCATTTCATGAATTGACAGCGAATTCATAGTCAACTTTCGTGTGTATTCGAGTTCATGAAATGGTGTTTATGACGCACTTTCGCATCCATTTCATGAAATGATTTTGCAATATGAGCATAGCATAAACGTAGTAATAATTTCTACTACTTAAATATTACAATACATCGAAACAAAGAAGCTTTTACAAAAGTAAGTCGTTACTTGGAGATGCTTTTAATAACTAAAATAAGACTGGGTTTACACTTTTCGCCCTTCCGACCTTCTGGGTCGGTTCGGTCGATAAAGGCCACCTGAAGTTCCGTCTTCGAGCTTATGCGAGCAAGTATAGAATATCTCCTGGTCCGCTTGTTCTCCAAAGCCACGATATCCGCCATCAGGCTATTACTTTTGGGACGAAATTTTCGACGTCAGAATCCTGCGGTGCTTCTAGGTGCCCTCCGTAAATGTTTTGCCAGTCCTCAATTGCCTAAAGATGCTTAAGTAGTATAGCGTTATCCGCCGCGTTTTTCCTCAAAGGAACCATGCCCATTGTAGAAATTCCAATTAGTCCCATGGTTTCTTGGTGAAGTTTTCTTAGAATTTGTTGTAGATTTCGTTTTTGCTATACGCTTTGTTTATTTGTTTACCTATTTAAATTGAACCCCTAAAAGTTTCAAAATGTACAATCCGGGACCGTAACTGTTATATCTTTTATGATAATAATTACGAAAAAACAGTTATGTAAAAATTTTTATATAAAATTTTTAATATACATAATTGTTAATTTACAATATTTAAATAAAAAATTTTGAATAACAATTAAATTATCATTTTTATGACAAAGTAAAAATTAATTGTTATACCAAAATTTTGATCAAGAAATTATAATTTAATTGATATGAACAAATGAGAAAGTCGGTTAAGCCCGACTATAACATACTCTGTACCTGGAGTAGAAGCTGAATGCAATGCTGGTGCTGCGCTTATCTCTAATTCTCTCTCTCTCTCTCTCTTTAAGGATGGAAGTGGGTGGGGGGAGGGTTGTTTACTTATTTGCTCATAACTTGAGAACCGCTCATCCGATCTTTATCGTCGATACATTTTGCTTATTACTAACTATCTTCAGAAGGTACGAATCGTCTATCTTCAAAACTGTAGGAGATATAACGTTTTTTCCAAATTGCGGGGGCGGGAGGGGGCGTGGCAAAAATTGAAAATAAACTTGATCTGCCTGCAAGTATAAGAAGCATTTGTCTCATACATGTCAAACCTCTATCTCTTACCATCTCTGAGATCTGTTTGTTCATACGGACGGACGGACAGACAGACAGACAGACGGACAGACAGACGGACATGGCTATATCGACTCGGCTGTTGATGCTGATCAAGAATATATATACTTTATATGGTCGGAAATGATTCCTTCTCCCTGTTACATACTTTTGCACAAGCTTAATGTACTCTATGTACCTTTGGTACAGAGTATAAAAATTTGTATGATGAATAACAATTAATTTAAGATTTCTTTCGGCCAAACATAGTAGGACAAAAGAATGGATGTATCTTTGATCTGAGGGTTCATATGTCATATGTACATCAATGGGCGATGGCGAAAATCGGTTCACTAAGAGACAATTTTTAAAATAAATAAAAAAATGTTAATATCAATTACATAAATTATAATTCTTTAATAAAAACTTTTGTATAACAATTAATTTAAATTTTTTTTATAAAAATTTAAATTATTTAATAATCGAATTTAAAAAATTATAATTTAATTGTTATTACAAAATTTAAGGAACTAAGTTCGGATCAACTGAAGTTTATATTACCTTGGAGCATATGCCTGCCAGTTTGATATATGGCAGCTATGCGATATATTCATCCGATTTTGATCAAACTCTACAAAGTTCTGTTGAAATAGATAACAGTTATAACTAGAAAGAATACAGGCGCTACCGTGAAAAACAACGAAGTTTTTCTCATTAGAACTACTTTTTCGAAAGATCGTTTATATGGCAGCTATATCCTATAGTCATCCGATTTATATAAATCTTGACCAAATTGTGTGGTAGCATATAATGTTGATCAGTAACAAGTTTGGAAGCGTTAGCATTGAAAACGAAAAAGTATTTGGTACTAAGCCTTTTTTGGCAAACCTATATTTTGTAGTTTACGACTTCAACTTTTATAGTAGTAGTAGTAGTATTTATTATTTCTTATCACCTTATCATCTACATACAAAGTTGCTAATATATAGGGTATAACAAAATAGTTGACAATATACATATGTAAAAGAAAAAGAATAAGAATAAATAAAGGCTTGGCTGTATGCCGTTCGCCTAATATATAGGTAGTGTAGAACTGCCCATACCAACGCACCACGGTAGGTACTACCCGCAGCTGCCCCGCTCGTCACGAGATACTACACCTTTCTCCACCATGATGCGATTGGAATGTTCTGTCTAGACATCTATCATAATTTCTCGCCGATATTCTATAGCCTCTTTAAGGTATCCAATAAGACTATTCCAATCCTGACCATTTAATACTTCGTGCAATTGTTGTGTTGTCATGCTCCATTGTCCAAAATGCAGTGCCCGTAACTCTCCTAGAATCGGACATCGTGCTACAAAATGGGCTATATCTCCTCGTTCCCTAGAATTGCAGAGGGTGCAGCAGCTTACTGTCGTGACGTGTGGTGTATAGCAGAGGCGGATCGATTCTGTTCTTGCTCGAAATATGAGCGATATGGCGTATGTATTGAACTCGTCGTTAAAATAATTATTAGAGGCAAGGTTGAATTCGAGACATTTATAGGTGCCTCGCGTTTCGCTCTGACGTGCTTCGCGCTCGAATTGGCTTCTCTCACTACTGTCTATTTGCCGCAACAAGTTTAACTGCCATACCTCCCAGGCACTGCTATCATTTGTAAACATGCTTGTGTTCTGTTCTCTCGCCATACTATCCCATTTTTGAAAGAACTGTGATTTGCTCTCCAGTAGATGCTCAACAATGATTCTTGGTAGCCTCGACGGTTCCATCCGCATAGTTTTATTGACATAATTGAAGTGCAGCTGTAGTGTATATTGAAAGAGGGTTGTCAGTCCCGTTTCAATATGTATGGCATAGTTTGGTGCATTCATTGGCAGGTAGAATACTTTCTTGATAAAAAGCGCAGGAGTCGCTCAACTTCCTCGTACCGACTAAAGCCCCAGACCTGTGCCGCATAGCACATGATAGCCCTGGCTGTAGCAAGAAACAATTTGTACTTTGTACTGTTATTGACGGTCTTTTTCCCAAGCAGATTTTTCCAGGTACTATTTATAGCGACTTTGGAGTCCGTCAGTTTTTTTCCCAGGTGTTTGGTAAAAGACATATTGGGGGTTAGTAACATGCCCAGGTATTGATACTCGCTTACTGTCTCTAGTTCGACTCCGTTTAATGTCCACGCATCTAATCTTGCCCTGCGGCCTCTGCTGTTTCTTATCACCATCGCCTTAGACTTCTCAATGTTTATCTTCAAGCTCCATCTTTGACAATATGTACTAAGGGCGTCAATCATTTGCTGCATGCTAGTTGGACTGTCAGCCAACAGCACCATATCGTCCGCATACATCAATACCCTGATACGCCGTGTTCCCAGTTCTACACCTCCAGGCAGGTTCGCATCAATGTCGTCCACATATAGTGCAAATAGTAATGGACTAAGCAGGCACCCCTGCTTAACTCCTAAATTCGTTTCAAACCATTCAGACAACTCCTTTCCATCCCATACGGTAGTTTTGTTAAGGCAATAGAGGCTTTGTATGACATCAATGATCTTTGTTGAAACTCCCAGGTTGCTTAATTTCAAGATAAGACTACGTCTGTCTACCGTGTCGAACGCGGCTTTGAAGTCAACAAAGAATACATACATCTTCTTCTTTTGCTCCAGATAGTGCTTTGCAATTGATGTTAGTGCGAAAATGCTGTCCACAGTGAGTAGCCTTCCCTGAATCCTGATTGGTATTCTCCCAATATGTCATGCGATTTGACCCAACTCGTAAGTCGCGCTAGCACGATTGAAGTAAATACCTTCATCATCGCATTCAGAAAAGATATGCCTCTGTAATTTCCCGGATCCATAACGTCGCCTTTTTTGTAAATCGGGTATATAATGTTTTTCCTGAAGCTGTCTGGGACTTCTGCTGACTCAAATATGACGTTGAAAGTGTCTGCCATGTGTACTATAAATTGTGGTGTTGCATGTTTTAAAAATTCGGCTGAAACTCTATCCTCCCCCGGTGCTTTTCTGTTTTTGCAGCGCGCTATTGCTTTCGATACATCCGTGGGTAATATCGCTCGGTCCAATTCGGGAATTGATGCATACGGCAGGGCGAAACTGTGCTGTGTTAATGCAGATTCTTTAAATATTAGGCTTTTGAAATGTACCGCCAGACTGTGCGCATCGACCTTAATAGCTTTACTGGTGTTCGTTCCATTAATTTTTCTCACAAGTGACCAAAGTTCTTTGCTATTTTGGACATTGTTAAGTAATGTTTCCAGATTTCTGTTATATGCCCGCTGCGCATCCTTGCATAATAGCTTATATTTCACATTTGCAGTTTGATACCTGGATTTGGATTCACTTGAAGCATTTCTTTGGACTTCTCTTAGCAATTTCATTACATTCCTCCTTGCTTCCTCGCATTCCCAACTATACCACGGTTGTATTTTTGTGTACTTTGGATTGGATGATTTCTGCATAAATTTTGCTGATTTTACAATGTATTCTGTGAGGTTTTCTATCGATGCAGTGAATCCTGGTCTAACTGTCTGTACTAGACTTAGCTCTAGATTTGCCTTGTACCGATTGGCACCATGTTCCAACCAGCGAAGCTTGGGCAGCAGGTTTCTTTTTTCCTCATGTGGTTCCAGAGTCTTCGAATACTCAACACTAACGACTATCGGCATGTGGTCTGAGAAGATCTCGCTTTTCACTTCCATATCTTCTACGTATTGATGCCATTCACCGCTAATAAGACAGTAGTCTATTGTTGACGTAGCTTGGGATCTAACAAAGGTTAGGTTTCCTTCGCAATCACTATTTGTTCTGCCGTTAAGTACCGTCATACTATAGGACTCACACAGATCTATGATTTTCTTGCCATTTCCATCAAGGATTGAGTCCTTAGCAGCTCTGCTAAGATTGCAATATTTGTTCTCCGAATGAGAGTCTTCTGTCCACACTTGTTCCTTTGCTATGCGCGCATTCAGATCACCGATAATCATTATGTTCATCTGCTCTGATTGCTGGAGGGTATCGTATATTATTTCAAAGTCTCTCGTCCAGTGATTGCAGTTCAGATAAGTGGGGAATATGTATAAGGTCTTGCCATTTACGCTCATGTTGACAATGGTCATGCCAGACGATTGAGTGAACCTGCATCTTAAATCTGTACTAAGTTTCCTGCTAATTCCGTATAAAACGCCACCACTAGCTCGTCCCCTGCTTGCCGTCCTTGTAGCTGGTTCGGAATACAGAGTGTGATTTTGAAAGTAAGGCTCATACAATTCTATTGAGTGTTCGGAGAACGTTTCGAAGAGAAAGAAGATGTCATGCGATTTTATAACGGCGAGAAAATGTGACTGAATCAACTTATTGCTAATACCTGCTATATTGTATGCTAATATCTTAATGCTACCTTTAGAAGAGGAGTAGTTTATTGCGGGACTTTCTGCAGTGGCTCGATCTGATTTTGCCCGTTTTTTGGTCCCCTAGCTTTAGCGAGAAGTTCCTCGTAGGTGAAATGGCCGGTTTCAAGACGGATGCCATACAGCTCGTTGATTTCAGCTTCTACTGGTTGTCCTCTGCACACTAGCTTTTTGTTGCTGTCGAAGCGCACCCATTTTCCGTTTATATTAATGGAGTCGCTCTTAACGAAAACCTTATGGGCGTTGTTGACATTTGTAAGAGCTCTCTTTAACTGTAGGAGCACCGCCTTGTGCTCTTGTTTTTCGATACTGAGATCTCTTTCGATATATATCGACGTTCCCGCTAGTTTTCTTGTGTTTTTAAGCAGCTGCGTAGCCATATCCTCCGTTTCAACTTCGACGCGTAAATCCACTTTATTGTTCCTTTCAAATATCACACGGATATCCTTTACCTTTGCTGAGGCAATCTGCAATTTTGATCGGAACAGCGTATCTAGGCTCTCTTTTGATATTTTGTCTTTTTTAACCCCTCTGACTATTAGAAATTTGGCTTTGCTTTGCTCAACAAGTTTTGTTAGTTCCCTTCTGTCTCTGTCTCTATCGGCTCTCATTTGGATAAGTTCAGCTTTTAGCTCAATATTCTCCTGCTCCAGAGTCTCAATTTTGTGAACGACCCCACCAATCTGCATTTTAAGGTCTCCAATATCTTCCTTTGTTGCTAGGGTGTTAGCTAACCTGCTCATTTGCTGATCAAATCTTTCTCCCATGTTTTGAAGTGCGATCATAATATTTTGCAATTGGTTATCTGGAGACGTAACAGGTCGTTTTCGCTTCTCCGGCTGTGTTGCCTGTCCGAAGGATTGCATCCCAACTGCCATGCTGGTTGACGCTGCTTTCGAGTTTACTGGTGTATACGGTTCAGTTGGCGTCCTTTGCATAATGTACAAATGCTTTTTTAATATTACTCAAAAATAGAAAAAAAAAACGGACAGCCTATAAGTATGCTTCAAAATAGAGCTAGCTTGAACGGTAGGTGGCGTTTTGTTCTTGAGCTTTTCGTCGAACAGCCGCTTACTTGGATGTTTTTGTTGCTTTGGGTTGGCCTGCCTGGGCTGCTGCCAGATGATTGCACCAGTTGCCGCTTTATGCTTAGTGGCCTGATTCCGTCCTTACTTGGCTTTGCCGAGGTTGCCTGCTGCCTCACGGTTCGTTGTACCACGTATCGCAGTTACTAGGTTTATTGCGTACGCTTATTTAAATTCATTAAATTGAACAATTTTTTAAACCGTGAAAAATGTGACCGTACTTGGCGAGCAACTTTTATATGAAGGTGATCTTTCACATAGCGCCGGCTTTTCCATTTTTACAAATTCACTTAAATTAGCGAATATAAAACTAAACAACACCATGTTGTCTAGATCCAAACATACGCATTTTAACCTCTTTCAGATTCAGTTCAATTCAATTAAAATAAACAGATGCAACAACTTATTTTATGTAACTGAAATGCAAATATGAGGACTTAACTAGCAGACCTAAATTTATGTTAAAATATATTAGGAAAACTTACGAAGAATCCGGAAAAACGAACACCTTGATGTGACTATTTCTTTTCAGTGGTCCTAGCCAGCGCTGAAGCTCGTCAGCCCAATTCATGACCGTGCTCTTTGGACAAAGTACCAGGACTTTGGTGGTATTTAACTCTTTATAGGATATCACCGTATGTAACAGGGCAATTAACTAGAGATTAGATTATTCGTCAAGTGTCACAAACATTGCTCTAAGTTTCGATGCTTACCTGAAGAGTTTTTCCCAGGCCCATGCAATGTGCTAAAATGCATCCAGATCCGGTATTTTTCTTGCTATGATCACATCCTCCATAGCAGGAATCGTACATAAACCTAACACCGTCTATTTGATGAGGTTTTAGCTGCTTCACAATATCTCCGTCAACTTTAATAAATGTTTTCGTACTTTCGATGTAATCAAGTATTAGCTCGGACTTATTCACACCTCCAGAGCTGTTCTTAATTGCCTTTGACAGAACCGAATGCTTTTTGTCTAGCCTTCGTATTCTCTCGGTCTCAGATTTTTGTGCAGCTCTCGTTTCGTTGGCCAGTTGATCTATGCGGAGCATTGGTTTAATTAGTCTTGATTTTTCCTCAACGGGCTCGGCTTCAACAGCCTCGACGTCTGAGTACTCGCTTTCCGAACTGAGAACAATTTCTTCATGTTTGGTTCGCTTCTCGGCGTCGGTCAACATCTTTTCCAATGATTTGGGTTTGGATCTTTTTTTTTGAATAAAACTATCATCCCACATCTCATCGCTGGCTTCAAAGCTGTCCGTCTCCTTTGGTGTTTTTTGAACGTCCAATATTATGTCTTTCGCCTCAATGTTGTCTTCATCGTCATTCAAATTCTCAGTTTTAAACACTTGCAGGAACTTGTCCACTATATCAGTTTTTTTCTCATCCTCTTCTTCAGAAGACGATTCCTTTGAGACATTGTAATAATCTGATAGTCCGGAATCACTGTTGGATTCATTTAGTAGTTGGAGCTTAATCTGCTCATTGTATCGGGACAGATATTGATCCTCTGTAATGACTTCATCATCACTCTAAATATAAATGGTAGTTTATTATAACACAATGTCTTCGAATGGCGCTCTTGGGGTTCATAAATATAATTCACGCTTACATTTGTATCATTTATAATTTTCTGAACATATAAATTAAACCCTTTTGTTGCTCGCATATTTCTTCTTTTTTGTTCTGTTGGTCAGCTGCTAACTTGTTCAGTACTTGTAAAACTTTAACAAAAAAGAAGAAGTTAGGCTGCCTTCACACTGTTCGACACATGACTCATGACATCTAGTAGGCCTGCATTTCCCCATGAAATTCTTTGAATTTGACAAGCTAATCAAACTTAAAACAGAACAAAAAGCAGGGCTACTAGACTATCATGTGTCATGTGTCGAACAGTGTGAAGGCAGCCTTAGTGAAAAACACAAAGAAACAACTGAACTTTGATAGAAATATAGAAAAGTTAATTTATTGAGGCGGTACTTGCGATGTTCAAAAAACCAAAGTGTTAAATCGTTTTAAGTAATATTTAGGACCCAAAATTATTCCATTTATCATTAGTTAAGTTTTCACTTGGTTATACATACTCACTTCTTTGAAACTATTATTGGTGTCAGATGCTTCAGAATCTTCTACTAAATCTTGAAAAGTATTTGTATTTCTCTTACTCAACGGTTTACCCTGATTCCTCTCCTTTGATTTCGTTTGGGTGTTTCGGCCATGTCGCTTGTTTAATCCACTTAAGTTTGTCAGCCTTAAAATATATAAACATTAAGTTTAAATTGTGTAAATTGTTAAAGATGCAATATTCACACATAACAGATAAAACCTTTAAATAATAAGTTTATTCCACATCATTTCAGTGATAAAGACGATATTGCACACAAAGGGTTTTGTGAGCCACGCGAATATTGGCCACAAAAAACAAGTAAGAAAGTCGGTCAAGTCCAACTATGTCATACTCTGTACCAAGAGTAGGAGCTGAATGCAGCGCTTCTACTGCGCTCATCTTTTTAATTTTTTATTTGTTTTTTGCTCAAACCTTGAGAACCGTTCATCCGATCTTTATCATTTCTTCGGCCAATCGATATATACATATTACTAACTAACTACCTCTAGAAGGACCGAATCATCTACACAGACAAAAAAGATCCCCGTAGAAAGGATATACTGGGATGATTTTTAACTATCCATTTGGACTGGATAGTTAACTATACTTTTTTAAGATCCGTTGGATCTTTTCGAAGTCGATTTATTTTCGAAAAAAGGATATTAAAAGATCCATAGGATATTTACCTGACACTCTCAATCTCAGCAAATCTCGGCAACATGCAAAATGAAAGAAATATTAATAACGAACTGCTACCAAAACTTCGCTGGATTGAGAGTTTCAAAGATTGCTACATCTCCAGATTGCGAGTGAAGATAACGGAAGCCATAAAAAATGCTGCGAACTGTATACAGAAACCAAGCACAGTTTCTTGGTTCGATGGTTCGATGTACAGTGCGAAAAAGCTCTAAAGCAATCTTTTCAAAAACCCCAATTGGCCAGAACCGAGAGCGGACTATATAAATTCGAATAAAATCTTTAAGAAATTATGCAACGAAAAAAGAAATAAGTACTACTTCAGGTTAGTACAGAAATTGGCCACAATCACGGACAGCAAAAGATTCTGGGCTACTGTGAGAAAAATAAATGGTGCGTCAGCAAAAACTCACATTAATGCCTCTGCAATGGATCTAGCTGCACATTTTGGCTCCTTATTAAACAATCGTGTGTGGCCCAGTGGTTAGTGTGCTGGACTGCTGGGCGGGAGGTCGTGGGTTCGATCCCGCCTCTGAACATCTAATAATAAAAGTTTTTTTCTTTCTTTAGAAAATAGCTTTTACACATACGGTCACCTTCACCAGCTATTGGCGCCATCTGTGAAGTAACTAGCCATAAAAAAGCAAATTCTCAAACCTTGCCGTTCGGATCCGGCGTTAAACTGTAGGTCCCTTTCTCTTGTGCGAAAAATTTAAAGCACACACGCCAAGAGATTGAGAGAAGCTTGGCTTGGCCCCGTTGTAGAAGCTGTATAGCCAACATTTACATTTACATTAAACAATCCCAGCGTTGGCAACCCCTTTCCCAATTCTGTGTCCACTGTTCACAACGAAAAACTGGATGCGCTGATATCCTTAGGCGAAGTTGCACGGGCAATCTCAGGCCTTAAATCAAACAAAGCACCAGGAGAAGATCGAGTGCCTGCCGAATTCCTTAAATGCGCCACGAAGGACTATCTTAACGCCCTCACCACTGAGCTTATAAAAATTTTTGAAACGGCTATTATACCACCAAGCTTCAGGAAAAATATCATATACCCCATATTTAAAAAAGGAGACCCTACCATAGCTGCAAATTATAGGGGCATTTCATGCCTTAATGTTATGGTCAAAGTGTTCAGCTCTATTCTACTTAATCGTCTCACATGTTGGGTTTCGGAAAACAGATTATTAAGTGAGTACCAATCGGGATTCAGAGCAGGATATAGTACAGTGGATAATATATTCATTTTATTTTAATGGATTTTATTAAATGGACTAGGAGTATCGTCAAAAGTCTGAAAAATAATACAAAAGCTGTACTCCGAGAACATGAGTGCAGTCTGGGATGGTAAACATTTAGCAGAATGGTTTGAAAACAATACAGGCGTCATACAGGCTGCTTGCTGAGTCCACTACTGTTCTCTGTGTATATAGACGATATAGTCCCTTTTCTTCCTGGAGGAATCAAACTTGCAGGTCAGACAATTAAGGCCCTTATGTACGCTGACGATATGGTCGTTATGCCAGAAAAACCCAAAGGCCTTCAAAATATGCTAATCTCGTTGCACAGCTACTGTCAAAAGTGGAGCCTGAGTATCAACGTCTCTAACACAAAAGTAATGACGATTCGCGATGGCAGAGGGAGAACGGCAGCACAAGAAGTGGCACATAGTGTTAAGTACAAATACTTCCCAGCCATTAGGTTTTACGCCGCTCAAATATGGCTGCATTTGCTGACTGTACACGATTAACGATTTGACACATTTCCATATTAAATTAGGCAGCAAAAATGTCTTATTGTCTGGCATTGCCAACCTTGTTGTGAACAACTATCGCAAGTTCGCAGGGAACAGAAGCGACTGTCGGGCAGTAATAGCAGTGGCCGGGATCGTCAGGCATATGTGATCTAATTTTCGCGGCCGAAGCGAGCTATGCATTACCCATTGCTGCTTAAGTGCAAGCTGATGTCACTTTCTTCTCATTTTTACTTGGCGTGGTCCACTTTGGTTTTTATTTGGTATTTAATGGTTCGTCCATCCTGTTATAGTGATTTTTATATTCTTCATCATTGGTCATCCATGGTATTTTATCGCGGTTCTTTACAATCGTGGTTAGACAGTTATCATTGGGCCTTGTTTGTGAACTTGAAAAGTAATTTCTTAGGTACCAAAGGGGTTTATCATTAAATAGAACCCGAAGCTAAATTCTCTGCATTAGACCAGATATGTCCAGGCGTGGCCAAGGCTTGCGCCATGAGAGCAATAACAACAACCACTTACAACCCACATCTACTCACTATACGTTGCTCAATTTATCTTTATGCTAGATAACAGTATTCAGAGACCGTTAATATTTGCGAAAAGATTTTGAAACATGGGCCCCAAATTTGGGGTGTTCTTTCATTATAAAACAATACCCCAATTTGAAGTATGATAATAAGGCCCCACTGCGATGAAATAAAGCCCGAAAAAAACAAGAAGGCCCTAAGTTTGGGAAAAAATACACCAATTTCAAAAATTTGATACAAAAAATCGTGCGATTTTTGTAAATAGTCAAAAATAAGAAAATTAAAAAAGAACCCAAAAATCCATATTAAAAATTGCCGTCTTATTTCCTTATAAAAATTAAACAGGGCCCTAAAAAATGTTTTGCGGTCTTATTTCAATTTTAAATTTAATTTAAGAAATAATGCCCCAAAAAAGGAAAAAACGCTCCAAATTTGATCAAAAAAAGGTGGTGTTTGTTTTCTATATAAATTGTTGAGGCCTTATTTTATTTTATTTTAAGGGTCTTATTTCGCAGAGCCCTCAATTAATAACCATTGAAAAACTTTGCGGGATGTGCAGAGCGAATTTTAAAATATTACCTTCAAATATAACATAATTTCAAATCAAAAAATGTTGTACACGTCATTTGTATTTTGCTATTGCTTTTAAGCTCTGTGGTTAAATCGCTCAAAAATTGTAATGTTGTCTTATTTATTTGACATTTGACGAAAATAATTCACATATTTGTAGAACAAATCCGAAAATTTTGAAAATTAATTTAAAAAAGAAACCTTGGATGACCGCCTCGACTTAAATGTATAATAATTCTTTATAATTCGCGGTCCGTCGATGACATTTTTTTAAAAATTGTGGTTAAGTAGGGTCAGATTTACTGTATTCCATACTAAAAGAGAATTGGCCTGAATACTGAAGATAAGTCAATTTCGCTGTGAGCTTTTTATACCCTTGCAAAGGGTATTATAATTTTGCCCAGAAGTTTGCAACGCATAGAAATATTCATTTCCGACCCTATAAACTATATATATTCTTGATCAGGGCGACGAGCTGAGTCGATTGAGCTTTGTCCGTCCGTCTGTCTGTCCGTCTGTCTGTTTCTACGCAAACTAGTCTCTCAATTTTAAAGCTATCGAGCTGAAACTCTGCACAGAGTCTGCTTTTTACTGCACACTGCTAATATGTTGGAACCGACCGGATCGGATGACTACATCTTATAGCTGCCATAGAAACTATCGGTCGAAAAGTGGGTCTTTGTGAGAAAACTTCTTTGTTTTTAATGTAAACGCCTTCCGCTTCGCCAATTATTAGTTTTATACGCTTTTACACAGATTTGGAAGTTTTTGTCAAAATCGGATGACTATATCTTATAGCTGCCATAGGAACTATCGGTCGAAAAGTGGGTCTTTGTGAGAAAACATTTTTTGTTTTTAATGTAAACGCCTTCCGCTTCGCCAATTATTAGTTTTATACGCTTTTACACAGATTTGGAAGTTTTTGTCAAAATCGGATGACTACATCTTATAGCTGGCATTGAAACTATCGGTCGAAAAGTGGATTTTATCAGAAAAATGGTTTGTTTTAATGCTGACGTTCGTAAACTCTGTTGTATTAAAACATTTGCAAGGGTATTAAAACTTCGGCAAAGACGAAGTTAGCTTGGCCTTCTCGTTTTCTAATATGTCGCGTTCTTTACAATATTAAAGCTAATGAAAATAGTTGAATGCACTCAATAAAAAGCAGCATTAATCCCCTTTATTTAAGAATTTTTAAAAATTTTTGATTACTATTCCCAGTTTTATGAATTTTATTAGATGCACTCGAAAACGACTTCCTTTTTTGTCGCGTTTTAAAACACATAACTTTTTCAATTTATATTTTAATCGTCAAATCGACTGAACCTATCTTTTGCACTAAATATACTGCTACATAATTCCACCAAAGAATTAAAACAAAATACAAAAATATTTTTGTTTCCAATATTTGGCTTCACTTTAAATATTAAATATTAGTGAAATCGTCATTTCTTGATCCTAGGTTTAAAAAGATGTACATCTCGGCAATCGAGGTACAAGAGGCGACTAATAATATTTAAAAAAAAATTGACATTTACCCAAGAAAAACAGGTATGTCAAAAATTAACGATTGTAATTATGTTTGTAATTAATAACAATTCACAGTAATCAATTAGACTATCCAGACTCGCCCTAAGTTATCTTATAAACCCTGGTAGCTCAGTGCCGTCGGAGCGACTTGCTTCTGCTATAAAATGCGTCATATGCGACTCCCGTAGCTGTATGACGGATTTACATATAACGCAACAACAATCCAAATATTGGAACTGATAGTATTTAAGGGGGGTGACAGCCGTTTTTTGACTGTTTTTTGGGAATTATTTTTGAAGAGCAGTTAAAACTTAGAACTTTGAATTTTTTAACAGATGTTTTGTAATTACACAGTGTTATAAAAAACGAGAGCGTAAGTTAAAGTCGGCTGTAACCGACTTCGATATACCCGTTACTCATGAAAAAAACATGTTTAACAGTGTTCATGCGTTCCTTAGGGTGACCATCCAAAAAGTATGCAACATATTTTTTGGTGGGTAGCGGGGGGCTTAATTCACTTTTTTGCTCATAACTTGAGAACCGTTCATCCGATCTTTATCATTTCTTCGGCAAATCGATTCATTTTGCTAATTACTAACTATCTGTAGAAGGTACGAATCATCTATCTTCAAAACTGTAGGAGATATAACGTTTTTTCAAAATTGCGGGGGCGGGAGGGGGCGTGGCCAAAATTTGAAATAAACTTGATCTGCGTGCAGATAAAAGAAGCATTTGTCCCATACATGTCAAACCTCTATCTCTTACCATCTCTGAGATCTAGGTGTTCATACAGACGGACGGACAGACGGACATGTCTATATCGACTCGGCTGTTGATGCTGATCAAGAATATATATACTTTATATGGTCGGAAATGATTCCTTCTGCCTGTTACATACATTTCCACGACTTTAGTATACCCTTTTTACTCTACGAGTAACGGGTATAAAAATAGAGCCATGCTAACTTCTGTTCGACCGAAGTTTATATACCCTTGGAGCATGATATATGCCTGACAGTTTGTATGCAGCTAAACTATATAGTGGTCCGATTTCGACAAATCTTGTTGAAATTATGTAAAATCATTGAAAACTTATAATTACGAGCGTTGGGAGCGATAACATTGAAAACATAAAACTTTTTCTCACTAAGACTTTTTTTCAGACCTAACTTTTGTATGACAGCTATACTATATAGCAGTCCGATTTCGACAACTTTTGGTGAAATTATGTGAAATCATTGAACACTTAAAAATACGAGCGTTGGGAGCAATAACATTGAAAACAAAAAAATTTTTCTCACTAAAACTAGCTTTTTAACCGATCGTTCCTATGGCGCGTATTTGTACCAAAAGACTTTGTGCAAAGTTTGGTTAAGATAGCATTAAAACTGACGGAGGAGCATAGAAACAGACGGACGGACAGACGGACATGGCTATATCAACTCAGCTCGTCATGCTGATCAAGAATATATATGGTCGGAGATGCTTCCTTCTATGCGTTACAAACATCCGGACAATTTCAATATACCCTCTACAAGGGTATTAAAAAAATCTGCACATACTTTTCGCGGGAAATGGCATAGAAAAAAGCAGAGGGACGCACAGACTTTATCAACTCAACTCGCAATGCTGATAAGAAAAATATATATAACTATATAGACCTTATGCAGTCGAATATTAATGTGATAGTGTATATTGCAAACCTTTCAATTTCCTTATCCGTGTCATCGTCTGACGCAGTGCACTCCTTATTTTCCTTATCACTTTCGTTCAGATTTTCCCTAGATTTCCTATAATTTATATCCAGTTTGATGTACTTAGATAGATCGATGCCGTCGTTATATTCTTGGGGCATGTTTCTTTCTTTGCTGGTGCATCGGAGACGAGTTATTACAGACGATCGCGAGTTACCTTCGCTCGACGATTCGCGTCCTTCTCCGACTTCATCAGATTCACTGTTTGTTTGGGAGGAGTAGGATCCAGATGTATCCCCTAGCAATTTCATTTTTGCTTTATAATTTTGATGATGTCGCTTTCTCAAAAACCCTTTCTTGGATCTTCGTGTTTGGATACCTTGATCAACAGTTGCACATTCGATATTTGCTATACTTCTTAGTTTCTCAATTTTCTCCGACACAAACAATTTGAATTCATCTTCCGGTTTCGATATAAAGGTGTTGCACTCGTTAAGCAAGTCTCTTGCCAAATTCATCGTTTCAGTTATAATCGGTTTTGAAGTGTACTTAATTTCATTTATATTTTTATAGAGAATCTCAAAGTACTCGTCGTTGAGCTCCACTTCCAGCGGTTCTGAACAATTCTCTGGTAGGTCTGCTCGCGTGAACTTGGTCTGGGTGCTGCTCTCCGACAAATTCTCACTGGAGAGTATATCATCAGATTTCCTTTCTTTGTTTTCCAACTGGAGCATTTGGATATTATTTATGGTGCTATCAATGAAACTTGCCACATTAGATGGAATCGCTTGCTGGGCAGCTCCATTTGGTATAATGTGACTCAACAACAAGTCCTTGACGGAGTCCAAACTGGGTTGAGCCACTACGACTTCTTGTGACGTATAATTATGGTCACTCAACGCATCGGAAATTTGGCGCACAGATTGTTCCTCCTGCGGCACCTCGTCTCCTCCGTCTTCGAGTAGCTTTAATAAATTTTCTATATTGTCCTCGCGGGGAACCGAGCAGGTTTCCACCTCCTCCTGAAATATGTCTACTGCTTCTGCAGGCAACTCGAGAAAAAGTGTTTCAGTTATTTCTTCCGGTTCAATTGTTATTTCACTCTTGATGTGAAGATCGAAAATATCATCCACCGTGGATGCTGGGACTCCTTCATGCCCCACGAGCTCCTCGTCGGATGAGTCGGTTGGCTGTGTGTCCGTATCCATGTTTTAGTCTCTAAAATATATGTAAGCACATATGTGTTAAACACAGAATAATTGAAATGCAATGTTGATGTACACACCCACGCACACAGAAATATGAAAAATTAATTCACATTGAACACGTGTTCGGGTTAAACCTCTGCCTGTCTCTAAGCCGTAAGAAAAAGCGAGAGACTTTTCTTCTCGCACTTAATTTCAATATTCACGAATAACATCAACAAATTTATCTTTTTTGACGATGGTGTTGTCCGCTGTTTTGATTAGTGTGACCAGTGTAGTTGACCATAGTGATGGCTTAGCCGTAGAACGGCTAAGAAGTATTCCCTGAAATTTTGCTGAGCTTGACCAATATATATGTATATATCCATCTGTATCTATTTAATACGAAAATATCTGACCTTCGATTCTATTTAAGCTGATCAAGAATATATTTTATGAATGAAGTGCGCAAAAAATTGTTTTTGCTTAATATTCTGGTTCTAGAGGGTTTGATTGCAGCACCAAGCTCACAGTGGAAAAATTGGGAACCCTGCTAAAATTTTATGAGAATTACACGAATTACGTCGTGCATCATTGGACTGGACTCTCGAGGTTTATAGATTTATATTGCAAATTTTTCGTTCGAAAATAAATTTGTTGAGAGCTCTTAGCCCCCCAAAGTCGAATCCTAGATCCACGCCTGGTCTCATTCGCTGAAATTTTGATGAAAAATGGCCGAGAATTTCGCCATTTAGGCCAATTTACCTAAATGTTCATTAAAATTTCCCAAAAATATATTCTACTAAAACAAATGTCACAAGCAAATTTTTGTTTGAACTTAACTTATTTGGCAGTGTAAACATACTTAAGCAACATTGAAAGAACTAGATCCGTGTGAGAGCTAGTGATTCGGTGTGTAGGGCAGAACCACTTTTGCATGCTTTAGTGTTTGCCGGCCCTGGTATGAAATATAAAGCAATTAAGTAAATATGGAGAACACAATCAATTCATACGAAAATAAAATAGAACCTAAATTCCATCCTGCCCAGTTCCCAGCAAGAAGAATCCCTAAAGATGCTCTAACTCGCACATTAGAAATAGCCACGCATTCAATTGATGAATTTTGGTTGAAATCAAATGTTTCTTGTGCCCCGCCGATTAACTATTCTCTAAACAACGTCGTAAAGAATTCGGACACATATAATAAGCTAAATTTGGCTAGAAAATGTGTCCTGCTGCGAGATTGGAAGAACTTAGCCAAACTGCTGACATCCAACATACTCGGAGAAAGTTGTGTGCAAAAAAGTTCTTATCCACTTTTCTCAAAGGTAAACAGAGTATATTAAGTTTGTGCAAATGTATGCAACAGCCAGGGCAAATCACCTGCTATAAAGATTACATTCTTGATCAGCATCAACAGACGAGTCGATGTAGCCGTGTTCGTCTGTCTGTCTGAACGAACAGATCTCAATTGAATCTTGCTCTTTGAGTAATCCCATAGAATATATTGTGAGCCTGTTTTATGTGATACACATGGTCTTAATCATTTTGACTCCGTTTACATTCGCCATTACTTTGACCATTTTCTTGCCAGATTGTTATATGGCCATATGATATATTCATAACTACAAAGTAAAAAGACGCTTGCAATGAAAAGAGAAAAGATTTTTCTGACTAGAAGTGTATTTTCGACCGACCGTTCCTATGCCAGCTATAAGCTTTGGTCACCCGATTTGGATCAAACTTAGCATTATTATGGTGAAGCATACAACACTACTAGGGATGTTGGATTATCGATATTAAATATATATTTACTGGATTTTTTGTTAGTTTCGGCCACAAAAAGGGAGGTCTTTCTGAGCCCATTCCCTTGGATATTAGTTATATCAGTAATCCTCAGGAAACCTCGATTTTGTGGTTGAGACGAAAAAAAAGAAAGTATGCCAACCCACAGTGGTTCGTCAAAACTTATTCGAAATCATTTCGATATCTCTAATTTGTACCTAAGGACTTTGTGCAAAGTATGTTTAAGATAGCTTTAAAACTGAGGGAGGAGATAGTTTAGAAGCAGACGGATATGGCTATGTCAACTCAGTTCGTCATGCTGATCAAAAATATATAAACTTTATGGGACAATTTTTATATTTATTTTTTTATGGCAAAGGGCATTATAGTTTTGCCCAGAAGTTTGCAACGCATTTTTTTTTTTTATTTATTTATTTTTTTATAGTTTAACAATGTTCTGTCTTACTTTAAGAGGGCCTACTTAGGAACGACAATAAATTATTGTTTACTACAAACAAGGAGGATTGAGATGAAAAAATATAGAAAAGCAAGTTATAGTTTAAACAAAGGTTTCGGAATGGTTCGTGATGAACGTAGTTTGTTAGACAAGGCTGTAGATAAATAGGATAAAAATTTCTAGTAACGCGTTGTGAGACTGCAAGACTTAAATTAGATAACAAAGCGATAGAGTCAATATCTCCTGACAGGAGTTTGTGAATAAAAAGAACACTATGGCAAATTCGGCGGTTCTTAAGAGCAGGAAGGTTGATTAGGCGTAATCTGTCCTCATAGGGAGGAAGATGAATGGTGGAATCCCAGTTAAAGCCTCGAAGAGCAAAAATTAAGAACTGTTTTGAACCGATTCCAGTTGATCTTGATATTTTTGGTAGTATGGAGACCACACACACGACCCATTTTTAAGTATTGGTCTCACTAGTGAGACATAGAGTTGATTAGTGACGTAGGGGTCATTAAATTCCTTCGACCATCGTTTAACAAAACCGAGAACTCCCATTGCCTTGTTTGCGATGACTGATATATGATTATTGTTACATAACTTGGGAACAAATTTTACACCCAAATCATCAACTTTATGGATACGTTCCAAAGGGATGGAATCAATCATATAATCAAACACATATGGTTGATTACATTAATGGAGCTGGATGGTACTGATTTGAAACGAACTCGTTCAGATCGATCATTTAAGTACGACTTTATCCAGTTGAAGAGGATTGGTGGAAAGCCGAGCAGACACAATTTATGTACTAAGAGCTCGTGATTGACTGAGTCAAAAGCTTTACTGAAATCAGTATAAACTACATCAGTTTGTTGCTTATTGACAAAGCCATTGTTTACAAGAGTAGTAAATTCAAGTAGATTCGTAGAGATAGAGCGATTCTTCATGAAACCATGTTAAGATATAAATAGTTCCGAACGGCAATAATGTTGGAATAATATAGGATTCCTTCCAAAGACTAGGGAAGTCTCCCTGTTGAAGAGATGTGTTAAATAGTTTACAAAGCGGCACACATAAGGAGTCAGCACAAAGATTCAACACACAGCTGGGAACTTCGTCAGGTCCGGGACTGAAAGAGAAAACGGTATCTGCATCTACAACAGGGCATACAATGCAGTTGGAATTAGCCACAGAATAAGGATATTTAGAGACAAAACTATTAGCGGATGCAGAATAGCATCGTTGGAAAAATGTTGCAAATAGATCGGCAATATCAGAGTCGTTGTCACCCGATACATCATCTAAAGAAAAGGATGGCGGAAATTGAGAGGATTTCCTTTTAGCATTAACAAAGTTGTAGAACTTCTTTGGGTCGTCCTGAAAGCTCAACTTACACCTGACCAAGTAGTCCTTATAGCATTCTGAGTTGAGGACCATAAACTTGGATCTTGCCACGAAATATTTGGCAAAATCCACGCGGGATCCGGATTTTTTAAATTTTTTGTAGAGTCGAGATTTAATATTTTTCAGGTTAGATAAGCCTCTCGTGAACCATGGGGGCGCACATGATGGAGAAGAAGAAATCCGAAGGGGCACAAATTCGTTAAACACAGTATAAATAACTTCGTAAAAAGCTTTTGTGGATCTTTCAATATCCGTCTAGAAAAGACCAGTCTACCATGGATAACGCTTCATTGAGTCATAGAAAGTCAGCCTTTCGAAAGCAAAAGGATGCAGTATTCTGGAAAGTGGGAGAAGTGGTGCTCGGAATGCATAGAAATATTCATTTCCGACCCTTAAAACTATATATCGCTCACTTACTTCAATACTGGCATAACTCAAAATAGTCCATTTTGAGAAAAACACGTTTGAAGTTCTCAATGGATTTAACCTAAAAAAAATGGTTCCTTTAGTTTCAACTTAATTAGGTAAAATATTATAAATTTAGAATGCTTATTAATAAACATTGAAAATATGATGTTTTAACTGAAAGACAAAGTATGTTTGGTCAATATCGACAGCAGGACAACTGAGATATGGCGGTTCTTGCATCAACATGAAAATGAACCTGGAAAATGATATTGCGACATATTCTCATCTCACATGGAAAGTAGAAGAGTTAGCAATACGAAAATTTTTGCATAAAATAGTACAGAAGAGCGCGCACATTTCTGCATCATTAAGTCAAAAATCGTATTTTTTGAGTTATGCCAGTATTGAAGTAAGTGAGCGATATGTATATCGAAAAGTGGGACTTAATGAGAAAAAGTTTTTTGTTTTTAATGTTAACGCCTCCCACTTCAGCAATTAATAGTTTTATCTCCTTTTACACAGATTTGGAAGTTTTGATCCAAATCGGATGACTATATCTTATAGCTGCCATAGAAACTGTCGGTCAAAAAGTGGGTTATATTTAGAAAAATTGTTTGTTTTAATGGCGATCTTAAACTCTGATATATTAAAACATTTGCAATGGTATAAAAACTTCGGCAAAGACGAAGTTAGCTTGGCCTTCTCGATTTTATTTTTTTATTCCCTCTGCAAAGGTATTAAAAATTAGATCCCGACTCTCACCAAAACGTATTATTATTCTTTTTTTAATTTTAAAAACAATTTAAAAAATCGGATAAAAGGGTTTTTTTTTTTAAACTGACCAAACGACAGAAATCGATGTTATTTCGATTAAAAAATGTACTGGGCAAAATAATGTCGTTCTGCCGTACTCATGTAATATTATCAGCCGTGCTCCGGCTTTCACTTACTTTTGTGATTTACGATTTCAACAAATTCGTACGAATTTAATTTTAAGTGCTGCCGAATTCGCAACTTTTTGTTATCGATTCTGTTTCGATTCCCAGATTGAATTGGGAATCGAAACAGAATCGCAACACTTCGCCCCAGCCAAATCGCAATTTGTTGTTGTCAAAATCTGATTTGCTGAATGCTCAAATTTGGAAGGGTTAGGAACAAAAATTGCTGGAGACAATAGATTAATCCAAATTGAATAAGAGAGTCCACGAAAACAATTTCAAATAGTCACAGAATATTAAAAAAATTAATTTATAGAAAGGCAGTTCTTCTCTCTAGTGACATTTCCCATTTACTTTTCATTTCACGGACTCAAACGTCGACGGTTTTAAATCGAGCACATACTTTTGCGATTTAGAGACCAAATCGTAAAATTTTTGCAAAAGCGAAAATGGGAGCTTGGCTGATACAATTTCTTCCATAATTTCATCCTTGTTCTTCTTTTTAAGGGTACTGTGTACCTCTTATGCGGAGGTGTCACAGAAATCTCTTCCAACCAAGTTCCAACCCAAAAGCAATTCTCGGTGTCACAGAAATCTCTTTCGGTTGGTTTCAAATCTCTCGTGTTTTGTTGGGAGTTTTAGCTAAATTCTCTACCCAAACAATTTTGAAAAGCAAAACTGATTGTGGAACTGTAAACAAAATATTTTTCTGGATAGATTGCATAAAATGAATAAATTACATAATTAGTTTAAACATTTAAATATGCGTTTTAATAGTCTTTCAATGTTAAACTCAGCCCAACACATCAGTGGCTCTCTCTCTCAATGTTGTCGCCGTCTCTGTCACAGCCAGCGGATTAAGGGCTGGCAAGTTATACCTCATGTTTGGCGCCAACAAATTTTTAATTGTGTTTATGGAGAATCTGTCTTAAGTTTGATCTATATTTTAAAAATGCATCATAAAACATTTATCAGAATTAAAAAAATTCAGTTGAACATTACTAAAATTAGGGAAATTTTTTTGTTTTTAGAGATGGAACTTTAATTGGAACAGTTTCTGCTCTAACTAGATTTTCAAATAATAAAATCTCTTGAAGTTCTGGGAAACCGACGGATTTTTCGATCGATTTGCAAACCAACGGCGGTCAAAATCTCTAGAGATTTCTGTGACACCCCCGATGATGTCATTTTTTAAAGGTTTACAAAAAATAAAATTACACAAAAACTATAAGTAATATTAACTAGCGGGTTTTTTCCATTCGATAGGTAACACAGTTCTACAAATTGAGACCTTTTGTCAGTATATGTTGATTACATGTTGGTATGTCAAAGCCATATCTTAGTTTCCGTTTCCAAGATATTCTTGCCGTTGTAGAATATTTGTAGGCCACACAGTTAATCATAAGCACTAATTATAGAAAATTTGTGGTATGTCTTTCAGGACCGCAGGCAAAGTTACAGCCAATTATATCCGAAAATCGAGATTAAAATTAATGGAAGGAGAACTAAATTCCCATTCCAAATTCTAGAACGGCAAGGAGTCGGAAATTTAGTTTTTCGCGAATATCTTGGAAATGGAAACTAAGATATGGCTTTTTGACATACCAACTTGTAATCAGCATGAGTAGGCACGCAGGAATTTGTGCAAGATGCTCAGAATACTTTTCACTGAAGATCAGTGTATTTGGTTAAATTAAGTTTGAAAACTTTGTTGTTGTTGTTGCTGTTCCTGCTGTTGTTCAAAGTTAGGCAAAAACTTATAGCAAAAAAATGTAATTCCGAACAAATTAGAACTTTTTGGAAGTTTTTTAACTAAAAAAATAGAGGCCAGCTAACTTCGGCTCGACCGAAGTTTATATACCCTTGGAGCTTGATATATGCCTGACAGTTTGTATGGCAGCTATACTATATAGTGGTCCGATTTCGACAAGGCTTAATGAAATTATGTAAAATTATTAAAAACTTATAAATACGAGTGTTGGGAGCGATAACATTAAAAACAAAAAAGTTTTTCTCACTAAGACTTTTTTTCAGACCTAACTTTTGTATGGCAGCTATATAGTTGTCCGATTTCGACAAGGCTTGGTGAAATTATGTGAAATCATTAAAAACTTATAAATACGAGCTTTGGGAGCGATAGCATTGAAAACAAACTAGTTTTTCAACAGATCGTTCCTATGGGAGCTATATGCTATAGTCATCCGATCCGGCCGGTTCCGACAAATGTGCAGCGTATTTGTACCAAAAGACTTCGTGCAAAGTTTGGTTAAGATAGCTTTAAAACTGACGGAGGAGGTAGCATAGAAACAGACGGACAGACGGACATGGTTATATCAACTCAGCTCGTCATGCTGATCAAGAATATATCGCTCACTTACTTCAATACTGGCATAACTCAAAATAATCCATTTTGAGAAAAACACGTTTGAAGTTCTCAATGGATTTTTACCTAAAAAAATGGTTCTTTTAGTTTCAACTTAATGAAGTAAAATATTATAAATTAAGAATGCTTATTAATAAACATTGAAAATATGATGTTTTAACTGAAAGACGAAGTATGTTTGGTCAATATCGACAGCAGGACAACTGAGATATGGCGGTTCTTGCATCAACATGAAAATGAACCTGGAAAATGATATTGCGACATATTCTCATCTCACATGAAAAGTAGAAGAGATAGCTATACGAAAATTTTTGCATAAAATAGTACGGAAGAGCGCGCACATTTCTGCATCATTAAGTCAAAAATCGTATTTTTGAGTTATGCCAGTATTGAAGTAAGTGAGCGATATATACTTTATGTGGTTGGAGATGCTTCCTTCTATGCGTTACAAACATCCGGACAATTTTAATATACCCTCTCCAAGGGTATAAAAAGAAAAAACTTGGTATTACTAAAAATACGAGTGTCGATAATAACATTTTTTTTTTATATACAGCTGTGAAAAAAATAATAGCACCACCACAACAAGCTATTATTAAATGGTTGCCCAGCTCACATTTTTAGCATTAAAAAAACTTTGAGCACATTTTTTGAAAGGAAAGACTTACAATTCTGGGAATAAAAAAAAATTATCTTTTTCTTTAAGGTTTGATAAAATTAGGTGAAAAAAATAATAGCTCCACTTTTCAAAAACGGATTTAAAATTAAAAAATGGCCAATAATTAAGGAATTCTTTAGTAAACAATTTTGAACTATTAATACTAAATCTATATTTATTACTTAATATTTAGTACAGTGTCCTTTATTGGCCATAACAGCTTCTGGCATGAAATCAACTAAGTCCTGTCATCGTGTTGGGTGAAGTTTGGACCAGGACTATGTCATTCCTTCCAGCACTGTTTTCTTGACGTCAGACCACAGATTCTGATCAGGCGACTGATCAGGCCACTCCAAAACCTTTGAAAAGTTTGCCCTGAACCATTCCTTTGCTTTATTGTTGGTGTGTTTGGGGTCAGTGTCCTTTTGAAAGACCTATACGAGCGGCATTTCATATTCTGCATAGTTTAGCATTACTGTCTCCATGATATTCACGTACAGGTGCTGATCCATAATGGTTTTTATCCAATGTATTGGACTTACTCCATAGTAGGAGAGGCAGGCCCATACCATTCCACTACACCTTCCATGCTTAATGATTTTTGTGGTGTACTGGAGTTTGTATTCTATGTTGCTTTGACGTCTAACGCATGTTTAAGATCCCTTTTCACCAAACATAACCACTTTTTGGACTCATCTGACCATAGAATATACCTCCATTGTTGGGATGTCCAATTTGCATGATCCCTGGCAAACTTCATGCGCTTAGTAAAGTGTGTCGCGTTTAAAAGTGGGATCTTTCTTGGGCTGCAGGCTTTTAGGTTATGTTGCCTAGGATATGTGCGAACTTTTTAGTCCATAGCAATTATTTTACGCCTTTTTAAGTTGGGTAGAAGGCTTTAGGGGATCCTTGTTGCTCTGACGAATCAGTCTTTTGACAAAAAAGGGGTCTTAAATTGTTTTCCTCCGCGTGTTTCAATCTTTTCTTTATACCTTAACAAGTTTTTAATCCTTTTATTAAAGCATCCTACCAATTGACCAACTTCTTTGTAAGTTTTGATAGGATCGCGCTTCTCCCTGAACTGCGGAGCTTTCCACGTCCCATTGTGATGATTAATAAATTTTATGATAGAAACAATGAAATCTTAGTCAAAACTAATAAACACGTGCTTTCAACAAGGGCTAATTCGCAAAATATACGGGATTCACTAAAAAAAAGGATAATGGTGCTATATTTTTTCGCAATTTTTCGCCAAAAAAATAAATAGACAAAAATTTAAAGAACGTTAACATTTTTTTTGTTTATGGGGAATACTAAACAATATAAAAAAATTTCAATTTAAAAAAATCGGTGCTAGTGGTACTATTATTTTTTCGCAACTGTAAGAGAGTCGGGAATAAAACGTATTGTCGGATCTGATTGAAAGTTGTACAGGATGATTATAAGACCCTAATAGAACAATAGAACGTTGAAGCAAGTAAATAGAATTGAAAATGGATTTTTCGTGACCATAAACAAATGAATCTGTTGACATGTTGCGAACATTTCAAAACTGCTTATTCTGCAAGTAAACTGTTCTTTACACGGCTTAACACAAATGTTTTACCACTTTCTTTCGGCATGGTGTGATTTCGCTTGTTTGTTAAATTTGGCATTAATTGTCAATCAGGTGTTCGATCAGAATGAAATCTTAATTAAATCAGAGCGCAAAAAGGGTCGCTCCGTCAACCGATTTAGATATGCTTTCACGGAATCTAAATCAAATCTAACTCCCTTTCAGCAATACCACTTTTCATTTAAAATATTCCGAAAATAATCAGGTAAATAAAAATTTAGCCCTGCGATAACAGCAAATTTCCGTTTCGTGGCGAAATATGTCAGGTGCAGCAAATACTTTTCTCTTCAATTAATACTTAATGGTATTCCTGAAAGTGATTGATTTAGACTCTGCCATGCGTTGCAAGGGTATAAATAGTTTATTGGAATTTTTGTTTAAAATGTAAACCTTCTAATAGTCTGGATAAACTTTTGATTTATTTGCAGTATGCCTCGGTGTTGCTTATGCTGAATAATCCAGAGCTCTTGAAAACTCTAAAGCTGATAACGCCGGCACCCACACATACAGCGCAGGGTACCAAAGGTATGAAAAGAAACAACAGCGCCTCCATCCACAAACACGCTTCGACCAAACGCAAGAAGATAAATACAGAATAATGTATTTCTACAAGTTAAACGATTGCATTTATTTCTCTTAAGCTATATATGTATGAACAACGCCTCCGAGTAAAACGATTCACAGTAGTTAATATTATTTGTTGAATAAAGTACATATATTGTGGATAATTCGTATGTGTGTGTTTAAACTTCTTATGTGATGGAACTCTAAGAATTTGAGAGCTTATTCTAATCTTACTAAGCATTTCTAGCATCGCGTGCACTTTTTAGCACAAATTCTCACACCGCAGCTCTCACCTGCCTTTGTGTCTATAAAGTGCACTAATAAAGATTTTCAAGTAATCGAACAATTGTAATAAAAGAACGCGGTGACACATGACATGCTGGATATGCTTAGTACACGTCTTCTTCCATGGAAAAGTCGGAGGTCTCCCCAGCATAAAGAGAACTGCAAAGCAAACGAAATTCGAACAATTTATTAGCATCGGTTGTTGTGCATATTTAACTTTTAATACTTACTTAACTGCGCGACTTGTGAAGAATACAATGCGCTTCAACTTTTTGTTATAGAAAAAGTAATTGAAAGACCACAGGCAACCCGGTTCTCCAAAGGGATCGGAGCTTAAATCAGGATTGTAGCTGTAAATGTCGCACTCCGACAAGTTTACTTCGTCATCGACGGCTGACCATAAGGGCTGACGCAGAACTTGATATTGATCTCCGGCCAAAGCAGATAAGTTTGAATGAACAGAATTCATCACCCACTGCATAGAAGGCTCTTTGCTAAACTCATGCGACTGAAAAAATAAACAAAAAATATGATTTTAATATATTAACAGAAACACATTTCTTCGTGATCATTTTTAAGCTTTTATATTAGATAAATATTGTAAATTGGGTATTATGTCTTAAAAATACTTTATAATTGGTTTCACTTAAGGGTTTTTTATACTTTTTAGGATTTTCTTTTTGCTGAAACGTATTAATAGGATCTTAAAATCATTCTGTATATATATCAAGCATAATAAAATTTCCTGAGTTACTTGCAAAAATATGTTAAGCAGCTCGCATTAGCAAAAAAACGAGAAAGGCAAAGCTAACTTCGTCTGTGCCGAAGTTTTGATACACTTGAAACGCTTGTCTCAACGGTTAGCGATTTCGACCAAACTTCGCAGATCAGTCTAAAAACATTTAATATTACCCATGACCGTGATTGAGAGCGGTAATATTGAGACAAAAGAAGACTCTGTGCAAAATTTCAGCTCGATAGCTTCAAATCTGAGGGACTAGTTCGCGTAGAAACAGACAGACGGACGGACAAAGCTTAATAGACTCAGCTCGTCACGCTGATCAAGAATATATATACTTTATGTGGTCGAAGATGATTCCTTCTATGGGGTGCAAACTTCTGGGAAAATTATAATACACTTTTCAAGTGTATTAATATTATAACTAAAGTAACTTAATTTTACAAAACTCCAAAATATTTGTGTACAAATAGTTTGTTTACTCATTTGTGATGAAAATCGTAGAAAGAGTGTTTTTGCTGGGAAAGGCACAGGTTTATATTACATTTACGGCATACAACTTGAGCTTTGGAAGTGCAACCAGAAAGCGTACAGATTCTTTTTTTGTCAGCGCGGAATAAAAACATCGGAAAATGCTTGACTCCATCATAATGTACATCAGGGGTGCCCAAAACGAGCTTACCAGCGCGCCATGAACAATACACAAACGTCAAATATATTTCAAACAATAACAATTAAATGAGATAGAGAGAGAGAACCGATTCTTGTTTGTGTGTATGTGTGGTCGTTGCTACACAAATCATACTCGATAGCGCGACAAGCGTTCAGCCGTACGCATAAGCAATTTGTTGTTGGGTTTGAGTTTGCGAGAGACATAGGAGAGAGAGAAGAAAGACACATATGATGTTGTTGTTGCAGGTCAGAGCGCGACAACAACAAAACACAGCGCAGGCATAGAATTTGTTTTTGTTTATTGCTGGCTTATGGCATGCGCAAATCAAATGCGCGCAGGCTATTCCTTTGCGTAGAACAACAACACATGCGTGTTATGCGCAATAGGCATGGGCGCCCCTGATGTACATCATTAGACGGTACGAAAGTTTCTGAAGTTTGTTGAGTCAATATCTTTTCTTCTCATTCAGATAAGGAATGTACTAAATAAAAATGATTTCTTTGTGACCCGTCTTTTTATATGTAGCAAAAAATTGTGGTAGAAGTAAGATGTTTTAGCAAATATGGTTTTTAAGCCTATACTGATATCTTTGGACTATAACTAACGTCGTTCAATCGTGTTCAAGCTAATTTTAGCATTTATGAAAAGTGTAGGTCCGTCCTTGTGGTGTAAAAATACCAAAAATGATAACCAACTACTACCGACTGTTATGTCTGTTGCACTTTTTAGGTGAAATGTCGGTCATACATACAAGCTATGGAAAGAAATGCAGATATATAGCAAAGTTACCATAAGCTGCATTAAGCTTCAAGAATTGTAATTTAAAACGCTGCAGAGCTTAGTAAATTTATAATGTAGGCCGAATTACAGAAGCACACTCGCAAATTATTTCAATTAAGCCAACAATTTTTAACTTATTTACGATTTCCATTGTAATTCATTGTACCAAGCTGGGTGTCAATACATTTAGCGTCCTTGCAGAAGTCACTAAACGTACATGTGGAATGAACAATTTAAGATTGGTAAAAAATTATCCAGTTGATGTAGATCTGTTTATATGTATATGGCTTTTCAACAAACATATATCGAACAGTCGTTCAATTAAAAAAGATAAGCCAAAGGTGGAAGCTAGAAAATTCGAAATTAAACCGCAACTCTAAAAACACATGGGCTTATTGGTGCTTATACCCATGACTGGTAGTGGCAATACTAACAATGGTAATACTGTCAGACGACTGTTTTGCCAACCAGATTTAGCAGCCCGCATTAATTTAACGTGTTTTACTTAGTATATAAGAAGTTAATACAGATGCATTCCGCTTTTATGCTACACAACTAAAAATTTGTCTTCTGTGCACAATGTATTAATACATAGTAGGCACAAATGATGTCCGAAAAACCCTTGAAGCGCGAAATAAAAAATTCCGGAATTTACGGCAAAACCATACCCGTAAAGAAAATAGATGGAAGATGCCATGCGGATCTTCATCAGATCCGCTTATAACCAGAAAAAAAAGTAAAATTAGGTAAAGTTGAAGCTGGGTTGCTCGCTATTTTTAAAAGTTCCTTCTATGATTCTGATTCATCAGATTCTGATTAGTTACTTAATTATTAGCACATGTAAATGGTTTTTTGCGTCATATATATTAAATAAATTAATTAGAAATTTGAAATGTTAAGAACTCAAAAATGTATATTATTCAGTTTTATGGGAGCGATGATATATAGTTGGCCTAGAAAATTTATATTTAGAGAATAAGTGATAATTTCGTAAAAAACCTCAAGCTTAAATTTTCATTAAAATATCTATTCATTTACTCGAGTTATTAATTAAATTCCGCTAGCTGAGCTGTTTGGCCCACTGTGGGGCGCCCAGATTCTTTTGGCAGAGAAGAAGTTTGTAGCATGCAAAGCACGTATGCGACCTCTGATCGGAAGTTTGGCAGTTGGTGGTATTTGCATTATTAGCGTAGGGCTATTTTGTTCGAATTAACAAAATGTAAGCGTTTTCCATGGCTAAATCAAGCGTATGTGTAAATAGTCGATTTGTGTACATACATAAGTATGTGTCCGTACATTATTCATGTTGCTGTTATGTTCGTGGATTACGTTGTGGCAATCTATGTCAACGTAATTTTTTTTCTGAGCAAACAAAATGTGAAACCTGACCTTTTGAATTCGCTTCATTCAGGAAAGGCCCTCGTAAGTCGAAGCAAGTCACACTGTCTTATTGTCCTTCCAAACCGTCAAACACATTTCGACTCCTGATGCAGATCCACATAATTAAGTAAAATATCCTAGCACTTGTTTCTTGAGGTTGCTGTTTTTGAAATGCGATTCGAGCGAATAGTTCTTAAAGAAAATATTCCCCGGATTTGAGATATGCAAGAAGCGGCAAAGAATTATTATAAATGTCGAAGATCTGGTGAGCCAGTCAAAATTATAGCAAAAGCTTTAAAAATTTCGACAACGAAGTATGAATTCCGCTCAAAGTTACACCAATCTCTGAAGCCAACATAGAATGCGACATATTCCCTGCTCTTTCAATCGCTTCTTGATCTTTCTCATTGACAGGAAACGCTGCCTCGCAAGCATCATCAGTAAAATCGACCTCTTGAGTTGTTCTACTTTCAAATTTACTTTATAATTTTGTTCCCTGAATTGTCCCAAGACCGCCTCTAGACGGGATACCTTATAAAAGCAATAAAAAGCTAACGAAAACAATTTTTAATGTGGGTTTTGTGTTTTGCGTCCTTGAGAATATCAGAAACACGGCAATAATTTTGTTTCCAGCGGCGAACTTTTTAAAATATTTAAAAAAATTTTGTTGCAACGAACTTAATTTTTGGTATTCCCCGGTGTTTTGAACTTGACCCTTCTAGAGGCGGTCTTGGGCACTAGAGGCTACAAAATATTTGGTTAAATTAAATGAACATCTGTGCTCATACTGGTATTATGGGTGGTCATAGGAGAACATTCTTAACATTTTCTTAAAGGTACACATATTTAACCAAATTTAACAAGCTTCCACTCCCCGTACCTTTGCATCCGAGAAATCGTAATCGGGCTCAAATGAGGCATTCAGTGTAGCAATCAAGTAGAATAAAGTTTTGCGTGAAATTGTGTCACAGAGAATGACACCTTCATCGCCTGAATGGCTGTTATTGCGATGAAAGTTTGGTGAGAAATCGGCCAGAGTTTGTGGCGGCGACAATGCCTGCAGATCGTGACCGTGAGTCTCGGCCGTAAACCGCTTGTACAACACCTTCTCGGCGGCGACCATTTTGCTGTGAATTGGATAGGGAAATGTGTATTTTTAGATTCGAGTTATTTTCGTAAGTGCCATTTACGTACCATGAATAGCTTTCGATGCGTCCAAAAATTGTGATGCCGCCCGTTTGTATGGAAAGGGCATTGTTTATGGCCTCGAAGCGGGAGCTCTCCAGGAGCTTCATGATTCACAGAAGAGATTTGACAACTTTGAAATGGCTTTATTTTAACGATGCTTCTTCCCTATGATAATTATCAGCCTAAGGTTCTCGAACCCAACGGAGCAGATCGGCTAATTAAACAGTGCAGCAACTTGTTGATATGTGCGGCAATCTGAAGACAACTCTGTTTTGGCTCGCCTTTTGCGATATATGCATTGCCCCGGCAGGAAGATTCGTGCGATGGAGTTTACAATTTCTAAACATGGTACTCGGATGTACTATAATTCTCTTCTTTACGGCTTCTCTTTGATCGCTGATGATGGTTCTGGCTATTTGTTGGGGCTTTGTTAACATTACACTTTCAACGTTGAAGGGATTTGTTAAAAGCTCAGCAGGATTTATGTTCACTGAAATTTCAATCGATTTGGTTTTTGCACGAGTTTGTTTATTTTTTTATTGTTGTGTAAGCTCCGTTATTTTGCCTTTTGTTGGATACGATGCAGTATTTAAATGTACATTTGTATGTATGTATGCCTATACATACATGACCTTCGCACAAAGGAATAAAATGGCGTCCGCTAAATTTGTATGTATGTATGTTCTTCACAGATTCACAGTGCTTTTCACTTCTTTCACACGCACAATTTGCTTATAAATGTTCAGAATCCATTGAGCGAGACATGTTTGCTTTGAGTAATAATTTAAACATTCTTGAATAATAATTTTTATGCACCTACATACATAATATTCGTGTATTTGTTTTAGATTTATGTATCTTGGATATTGAAGGTATAAGTACACAATCAAAAGCCAACCAACGCGTAAAAATGAGAACGGACTTAATTTGTCAGTATTGCTAAGTCTCAGCTGCGATTTTACAAACTTTGTACACAATTTTCACAAGCGAAAAAACCATAGAAATTATGAACGCAAATCAACTCGTTACAAGCTTGTGGTTACCAATGGGTATACACAATCTTCTGGAGTTCGACAGTTCCAATGAACTGGCTCAGTTTGCCTTTGAAACAAATTGTGCGTTTCCACTAGGGTTGCCGAATATTTTTAAAATATCGTATCGATGATATTCTCTGATTTTAAAAAATATCAAATGATATTAAATATATTTCTTTTAAAACATCGATATATCGATATAATTGATATTTTAATTTTTTTCCTGTTTTTACCAAAAAGAGGAAATACTCTGCCCCAAAATAAAAATATATAGTCTTTATTAAGCAAAATAAGAATATTTTCCATGAGATTCGAGTTTTCTATAAATGCTTTTAGTTCCAATATCTGGACTAAATTTTACATGTTTTTTACAAATTCGAGGAAAGAAATCGGGAAGAGATTTTGTAATTCTGTTTTTATTGTATTTGATTGTACAATTCATTATAAAAAACACAAAATTAAAAATTTGTGAATGCGAGGGCTGTTTAAAAAGTTCTCGGGATCCAAAGTAGGCGCTTCCAAAAAAAGATGTGTCGATGTTACCCCATGGTAGTTAGAAGTTTGTTAGTATGAATGCCATTATCGTCCGTAGCAGAATTGTGAAAATTAAATTGAATTTAAAAAAAAGAGCCGCCTTTTAAAAACGAAACATCGATTTTTCACCATATTTTTTGCAGCCCAGTGTACAAAAAAATAGTAAAAACTTTTTTCTTCAAAGATTGAGGTAGGGGCGATAAGAACGTTAATTCTGCGTCCATAAAGCCCTACATCATCAAAATCGGTTCGGTTAAACTTGAGAAAATGTGGCCACTGGTCATTGGTCGACAAAAAAAATTTATATAATCTAAGGTATTTCGCACTTTTTAAAATCCCATTTGGGATAATATTTTTGAATATCTAAGCTAAAAAAAACGAGAAGGCCAAGCTAACTTCGTCTTTGCCGAAGTTTTAATACCCTTGCAAATGTTTTAATATAATATATTACGAACGTCAGCATTAAAACAAACCATTTTTCTGATCAACGCCACTTTTCGACCGATAGTTCCTATGGCAGCTATAAGATATAGTCATCTGATTTTAACAAAAACTTCCAAATCTGTGTAAAAGCGTATAAAACTAATAATTGTCGTAGCGGAAGGCGTTTACATTAAAAACAAAAAAGTTTTCTCACAAAAACCCACTTTTCGACTGATAGTTCCTATGGCAGCTATAAGATATAGTCATCTGATCTTAACAAAAACTTCCAAATCTGTGTAAAAGCGTATAAAACTAATAATTGTCGTAGCTGAAGGCGTTTACATTAAAAACAAAAAAGTTTTCTCACAAGGACCCACTTTTCGACCGATAGTTCCTATGGCAGCTATAAGATATAGTCATCCGATTTTGACAAAAACTTCCAAATTAGTGTAAAAGCGTATAAAACTAATAATTGGCGAAGCGGAAGGCGTTTACATTAAAATCAAAAAAGTTTTCTCACAAAGACCCACTTTTCGACCGATAGTTCCTATGGCAGCTATAAGATATAGTCATCTGATTTTAACAAAAACTTCCAAATCTGTGTAAAAGCGTATAAAACTAATAATTGTCGAAGCGGAAGGCGTTTACATTAAAAACAAAAAAGTTTTCTCACAAGGACCCACTTTTCGACCAATAGTTCCTATGGCAGCTATAAGATATAGTCATCTGATTTTGACAAAAACTTCCAAATTAGTGTAAAAGCGTATAAAACTAATAATTGTCGAAGCGGAAGGCGTTTACATTAAAAACAAAAAAGTTTTCTTACAAAAACCCACTTTTCGACCTATAGTTCCTATGGCAGCTATAAGATATAGTCATCCGATCCGGTCGGTTCCGACATATTAGCAGTGTGCAGTAAAAAGAAGACTCTGTGCAAAGTTTCAGCCCGATAGCTTTAAAATTGAGAGACTAGTTTGCGTAGAAACAGACAGACAGACAGACAGACGGACAGATAGACGGACGGACAAAGCTCACTCGACTCAGCTCGTCGCCCTGATCAAGAATATATATAGTTTATAGGGTCGGAAATGAATATTTCTATGCGTTGCAAACTTGAACTGTAACAAAAATCGATAATTGAAATATTAGGCCGGGTTTACATTGGGGCACACTGTGACTGTGTTGTCTGTGACGCACTGTGACCAAAGTACTCAGAAGTCCAAAGTGTTTACATTGGCGTCACAGAAATTGCATGGCACAGCGCTGTGCCGTGCGCTGTGACTATCCAAATGAGTACTTTTGATGTGAACGCTTCTTGTCGTTGTCACAGAGAGCCTCCTCGCTCACAAAAGTGAACATTGAACTGTTTGTGAGCTGTGAGCCAGATCCGCATAAATAAAGTAAACAACACCGGCAACAATTAAAAAAAAAAAAGATGTGAGTGTCGCTAGCACTCACGAGTCTTTGATGTGAAACATGATGATAAGTTTAAGAGCTTATTTTCAAATCAGAAAATTCTCTCAATAGTATACAATTTAGCAAGGACACTCTTTCAAAAGAAGACAAATAACGAAGAGTAGAAATACTAAAAACAGAATCACTTGCTGCAGAGTTCTTTAATTTTTTCAGGAAGTTTAATGCGCTGATCGAAAGATAAATGATGACGTTTCACCCCCCAAGATACCACCAGATCCGACCCAGATCTCGCCCATGTCTTGCCCAAATCCCTTCCAGATCCCATTCAGATTCCATCCTGATCCCACCCAGATCCCTTCCAGATCCCACACAGATCCCACCCAGATTCCATGCAGATCCCACCCAAATTCCGCCCAGATCCACATCCCACCCAGATCCGGCCCATATTCCTCCCAGATCCTACACAGATCTCACCCCGATCCTACCCAGATCCCACCCAGAACCCACCCAGATCCCGCCCGGATCCCTTCCCTATCCCACCCAGATCCCGCCAAGATCCCACTTAGAAACCACCCAGATCTAACCCGCCTTACCACCCAGATCCCACCCAGAACTCAGCCAGATCTCGCCCAGCTCCCTTCCAGATCCTCATCCAGATCCCACACAGATCCCACCCAGAAACCACCCAGATCTTACCCCCATTTCCACCCAGATCCCACCAAAATTCCACCCAGATCCCACCCAGTACTCTGCCTGATCTCGCCCAGCTCCCACCCAGATCCTCATCTAGATCCCACACATATCCCACCCATATCGCTCCCAGATCCCGCTCAGATAAGATTCCACCCAAATCTCTCCCACATACCACAAGACCGCACCAAGATCACACCCAGATCTTTTCCAGAACCCACCCAGTTGCCCCTCTTCAGCATCTTTCCTACCTCTTCACTTCCCCCCTCTGCCCATCCTCTTGTGTGTGTGTTTGCCGAGAAACTCCACAAATCAAAACAACACAAAATATGAATGATGTCAGCGTCACGCGACGCAGAAACCAAATTTTACTCCTACTAAAATGGTTTGATGCTGCTCTCATTGCCCTGTCTTTTCAGTACTTAGTAGCACTCACTCTCCCTCTCGCGTTTACAGCAAAAGTTGTGGGAGTACGCTCTCTCGTTGTTGTTGTGGTAGTTTTCTGTTTGCACAAAGCAAACACAGCAACATAATATGGTTGGCGTCAGAGTCACGTGACGCTCAAACCAAATTTTACTCCTACTAAAATCGTTCGTCAGCGTCACGTGACACTGAAATCAAATTTTACTCCTACTAAAATCGTCCGTACCGAAATTAAAGATGTTTCACATCAAAAAGAATAGAGAAGTCAAAAACTATGAATCGCGATTGCCGTGTGGCCATGCAGTGGAATGCCGATTCGATCCCTTATTGCATCCGTGGAGGCGTCGTAATGCCTCTGGAATTTGACCACTGCCAATTATAAACATCGCGATGCCAGGAAGACTGGCTAGAGCAGCATTGCCGATCAGCTTGCCGTCACCTAGAAAGACGTTGTCGACAAATGGAACAGTTTGCGAAACACATATCGAGTAAGTGTACAATTCAATACATAAGCTACCCGGCATGAAGTTGTATTTTTATTCACATTTTTGCAGACCACAGACTTGAGGTTCTTGGATAAGAAGGTGCTCTCTATCTGAAGCTCCAATGCAATGGATTGCCTTATGGTTGCCTTTGACATTCTAAACTCGTATGAGAGGGATGCCATCTCTGGATCCTGAAGCCGAATAGCGCAATACGTTGTCTGCTTTCTGACAAGTGGCGTTACCCAACATACGAGCTGATCAAAAGTGGCTGCATCCATGCGCACATAATTTTTAAATTTGTCCGGAATACTTCGCAACTCTCTGTTGAACTTGGCAAACATGCCTTCTTCCCTTAGAGTCAAATTAATTTTGTCGATCCAGCAAGAGCGCTTTGGCTTGGTTCATCATCATTGTCAAAAGCTTAATTTAACATAAATATCATCAATAAATGACGCATATTCACCTTTACCAAAATTTTTAATTCGCAAACAAACAAAACAAGGTGGCCACAGTGTGCCTTAAAAACGAACTTGATCGATATGCTTGTCACAGGAAAAATAGTTCTAATGAGCTAGTTTCGAGCTAACTCATTGCAATCAGCTGTTCAATATATTCTTGGCACAAACGTGCCACCCTCCGGCACAGAAACACTGTGACGCCAAATGAGTACTGGTGTTCACATTGAAAAGTACTCATTCCTGTGACACACGATTTCTGTGACAAGCCATTTGCAGTTCACATTCCACTGTGACACTGTGACACTGAAACGTGCCGCGCTGTGCCCCAATGTAAACCCGGCCTTAACTTTAAGTCATTTTGAATGTTGAATAGAGAAACGGCCACACTGACATGATGGAGCGTCACGGAGTGATCGAGGAAAAACAAAAAACGAAACCGCTTACCGCTTGCTTATTGTTATTTTATATCCACATTATATTAACCAAATTTCATTTAAACCAGGGGTGCCCAGAACGAACTTACCAGTGCGTCAAAACCCATACACATACGCCAAATATATTTCAAGCAATAACAACAAAATGAGATAGAGAGAGAGAACCGATTCTTGTCTGTGTGTATGTGTGGTCGTTGCTACGCAAATCATACTCGATAGCGCGACAAGCGTTCAGCCGTACGCATAAGCAGTTTGTTGTTGTGTGCGAGTTTGCGAGAGACATAGGAGAGAGAGAAGAGAGACACATATGATGTTGTTGTTGCAGGTCAGAGCGCGACAACAACAAAACACAGAGCAGGCATATGATTTGTTTTTGTTTTTTGCTGGCTTACGGCGTGCGCAAAACGAATACGCGCAGGCTATTCCTTTGCGAAGAACAACAACACATGCGTGTATTGCGCAATGGGCATGGGCGCCCCTGATTCAAACGATAGTTAATGTTCAGTTTTATTTCTTTTTGCGCGAAATACTTACACAAATTGACTGCGATATTGCTATATTGCTGCGATATTCAACCAATCTGCTTATAGCTCTCAAATCGCTACTAATCCCTATTCCATTTTCTCCACTTTTCAGAGAGTCTTTTGCAGAAAATTTGGAGTTCCTCAATAATGATATTGTAATCCTGATCAGTAAAGTTCAATTTTTAGAGACATTGAAGAATATGAACTCGACCAGCGCTGAAAATTTGTTTGGAGCGGCGTTTTATCCATGTCATACTAAAGCTAGTGCATGCCTGCAGGACGCCATGATTCCTAAAATATAGCAACAATGTCAGAATGGGCGGAAGAGGAAGAAGAGGACATTTTAGTTCACATCTTTAAAGAAATTTTAGGTCAAAATGGACCTATACAAAAGGCTGTTTTCTTATGTTCCTGTTTTTGCTCAAATCGAAGTCCACCTAGATTTTACAACTAGGTGGTTTTTGTCTCATGTAGATTGATTATGAATTATTTTACAAAGAAGGAAGTGTTTATTTTTAAGGAAAGACTTATGGTGGGAGATTAAGCATTGGGTGTAAATAAATTGGACAAATTTCGATGAAGATTTGGCTAAATTGGCCATATTTGATTAAATTATTTAAGTATGAAACCGTAGCTTAAGTTTTAAATCCTGCAAAGTCATTAATCATAGCTTATTAATTGCCTGGGTGAACTTAACCATAGATAAATGCACTTAAAAACACACGAAAAGAAATTTTTATGTTGACATTCTGAAACAAACAAAAATTTGAGTCTTTATCTCTTTTAGTCTCTGAGGTCGACGCGTTCTTACAGGCAGACGGACGGACGGATTGCTGATGCTGATCAAGAATATTTATACTTTTAGGGTCGGAAATGTTTTCTTCCCCCTGTTACATACATTTGCAAAACTTTATGACCCATTTTTAATGAGTACAGGGTATAAAAATAATAAATATATTAGCACATAAATACCACTCTTTCCATTAGTTCTTCATATTTTTTAATTTTAAGTGCCTCAAGACGTTTTCTACCTAGGATCACGAAGTCGCGCACACTTGGGGTAGTACATAATGTGACTTTGAAAGCAGTGAGGTGATTTTGAAATTGTTTGAGCTTTAATTGAATAAAACATTTTGAAATCAAGCGGCTGACAAATCAATGTGACCCTACGATTTGGCTGCCGTTTTGGGTATTTTTTAGAAGTTTTTCAGACGTTGTGGTCCAACTATAGCTCCAATCCACTCTACATACATAAGTGTCAGTTTCGTGACATAAATTTTTATTTGTTCTGGAAATGGGCCTTTAACTGTTATTAGTTTTAAAATATTTTTCAGTGGGACAATATCCGCGAATCCATAAAATTCAGTAAATCTACCAAGATTTGCAGAAACTGCAACACGGCCGTGAATCTTTCTAATGGAACCAGTGCAAAAACATTTTTTTGGCTCGTGAGCGTTACTTGAGCACTGCACATCTCTAGCATATGTACATACATCTATGCACGCACACGCACACATATGCACGAATCGTAATCGTACTTAGATGTATAAATACAGAAAAATTAAGTGATAAATATTAATTATAACCATCTCGTAAAAAACAAATAGCGCACGTACTTTACGCACATACGGATGCAAAGTTTTGTCGACCAATTGTCATCTTCCAAGCACTGGAGTCATCAAAATAAACGAAGTTAACGTTAACGCAACGGAAAACGGGTGTTGTCTTCGGATCCATTACTTGTATACATTTTTATCCGTACCTAATTAACTGTTAGTAATTTGTGAACATTTGTTGATTCATATGTCCATCCGGTTGTGCTTTGTGTTTAATATTTGTGTTCCATTTCAGCAAATATATACCAATATATATAAAATGGCGGAGGGGAATACTGCTGGCGGAGCAGGTGCCGAGGGTGCTGCGGCTTTGACTGCCCCACACCCAAACGCCGAAGTAATAAGGGGGCAAATATTCGAAGTTGGCCCAAGGTATAGAAAACTAACGTACATTGGGGAAGGAGCTTATGGCATGGTTGTGTGAGTATTATACATATAGATTTGCATTGCTATCAGTATGCATATGATTGTATGAGTGTACATCAGTTAGAAGTGTTATACATATGTACTTTTATTTATTTTGCATTACTCATAGCCAGTTGTGTTTTGGGTTGTCTATGGCAGTGATCCCCAGCCATAGCCCATCGGGACCGAAAACTCTTGACAATGCACACAAGAGAAAGACACCTACATTTTCGGCTCTGTAATCTTGGGGATCCCTGGTCTTTGGTCTTTATTTTGTTCTCACTGGTTTTTTTTATGTTAATTTTTGCCAGGTCGTACTTGACTGCATGCCAGAGCTGCGTATCGCATAGTTGTTTTAACGATCAGAAGTACTCCCAAAAAGTAGCATCTTTCTGTTCGCTTTCGGAGCAGAAACTGTTCCAATAGAAGAAAAGTTGGCTGGCGCTCATTTTTAGATTTCACCCCGTAAAACCTTTCGGGTTTCGTATCCATTTTACTTTCCATGTTCACCTCGTCAGAAGGAATTCTTTTGGGAGGGCAAGATTAATATAGCTTCAGCATGCCGAAGAAGTGATTTTGACAAAATGTCTGCATATTACAAATCTATAATTATTATGTACCGTAATCAGAAAAGTACGGTACTTGTTTCGTTTCGTACGGTACGAAAACAAAAGTAAGGTAAATAATTTGTACCGAAAAAAATAAGTACGGTACAGCGTCGTAAAGTACCGAACTTTTTTGTGTTCAGCACTCGTGCATATTAAACAATTTTTAGATAGGTAAAATTAAGTACAAGATTTTTAGTTAAATACGATCGGTCAAAAAACTAGTTTAAGGTTTTTTTTGTAAAAGACTAGTTCCAGATGACATAAAAATCAATTTTTATGTTGAAGTTTACATGAAACGAAAAACTTTTCAACTGTTTTGAAATCTAAATGCTATTGCAAAGCAGTCTTATTTGAATGAAGTATTGTGCCGAAATAAAAAATTATGTCAACTGGAATCAGGCCTTTAATAATAAATAAAAACTTACTAGTGTTCAAGTACGCAAACTTGCATATTTCATATAAAAAATTTGAATACTCTGTAGTAAAGGTACTCAGCGTATATTAAGACTATGTAAAAGTGTGTAACCGCGAGAGGGAATCATTACCGACCCTATTAACTATATAAATTCTTGATCAACCTCGACAGCCGAGCCAGTCGTTATAGCCATGCCCGTCTGTCTGTCCGTCCGTATGAACAGATCTCAGAGCTGGTAAGAGATAGAGGTTTGACATGTAAAGGACATAAACTTATTGAACTTAGATGAGCGTATAACAAAAACACAAAAATATTGCACGATAGTCGCGTGACTCCATGGATAAGACTGGTACAGAGTATATTATAGTCGGGCTTGACCGACTTTTTCGCTTATTTTTGATTGATATGGACAAGTTGATAGAAGAGATATAGAAATTTTATGTGTTGAATTTTTGTGCTAATTTTTGCAGTCGGTAAACTTGTTTTTTAATAGGCACTTATAAATTTTAGCGTAATAAATCATTTTCATATTCATCTTCTCTTTCAGATCCGCCGATGATACAATGACAAACCAAAGAGTTGCGATTAAAAAAATTTCTCCTTTTGAGCACCAAACTTATTGTCAACGTACTTTGAGGGAGATAACCATTCTAACCCGGTTTAAGCATGAGAATGTAATTAATGCCAAATAATTTAGAATCATTTTATAGCAGCATCTAATAATTTTGCATTTTGTATAGATAATTGATATACGGGATATCTTGCGAGTAGATAGCATAGAACAGATGAGGGATGTATATATTGTACAGTGCTTAATGGAGACTGATCTGTATAAACTACTTAAAACGCAGGTAAGCTATCTTATTGTCATTTAACACTTTAAAGCATAGTACAAGTGGTTGTACGAATCACTTCTTTGCATTTATTACAATTGCGAGACGTTAACTTTATTTAGAAGTGTACTTGGTTTGTGCGAACTGATTTTTAAGTTAGGCAAAATAAGGCAAATTCGATTGATCGGAATTGGTATGAGTTGTTATTTCTAAAAAAAACGATTTAAGTAGAAACTTTTTGCCAACAAAAGAATTAAATGAAGATAAATGGGGTTTTGAAATTAATACTAGAAAAGCACAGTAGGTTTTTGCCATCGGGATCACTACACTATTTCGATTCCGCATGATTTGATCGAAAACGGAAAAAGGCCTGATAGATGTCATATTTATAAACTCTGGAGCAACACTATAGCCGTACCTTGTTTTTTCAGTGTACGCATAGAAAGAGTAGAGGTAGAAAAACTTTGCGATTACCATTAGAAAGAGCGTTAAAAATGAGAGAAAATTAATGACAAACATAAACACCCTCAGTCCAAAAATTAACCGTTGTTTTATTTTCGATTTGTGAGAGGTGCACTACTATAGCCCCACAATTTAATTTCTTATTCTGTGTTTGCTGGCGGCCATTTTATATGCGTGCACTTGGTTGAGTAACAATTTGTAATAAATTTCTAAATACGCCAAGTGGGCCAGTGCTGTCAGTCAAGTGCTGGCGCTCAAAAATGAGAATGGTTCATTTCGTGAAATTGCCAGAAAAATTGGTCGCTCCGACAAAGTTGTGCGAAATTTTTCGAAAAGCCAAAATTAATATGGCAAAAAAAACCGGAGGACGTATACCGAAGATATGTCAGTGTGACCAGCGCCGATTAGCGAGTCCTGCAAGCAATTCATTAAAGACCGCTCATGTGTTGGCGGCTGAATGTGGCCTAAACGTATCTCGCTGGACTGTGCACGGGCTTTAAAGGGACTAAATACATAGTGGGACAAAAATTTAAGGTGGCAGAAAGGTTACTAGACTTAAAGAAGCCCTGTCCCTTAGAGATTTAAAAAACCTCATAGACAGTATGCCGAATAGGATCTATGAGTTAATTAGTGCTAAAGGAGGTTACACTCATTAAGAAAGTGAATAATAATATATTAATTAGTTAACATTTTTCTATAGTTTATTTAATTTAGTGAAGTGAGGCTATAGTGATGAACCTGTTGAGAGTGTTGATGTTTGTCGTTTTTTTTATCTCTTATTTTTAACGCTCTTTCAAACGGTAATCGCAAAGATTTTCTACTTCTACTCTTTCTATGCGTACACTGAAAAAAAAAGGTGCCGCTAAAGTGTTGATTCAGAGTTTTTATGATAACTAGCATATATCCTGGCGCGCTTCGCTGCGGCTTCAACAGAATAGAATCAACACCCACCCACATCCCACATTATCTGTACCATCACTCCACACAGTTCCCACCCACTTCTGTAATACTGTTTATGCAAAAAAATGACAAATAAAACTAGTCGCGAACATTTGGTAGCAATTTCTTATGGAAATCCCTCCGCTGAGTCCAAAAATCACTTTCACAATTTTTTTAATGGGCCGTTTTCGAGAAATCGCGGAAAAGCTAGTTTTTCGATTGCGGGAAAAAATACCTTTAGAAAAATGTCTATATCTTCAGTACCGTCTCATGCAAATTGAAAATGTAATGCTCTCTTAGAAGGTAATTGAACGCCCTGCCATTCATTCATACATCACTTTTTAATCCGGTGCTTAAATTCGGCATTATAAAGGCTTTTATCTGCAACTTTGCACTAAGTTTATCAAGCTAGATTTTAAGTGCGATTTTCACAACGAAAAAAGACGTGTAAAATTAATTTTATTGCTGGACACCAAAGATTTATCTATCAACGCCACATAATTTATTAAAATCCGATCAAGAATATAGAAGTTATTGGCATTCAAGTAAAAAATGGAACGTTTCAAGTTCATGCAAATTGACTCAGTTTGATTGTCTTTTTGTTCGGCGTAGGAGGCATAGGTAACATTCAAACTATTCTATTTAAGAGCTGCTACGACCTGCCAAATTTATTTTGTACCTGGTTGGGTTATTTTGTGTTTGACTTATGTTGAAAAATTAATGTAAGGCGTCAAATCGAATGCAAAAATTATCTTGATGTGCTTGCCGGCACTACATATTTTCGACTTTGCTAACAATTTTTCACGAAAGATGTATTGAAAGATTTTTCTGAAGGTATTTTTTCCCCCCAATCGAAAAACTAGCTTTTCCGCGATTTCTCGAAAACGGCCCCACTAAAAATTATTTGGTCTGCATTTTTGGACTTAGCAAAGGGGTTTACAAATGAAATGACTGCCAAATGGTCGGGATCGGAAATGCTGTGAATTAGTGTAATTTTTTAAATTATTAAAAGTTAAAAATAATCCTTTTTTTTAATTATATAATTTCAGAGGCTGAGTAACGATCATATCTGTTACTTCTTGTATCAGATATTGCGTGGATTGAAGTACATACATTCGGCCAATGTTTTACACCGTGACTTAAAACCGAGCAACCTTTTGCTGAACAAAACGTGCGATTTGAAGGTACTTTCTCCATAATGATATGTGGTTTCTCTTATTAATTTAAAAAAAAACTTTTTAACTTTTTAACTTAGATTTGTGACTTTGGATTGGCTCGGATTGCCGACCCTGAACACGATCACACTGGCTTCCTTACGGAGTATGTGGCTACTAGGTGGTATCGGGCACCTGAAATCATGCTCAACTCAAAAGGATATACCAAATCAATTGACATTTGGTCTGTTGGCTGTATTCTAGCTGAGATGTTGAGTAACCGGCCCATTTTTCCCGGAAAACATTATTTGGATCAACTTAATCACATATTAGGCGTGCTAGGATCACCATCACAAGAAGATTTGGAATGTATTATTAATGAAAAGGTGGGCGTTTGGCACAGTTGAAAATGTACCTAAATTTACTTTACTAAACTTACTTTATTGGCATTTTAGGCCCGAAATTATTTAGAGTCTTTACCTTTTAAACCAAACGTGCCATGGTCCAGACTATTTCCAAATGCTGATGCCCTGGCGTTGGATCTACTTGGAAAAATGCTAACGTTTAATCCGCACAAACGAATTCCAGTCGAAGAAGCCCTCGCGCATCCCTACTTAGAGCAGTATTATGATCCTGGAGATGAGGTAGTATTTTGCTTAAATTATATTGCTATGGAAAGTAATGTTCTTTGTATTTGTTGTCCAGCCTGTTGCCGAAGTACCATTCCGAATCAACATGGAAAATGATGATATATCTCGAGATGCCTTGAAATCATTAATTTTCGAAGAAACTTTGAAATTTAAGGAACGACAACCAGAACAGGCGCTTTAAAGAGAATTATATACAATAAACAAATAATTTAAATTTTTCGTTCCGTTTAGTTCTTTTAATTTAAAACTACAGCCATTTTTTGTGATTGTTGGACATTTATTTTATAGTCGAAGTGGATGTATGTACATATATAATTGAGAATGGTCGTTAAGTGTTTATTTATATTTCCTAAAATATATATGTGTACCCACAAACCATTGGCAATCACATTTTTGTCATGATTTAATTTTAACTTTTCTAAGACTTTGCTATGCACATTCGAAGATTGTAACTGCATAATCAATTTTTGTTTTTTGTTGGTATTATGTCAGAACTTTATCTACAAGGTGGGGCCAAGCATCATCCGATGTTTTAAGGCTGTTTAATTTAACAGCGATTTAATTTACAGAGGTATTTTAAATAACATATATTCCTCGTTCTTCAGGGATTTTAGGTGTTTTCGTGTATTCAGAATAACCATTTGCCGCCACTTGAAATAGTTATAACTAGAATAGTAAAGGGTGATTACTTTGGCGCCACCTTGTAGAATTTACAAGAACACTGGACTGGCCTTGAAAGTTTGATACTTTTTTGGTGTGTTTATTTTAAAATTAAACAATTTGGAAATTAACTACATTGCACCACACTTTATATTCTTTTTTGAATGATGCTTAAATTTTTAATTATAATTAATCATATAAAAAATCAAATCTAAAATAATTCCAACTGTGTGTTACAAACACCGTGACCAATTTAAGGAAAAGCTAAGTTAACTTCACCTCTGCTGAAGTTTTTACACCCTGCTGTGCTTGTTTTGAAATACTTGATAAATTAACATTTTTTTTTACCTATTTTAAACTAATTTTGCGAATCTGTTTGAAAGTATTTAAAATTAACAATCAAAGTGTTTAAGAACGATCAAGTTATAAACAAACCATTTTTTTTATTTTGACCCATTTCCCGAACGATGGTTCGTATGGCAGCTATAAGATAGAGTCATCCGATCTGGGTGGTTCCGTCACATTAGCAGCGTAAGGTAAAAAGACTATCTTTGCCAATTTTTAGCTCGATAGCTTTAAAACTGGGAGACTAGTTTGCGAAGAAACAGGTGCTCGTCACCTATGCTTTGCAAACTGCTGAGCAAAGTTATATCCTTTGCAAGGTATACGATTATATAGGAGATCAAAGAGACGTGCTTACTATTCGCCAGTATTCATAATTGCATGATAAATTTTAGGTATGTATATTACCAATCTTAAAGCAAACCATTAACTGTTTGCTTGCCGTACTTTTATATTTTTATTTGTCGATTCCACAACTCCTTCATCTGTCTCCATTAAAGATGGCCGCAGGACGGAATTCCCGCGGGACCCAAAAAAAGTGCGGGATCGGGTCTGGACGAAATCGAATTAAAAGTTGTTGGTCGGCATCGAGGCGGAATCGAATTTTCTTTCCAGCGCCTATCTTTAGTCTCGATACCCTCAGAGACTGATTTCTATTCAGGACAATGCCTAAAACTTAAGAGTTTGTCACATAACGTTAGAAGACGACACACAAATTGATTTTACAAGAATTTGTTTTTTTTTCTACTTGATTTTGGAAAATCAATCAATGAATTACCTTTTTTGGAATTCAGTGAAATTACGCGGACTCGACATATGCCAAACTAGAGTGAACCGTTAAGCTATTAATCCGGCTCTATTCTCGATTCCTGGTTTTTAGATTAAATGGAACCGGCTTGAAAGTTTTAGGGCTAAGCAGCCCTGAACTGAGGTTATTAATGCATAGGAAGTATTTGTGAGCTAATAAATTTCTTATATTCTTTGTATTTATGGGAAGAAGACCTGTGTTCTTTTTGCAAAAAAAACTTTCGTAATATTTCGGTCAAACTAGAAACATCATGTTTTGGAAAAAATGGTATTACTGTTTTTTGGACTTTTAAAAAAATCCTTTTTTAAAACGCAAAGTGTTTTTCCAATTATGATTTTTATTATATTACAAACAGATTAAAATAAACAAAGAATACTTTATTGCTTCGATACGAGGGCTGTTCAAAAAGTTAAAAAAAGGTATAGTGCTGGCGGCCACGATTTCTCATCTCCAGGTTGTGTGAAATAAAAACTAAAAACGTTGTTATAATCAGTATAGATGTCATTCTGGTCTGAAGGTCAGTCCAGAATGGTGACAATTCTGCGTCGATTTCACTTTAAATCATCAAAATCGGTTCAGTGTAACGAGATATGGCCGCCAGTTCGAAAAAAATGGTTTCGAGCTAAATGCGTTTATAGTTTGCAGTAGTGTGAAAATAACTTGTATTAGCGAAAACATTGTTCGACAAAAAAGGCTATTATCTGCCATGTTCCGGTTTTCACAAAAGTCAATTCGTATTTTTTCGTGTTCTCTTTTCTATTGAACTACCAAGGAAAACCGTATCAAGCCTTCAGTTCCTACTAACTCTTTACACGACAGATTCAAGTCAAGGCATTGTAATCCGATTAAACAAATAAATTTTTTGCGACAGCACACTTAACCAATTTGAATTCGACAAATTTTGTCGAAAGTGAAAACCGGAACAGGCCTGTATATCTTCTAAAGTATTTCGAATTTCAAAAATCCTTTTGGGGTGATATTCTCAAATATCCAAGGTATAAAAAATGCAAAAAAAAATTTGCACATGTAGAATACCCCCTAAAAGTGTGCAGTTTCTTTTCGGAACGTGATTTAGTTTATTTGATCAAAGATCAAATTTGTAATTCATCTTCGGCAAGCAGTCAATTTGCGCGTCCTCTAAACGTCTTTCGGAACATCTGGACAAGATCCCAAAAATGATTTACTCTAAAATAATTCAGAAAATGCCAGAGCAAAAAAAAATTGTTTTTTTCTGGACACCCTAATGCTATAGTTATCTAATCTGTTTGCTGTCCATCTGTAATTTGAGATAGTTCATTTTAAGAGCCGGTTTTTATACCCTTGGAGAGGTTATATTAAAATTGTTCAGATGTTTGTAACGCGTTAAAGGAGCATCTCCGACCACATAAAGTATATATATTCTTGATTAGCATGACGAGCTGAGTTGATATAGCCATGTCCGTCTGTCCGTCTGTTTCTATGCTATCTCCTCCGACAGTTTTAAAGCTATCGTAACCAAACTTTGCACGAAGTCTTTTGGTACAAATACGCAGCACATTTGTCGGAATCGGCCAGATCGGATGACTTTATCGTATAGCTGCCATAGAAACGATCGGTCGAAAAAGTAGTCTTATTGAGAAAATCTATTTTGTCTTCAACGCAATCGTCCCCAAACCTCGTATTTATAAGTTTTTAATGCCTTCACATAATTCCACCAAGTTTTATGAAAATCAAACAACTATTAGTAGGAAAAACTTTGTTGTTTTCAATGCTATTGCTCCCAAACTTGTTACTGATCAATATTATATGCTACCACACAATTCTGCCAAGTTTGATTCAAGTCGGAGGACTATAGCACATAGCTGCCATAGGAACGATCGGTCGAAAAAACTTTTTTGTTTTCAAAATTTTGTCAAAATTGGATTAATATATCGTATAGGTGCCATATAACAAACTGGGAGGCATATATCATGCTCCAAAGGTATATAAACTTCGCCTGCCTCTATTTTTTCAAATTAAAATACATAAAGAGTCTGACAGTGAAATGCTGTACTGTACGCACGAAACATTTATAAGATTGCCTGATTTGCTGGCAAAAAAATGTTTAATTTTCAAAGGCCAGTTTAGCAAATGAATACATCTAACGAACTTTGTGCAATTTTTTCGTCTCCAATCTGGCATTGCTCTACAAAAAGGATTCGTAAAGTACACCCGTTGATTGCTTAAAATTAAATGTAAAGTGTTTCGTTACTGTTACGTATGTTAATTGCTAATTTTATTTCTAAAGTCCAGGTTGATTTTCCAAACTGTGACTTTACGAATGCTTGTGGAATATACCTACCTATATACCTACAATAGAGACGAATGCAATTATCTGTGTATGTAAATGTTAGCATTTTCTTAAAAGGTAATTAGCTGTAAAATGATTATAGTCCGAAGGCTTGATTCTTTATTCCTGAATGTATATGTGTGTTTATTTGTCTAAAAATTAAGTTCTTATAATAATACTGAAAAAATAATTTAATTTATTTGAATTTTACTGAACATTACATATTGGTGCTGAGATCTCATAGGCAACGCAGGCCTACAAAAATTAACTACCAATCAGCGTGAACTACTTGCAAGATTTCTCTCAGTTACCATCACAATGATATCCGGGAGATACCTTAGATTACACTAGTTTACAGCCAAAAAGACCCATTTCTACTGAAAATTTTTTTTAGTGTAGTTTGGAATGGTGATCTCAAAAATCAATTTCAAAAATTTTTTTCATGGCTCCGTTTTTGAAATATAATTTTTTTTTTATTTTTTGGTAGGGGCACTTACATTTTAAGTTATATATCACTTTATAATTGTCAGATAGAGTCAAGCAGGATAAGAATAGAAAGGTTATTTCGCTGCCGGTAATCGAGTAGAACATTGTTTTTAAATCGGTTCATTAGTTTAACTACAATATCCAAAAATATTTTGAAAAAATCGATTTTTTGCTCGAAAATTCATTTTTGGTCGCCTGGAAAAAATTTAAAAAAATCCAAAAAAATTATTTTTATTTTTTCTACATAAGAACCGCCCTTCTACGAAGAAAAACAGATATCGATGATCAAAATCTGTGAACAAACACAGGAGCTGTAAGCAATTTAGTGCAAAAAAATGTGATATTTTCCTGAATATTTTAAAATAAATTTTCGTTTGCTTCGACTTTTGTTCCGTTTTTAATTTTTATTTTTGTTCTGGCTTTTCGTTCACTTCATAATTTGACCAAAAAACGAAGAAAAGTACAATGTTAATTTTTGGAAACACACAATATACTCAAATTTGACTGTTAGTTCCTCTACTCAATTTGATCCATCTATGGTACGTGTTACACGATTTTCCTCACAAATACCTTACTTTCTTCGTAAAAGTGCGATTCTTAAGTAGAAAAAATAAAAATAATTTTTTTGTATTTTTTTATATTTTTTCTAGTCGTTTAAAAATGAAATTTCTTGGATTTTCGAGCAAAAAATCGATTTTTTTTAAATATTCTTTGTTGTTGAATTCAAACTACTGAACCGATTTAAAAACAATGCTCCATACAATTATTGGCAGCTCCATTACCTTTCGATTTATTTCTTACTTGACTCTATCTGACAATTATGAACTGAGATATGGCTTAAAATGTAAGAGTACCTACCAAAAAAATTAAAAAAATTAATATTTCAAAAACGGAGCCATGAAAAAATTTTTGAAATCGATTTTTTAGATCACCACTCCAAACTATACTAAGAAAAGTTTTCAGCTGAAATGGGTCATTTTTTTTTTTTTATTTTTGTAAACTAGTGTTATAAACAGTTTCCCATTTAATTTAATTGTTTTAATTTCGAATTTGGTTTCTTTTAAATATTAATGGTAATCACTTGATTGATTGTTTTTGTTAATATATAATACAATATTTTTGTTTGTGTGATTCAACTTTTGGCAAAAGAGAGAGAGACTTACAGTTTAATGCCGTTTGAGAAGCCTTGTCATGGTTAGTCACTCACATGTGGTGCCAATTGAGTAAAAGATTTAAAAGAAAAAACCTTTTTATTAACCAGCATTTTAAGGCTACAGAATTCTTAAAATCACGGCTTTCCATATGCATAACGATCCAAGGGACCCAAACTCTTCACTCTATTCAACTTAATCGAATGCACATTACTAAGTATCACAGATTGTTATTTTCCAAAGGAACGAACTTAAATAAATGAGAAAAAAGTCCGCAACTCTGGAACTATTTAAATTCCCATTTACAGTTTTATAAAGAAAATTCTAGGATGTAATATTAAATTTTGAGTGAAATATAAAAAAAGAAGTTTCTCGGCTATTCCATTTTGATTAATAATTTCGTGATTTGATTTGGGAAAAAAATTATTTTGACCAAAATAAATTTTGAGTTGTCAATTTTTCATGGGATCACCCAAATATTAGCTATAACCATATTTCAAATTTTCCTTTAGTGGACTATGGTAAAATGTTATAAAAACAAACCTGATAAAAGCTTTTCCAAAATTCTATAATTAAATTTTATTTGTCAAAGCAAAGTAAGAGCGATAAAATTCAATATCAAGACTTTGGGAAGTGGTTAAAATCTTTAAATTTGAAAATTTGGATGTAGGTCTGTGTAATTAGAAAATGCAAATAATAGGATATGTATATGTAAAATCCTTTAGAGTATTTTTTTGTTGTGAGGTTATAAATGGTTTGAATAGTCTTGAGTAAAGCATGTGAACCTCCAATAAATTTGTTTAAAATCAGTTTAAAATTTCCTCTTTAATGTTATAAATGGTAAATAGTACAATATGAAATTATGATTTTTTCTAGCTGTGTTTGTTGGTGTATTATGTTAATGTCCTCATTATTTACTCAATATTTTATGTAACGATTGTAATATAGGAAAAGTTTATAACAATTCCAGTTTACCATTTTGTATGTAAAATTTGTCCATTCCTCTTCAAACATTTAAACTATCACACAGGAAGAAAAATCAACTGTATCAAAGATATAATGAGGTTTAAGCAGTCTCTCACATTTAACCAGACCAATATATATCTCAAAACAGCTTACACTATTTCCGCATTTACAATAAGCCTAAAATACAGACACTCGAATGATTGGTTTTATTAATGTTCGTCATTTGGAATACGCCGTGGAGCGTACAGAGAAGATCGTTTTTATTTGGTGTTAAATTAAACTGAATGAGCAAACAGACAAGTTTAATGATAAACTAAAACCTCTTATTTTTCACGCTACTCTAAAAGTATAGAATATTAAAAAGTAATTTTAAGGAGTTAAACGATTTTATTAAAGGTCTGTGAAATGTCGTCATAAATGTTCATCTATAACAATCTAGTGGTTTTTTATTGAATAATAATTGTTCCAATGCTCGGCAGGAAAGTATTGCAAATTTACGAGCAATGCGAAATGCGTTCAATGTTATCAACTAAAATATATTTGGTTCTATTTTACCATACACACCTACTTGAGTGCATCAGTCTTTAACGTATTTCAGTGTAGTGCACATTTTGTTGTTACAATTTTAATGTATGTATATTGTTCTATTTTTATTAAAGACTTAATAAACGATCACCTGATAAGGGGACAGTACGATAACACTTATTAAAAAAGCATATTGAAATGCTGCATATAAACTTTAACATTCACTCATATGCCAACAAAATCAAACTAATTGTAACTTTGTGTAAGATTTTTTTTGTGTCTACTTTGTATATTAATCGGAGCCGATGACTTGCTATTTCAAAGGAATAAAAATACTTCATGTGTTTGTGTGCATTATTACCTTTGAATTTTTACAATAAACATTACAACTATTCATATTAAATGTATTGGTTAAAAATCACAACACGCGAACTTGTTTCGATATCTGTATGTATTTTTCATGCGTTTTTTAAAACTCAAATTCCACTTAAATGTAAATTAAAATAATTACTTTTTTTAATGTTTATAGTTTCCTTGAAATAAATGCATAATATATCGAAAATTCGACTTTCTATATATGGAGTGCCACACAATTGGGTTCGATTGTACTTTTTTAGTATATTTTAAATTGAGATTGAAATTGGATAAGGGTACTCACGACCACCACTTGAGATACGGAGAATTGTTGAGTTGAGGAATTTTCAACATGCTCAATTGTGAACAACCCTTTTTGCCAACATGCCCGTTAAATTGTACGGCTTTTTATACCCTGTAAAATTGGCTATACAGCTCCTCCATCGGGGCCAAGCCAAGCTTCTCTCAATCTCTTGGCGTGTGTGCTTTAAATTTTTTCGCACAAGAGAAAGGGACATACAGTTTAACGCCGGATCCGAACGGCAAAGTTTGAGAAATTGCTTTTTCATGGCTAGTTACTTTACAACTGGCGCCAATTGCTGGCGAAGGTGGCCGCATGTGTAAAAGCTATTTTCTGAAGAAAGAAAAAAAACTTGTATTAATAGATGTTCAGAGGCGGGATCGAAACAACGACCTCCCGCCCAGCAGTCCAGCACACTAACCGCTGGGCCACAGACGGCCACTACCCTGTACCCCTTGAAAATTGGAAAAACGGCATCATGAAGTTGTGTCAATGTATGTAACAGGGAGAAGGAAGCATTTCCGACCCTATAAAGTATATATATTCTTGATCAGCATCAACAGCCGAGTCGATTTAGCCATTTCCGGGTGTCCGGATAGTCAGAGACTATAAGAGAAAGAGATAAAAATTTTTGCATGTACTTAGTTATATACCGTTCGCAGATTGTTGGAAATACATCTGGCAACGCACTGCCAACCCGCCGATCGAAGATGTCCGCTTCGCTTCTCACTTAACTTTGTTCTCTGCACATTAATTAACTTTGTATTACTATTCACATTAAACTCTATAATTAAACCTAAAATCCAACAGGTTATGTGCCCATCACGCTCCCAATGCGCAAGTGAATAAGTAAATTCGGAAAGTTAATACAACGTTTAGTGCAAGATACAAAATACTACGTCGTTGTGAAATTGTGTTTTGCGAGAAAAACAACAACAGAAAATTCGCGAAAAGTATACGGTAGCCGCCTGTGTGGCGACATAGCAATCGAAAAAGAAGTGTTCTTGATCGCGCGTTTGTTTCTCGGTGTCGCTTTTCTTGGTGCTTGTGTAGCCCACGTTGTTGCCTGTGTAGCTCCTTCTGGTTCATGCTTGTGTAGCAGAACAACAAAAACAACGAAAGAAGTGACAAAAAGTAAAGGAAAATAATTGTGAAATTATTGTTGAATATACTACACAAAAATGAGTGTCGCGAGTGTACGTATAGAGCCTTTGGGCAAGGACAATTTTTCAATTAAAAACAGTTCGTGGAAATATGTGTAAAACCGGAAGAAATTGACGCACAGTGGTGTAACGCAGACGGAAAGGCAAAATCGGACTTAATTTTAGCCATTTTAGCCATTCCGTGGTTGGAATTAAAACAAATCAAAAATTGCGAAACCTCAAACGAAGTGTGGCAGAAGTTGCATAATATTTATCAGCCCACAGGGCCAGCTCGTAAAGCTGCTCTACTGAAATCATTAATTCTATTGAAATTGAGTCCTGGGGGTGATATGAGAAATCACGTTGATAAGTTTTTTGACATCGTGGACAAAATTAATGAAGTGGAACTTGTGAACATAAATGATTTGTTAGTGATCCTGCTGTTGTATAGCGTGCCTGAGGAATGCGAAACTTTTCGTATTGCCATTGAAACACAGGACAATTTAATATCCCCAGACGCGCTCAAAATAAAGTTGTTGGACGAATATGAGGCGCGAAACAGAAACAAAAGTGAATCCACGTTGTCGCCTTGGACATTATTGGCACACAAGAAGAGCCAAAATAACAAACCAAAAGGTAGGTAGGTATTTCCGGCTGGTCCCCCATGTAGGGTGGCCACACATAGACCTTACGGTCCTTAGTGAGGCCGGGTGCTTTTTAGGGTACCATTTCCTTTAGAAGTCCTGGAGGATCTTTGTCGTTTTGACAAATGCCAATAGTTGTTTGGGGGAACTCTTGGCTGTCTCTTCCAGATTTAGTCTTGTCGTGGTGATTGCTGGGCAGCTGCAGATGAGGTGTTCTAGAGTTTCTGCTACTCCAGGCTCTCCACATTTCCTGCAGGTGTCTGCTGTCGTGATGCCTAGCTTTATCGCGTGAGCGGCTGCTAGGCAGTGACCAGTTAATATGCCTATAAGCAGTCGGCAGTCTCTTCTTTGGAGCTGCAGCGTATAGTGCGTGAGTTTTTTGTCCCTTTTCTTGCACATAAATTTAGAGATTCTGCAGCCGGTCGTGTTCTTCCACTTTTCCTCTGCTTCTTTCTCCGCTATCTCTTCCATCTTGCTGTATAGCGTCTGTAGGGAGATAGGTATGTTTAGTGTTGCCTCTTGACTAAGTGTGACCCCGGCTTTTGCAAGAGTGTTTGTAATTTCGTTTCTATCAATGCCCTGGTGGCTGGGAATCCAGTAGATTTGCAACTTACTGGAGGTGCTGAGGGAATCCATTGCTTCTCTGCTTGCCAGAACATTTTTGGAGTTGATGGCGTGACTCTGCATTGCTTTGATTGGCGCTTGGCTGTCGACGTATATATTAATTTGATTGTCTAGTGCGTGTAATTCTGCCAATTCAGCTGCTTTCCTTATAGCGAAGACCTCCGGCTGGAAAACAGTGCAGTGGTTTGGCAGTTTGTAGTAGAGCCTTAATTCCGGCTTCTTACAGTATACGGCGGCTCGTGAGGCCATCTTTGAGCCGTCCGTGAAAAGGTGCGTTGCTTCCTGAGCCAGTCCTGTATGCCAGTCTTCTGGTCCCAGTAATGCTGATGCGCCTGTGAAGTAGGTTTTTGGGATCATGTAGTCCGTGCTACCATTGATCTCTCTGCCCACTGTGCTGCCTTTTTCACCCTTTCTTCCACATTGATTCTCCAGGATAGTTTACTGTCGATTACTACTCCAAGGTATTTTACGTTGTTTTTGGCGTAAGCGGTGTTCCATTTATCGTGGGTGGAGTCCATTGCATTACCTTGTATCTCTTGGTGAAGAGAATGTGGTCCGTCTTCTCCGCATTGGTGCTAAGTCCGGCTTCTGTGGCCCACTTTCATATCTCTCTGAGAGTAGAGTCCATGATTGAGCTGACAGTCGATGGATATTTTCCCATGATAATTATGCTTATGTCGTCAGCATATGCGGTTATCTTGGGTGCTTTCCTGCGAAATTTTCGAAGTAGTTCGTTGACCACAAGGTTTCATAGAAGAGGTGACAGGACTCCGCCCTGCCTCTCTTGTCATGGTTGTGGTACCCCACTCGGCCTGTACTCTTCTGCAGCTCAGCAGGTTATATATCCAGGAGTCCAGTGCCGTGTATATTGCTAAGGCCCTTAGGCTTCGCATTATTGCTTCTGTAGTGACGTTGTTAAATGCACCCGAAATATCAAGGAATGCTCTCAGGGCAAATTCCTGATGGTACAGTGCCTTCTCGATGGTGGCTACTAGGTAGTGTAGCGCTGTTTCCACCGATTTCCCTTTCGTGTAGGCGTGCTGATTACCCTCCAAGGTCAGGTTCATGCCTTCTCTTATATGGAGGTCCAGTAGTTTTTCCATTGTTTTAAGCAGGAATGATGTGAGGCTAATGGGCCTGTAGTCTTTTGGTTGCACGTGACTGCATTTCCCTGCTTTGGGCAGGAATACAACGCGTGCCGTCTTCCAGGCCTCAGGTACATAGCTCCACCTCAAGCATGCTATAAAAATGGATTGTAGCCATGGGACCATTGCGCATTTGATCGTTTTTAGCATGGCTGGGAATATTCCATCTAACCCTGGGGACTTATAACTCGCAAACTAGTCGATCGCCCATCAGATCTTTTCTGGAGTAATGATGTTGTCGGGGATGTTGACTTTTTGCGTGTGTTGGTCTTGAGGCGTATCTGTCTCAGTGACCACGATGCAGCCTGGAAACTGCGCATCAAGTAGAGCGCATGTTGCTTCCCTGCTGCTTTCCGTCCAGTGTCCGTCGTTCGTTTTTAGCTGACTCTGCATGGGTGGCTGCTTTGAAAGCAGTTTCCTGAGTCTAACTGTTTCGGTGGCCTTCTCTATGCTGGAGCAGAAGTTTCTCCATAAGTTTTGTTTTGCCTTCCGTACTTCTATTTTGAAGACGCGAAGTCTAATCTTGTATTCCCCCCAGATTATTTGCTCATCCGCTTGTTTGGCGAGTTTAAAGCATTCTTGCACGTCCTTCCTCTGCTCTTTTAGCGCTGGGGTCCACCAGGGGGTCTGGTTCTCCTTTTGCTAACTGTGAGTTTGCATGAGGTTTTGTATGCTTCGGTTAGGTTGTCAGTGCGCGTCTCCATGGACCTCTCAATGTCGCCTAACGAGCAGGTACTCGGTGGCTTTGGTAGTTTTGATTCTACCGTTCTAAGGTACTTCACCCAGTTTGTTCCGGGGGTTCCTATAGGCGTTTCTGGTTTGGTTGTGGTTAAACTCGATCTTAAATTGGATGTACTTGTGGTCTGAGAAGGAGTTTCTATCGAGGACTCTCCATTCTGATGCATGAGTACTATTCCCTAAGGTCAGAGTTAGGTCTAGGACATTGGCCGATGTTGGTCCCACATATGTGGGTACATCTCCAACGTCTTCTATTTTAAGGTTAGTTTGTAGGATAAAGTTAAAGAGAGACTCACCTCTGTCGTTAATGTCTGGGCTACACCACACGGTATGATGTGCGTTGGCGTCCATTCCGACGACGAGTGGTTGTTTTCTCCTGCTCGCCTCGGCCGTTAGGTGTTCGAGCTCAGCCGGGGCGACTCTAGCTCGTGTGCCATGTAGCAGGATGTCAATAGTATTTGCTCATCATCGTGACCTTCCAGGGCCACAACTGTGAGGTCATCTGTGCTGTAATTAGACATAAGGTAAGCACATATGCCTTTTCTTACCAGAATGGCTCTCCTTGCCTTACTTACTTGTAGTTTTGTGACCTTAGCCCTGAGACCTTGTTCCCTGCCGCAATCCAAGGTTCCTGAACTAAGGCCACTTCGGCGGGCCCTGCCTCAAGGGTTATTAAGAGCTCCGCCGACGCGAGCTTGCTTTTATGCAAGTTGACCTGGAGAACCTTCAACTGCATGGTCGTTGTCGGCGTCCACCGGCCCGGATGGGTCAACTACCATGGTTGTGTCCACATCCTCGTCGTCCTCCAGACTGGGTGGGTCAGCTACTGTGGCTGATTCCTCATCACTTTTGATCTCAGCAGACTGCATTGCCTCCGTAATATCCAGGCTGCTGGCTTTATCGACCATCTCGCCGGATGGCGCTTTTTGAGTCGTAGGTGCACGCTGCCTACTCCCCACGCCATCTTCCCGAATCTTGGGTACAACAAATCATCGGCCTCCTTGTTGATCTGGAGGACCATGTGCTGCCCATTCTTGTCGGGCTTTGCCAACTTAACAGTTTCAGCGCCTGCTCCTTTGGTACAACCCTTGGGAAGACCACTTTCGCTTTCGGTACTGACGGAATGCATGTTCTGTCAACTTCTTCCAGCTGGGCACCCTTCCATGGGCTTCCCATGTCTGCAACGGCGCTTGTGAGCCACTTGAGGGTGAGGTCGTCCATGCATTTGAGAATCTTGACTCTAAACAGCCAGCCTGCTCCGTCAAACGTGACAGGTTGCTGGGTCGTCCTCTTAAAAAGCTCCTCGAACAGCTTCCCCTTCACTAGCTTCCACTGTTCCAGGGTCATTTTGCCGAAAGGGTCGCTTTTGTCGACGAGGGCTAGGGTCAGATGCCGTTTTCCCACGTCACTTGCTGACTCCTTTCTAGGCGTTTTCCCTCTGGAGTAGAGCTTGTTGGAGCCTTGCTCTGCGGTCTTGGACGTGGCCGTTTGCTGGCTGGGGCCTCAACCTTCGCTGGCTCAGTTGAGCGCTGCCGCTTGACAGCCGAGCTCACCTCCACCTTGTTGGTGTATGCTGCAGAGGTGGCTTGCATCGCCTGCTTCTCCGCAAAGTGTTTGCGACCCTCTTCGATCTTTTGCTCGGCCCACGCCAGCTTGTTGCTCTTCTCTGGGGTGAGCTTACCGCTGTCATCGAGCCGTGCTTTGATCTTCAGTGCCGCCCTATATTGGGCCTTCGCTCGCATGCCTTCCTTTGTCCTTTTGGGCCTTACCTTACGAGAGGTGATAGAACCCGCCTGGAATTGGGAAAGCAGCAGCTTTTCCTCCGCCTCTGTATTTATTGAGCCGCCGTGCGACTCGCAGTCCGAGTCTGCATCGACAGCGGTACCACGCCACACGTTGGCATATGTCGTCGTTTTGGCAGTAGCTGTACAACTGTCTTGGCCTGCACCAACCGCGACAGAGGTGTGACAGCTGGCGACACGAAGAAGGGATTTCTCCCCACCGTGCCCGCCGGTGGTAGCAGTCACGCCTTCCACCGACGTTTAAACTGATATCCCAGTCCGAGTTCGGTCTTTAAGGTTTTGCATTTGAACAGGACCCATGATAGTTGCTTTTTATTCTTGGGTACCACACCATAGCATTTTATGCCTACTGCCAGACACCTCATAACCATGGCTCTGGCTCAACTCTGCCCAACTAAAGTTGGACAGAGCTGTCCATTACTAGTGGTTTGGTACCATTTAAAACAAACAACAAGTTTTCTGCAAGCCTTGAGAACACTCTGTATGTACCAGATTTGAGAGAAAGTCTTTTGTCAGTGTCAAAGATATGCTATCATGGCTATAATTTATTGTTTGAAAAAGATGGTGCTAGAGTATTCAAAGCTTCAAATGGCCAAACTCTTTTTACGGCCCGTCGTAAATTGCATCTGTACTTCATAGAAGAAGTTAGCAAAAGCAGCAGGGTAGCTGTCAGTAAGCAAAGCAGCATTAAGGTATGGCATGAACGTTTTGGCCACCTCAATGAGAGGGATTTAAAAGATGGCATACAAAAGGGTAAAATCCAGGGAATAGGCGCAAGCTTTAAAGATCTGCCAATTTGCGAAGTATGCATCAAGGGGAAGCAATCCCGAAAGCCATTCCCAACGTCGAATTCCAGATCGAAAGAAATTCTGGATTCGGTGCACAGTGACGTATGTGGTCCAGTGCGTCTTGGCAGCAATGGACATAGCAGATATTTTCTGACTTTCATAGACGACCATTCGAGGTGGTGTGAGCTCTACAACATTAAAAAAAAACTGAAGTTTTTCAAAAATTCAAGGAGTACAAAAATTATGTTAAACGGCTAACTGGAAAGAAACTTAAAACGCTCAGATCAGACAACGGTACTGAATACACGAGTAATGAGTTCTAAAATTATTTGATTGAAGCTGGTATTAAGCACGAGTATTCTGTGGAATACACCCCTCAGCAAAATGGTACGGCCGAACGTAAAAACAGGACCCTCGTAGAAATTATGTTATAAGCAGCACTACCACCGAGTTACTAGGCAGAAGCGGTCTATATAAGGAACAGATGCCCATCCAGAAGCCTTTTAAATTGTGGAATAATCGTATTCCCACGGTCAAGCATTTACGTACATTCGGGTAAATTGTGTATTCGCTCGATAAACGTTCAAAGAGTAAGTTTAGCCCAAAATCCAAGAGATGCATATTTATTGGGTACTGCAACGACGCTAAAGCCTACAGGCTGTATGACCCCCAGGCTAAAACTGTACTGAAGACGTTGTCTTTACAAATTTGTCTGAAAATTAATACAAGTTTGAAGAATTTGCTGAACAGAAAGATGTCATCGATGCTGAGTATATACCTGTGAATCAACAAAACGATGATCACCAAATCGAAAATGCCATAGATCCCACCGAAAAGACTGATGAGCAAGTACCCATAAGGCGTGGATCAGGAAGAACGAGAAAACAGCTTACAGGTATACCAGGACGACCCAAATTAGTTTACAATCAATTTCTTGAAGTGCCAACCGAACATGCTAGTCCCGAAAACGAACCAGAGTCTGAGGACGAAGATGAATTTTTTGAGACCACGTCACTAGCAGTGACCAGCAATGAGCTTACAGCAAATGAGGCTCTGAAAGGTCCAAATGCTTCGGAATGGATGGAAGCTCTGATGAAAAAATACAGAGCATTACAGAAGAATAAAACTTGGAAAATTGTAAAGCGTCAAGGAAAGCAGAAAGTTATAGAAACCAAATGGGTCCTCCGAACGAAATACAGATCAAACGGTGGAGTGGATTGCCGCAAAGCGCGTCAAGTAGCAAAATGTTTCACGCAAAGAGAAGGCATTGATTATTGGTTCGATACGAGCCCTAATTGCAATTGCTGTTGAATTAGGATTAGACGTGTATCAGTTGGATTTCAACATCAACGGAGACATCGAGGAAGAACTTTATATCAGCGTGCCTGCAGAATTCCAGAAAATATTAGTTGGCAAGGAAAATCAGAAGTACTCCTAAGATAAAGTTTGTAAACTAAAGAAGGCAATGGTATAAGAAGCTCGACCACAAACTAAAGAAATGGATTTGAAACCGCTTTCAGCTGACCCATGTATGTACATCAAGAGGGAGGGAAACGGGATCATTATTGTATCATTGTATGTAGATGACCTCATTGTGGCATCAAATGACGAGCGAATGCTAAGCCAACTGATATCGGAATTGTCCAGTAGTTTTGAGATGAAAGATTTAGGGAAATTGGACTACTGTTTGGGGACAAAACAAAGAAAGAACGAATTCTCTATGGGTCAATCGAAGTACATTAGAGATGTCTTAATTCAATTCAACGTTGAGTATTGCAAACCAGTCAGCACACCATTAAATACGGGTGAGAAACTATCAATTGACATGTGCCCAAAAACCGAGGAAGAAAAGGACGATGTTTCTCACATTCCCTTTTAAAGTTTGGTCGGTGCGTTGATGTGGCTGGCAGTATCTACACGTCCCGATATTGCACATGCAGTAAGTCTGCTGAGCCAATACAACGCAAATTATGGTAAGCGGCACTGGATTGCCGCTAAAAGGGTGCTGCGATATTTGCAAGGCGCACAAAACCACGGTTTGGTATACAGTCGCAGTGGTGAAGAATTGGTTGGCTATGCCGATGCCGACGATACCGACCAATATTGACGATCGGAGATCTTTTACAGGCTTCGCATTCCAAATGGCTAATGCGGCGATATCCTGGGAATGCCGAAAGCAGCGAACTGTAGCATTGTCCAGCGCAGAAGTAAAGTATATGGCCCTATCCGAATCCTCGAAAGAAAGTGTCCACCTGAGAAGTTTTTTGCGAGAGATTGTGGGTACACTCGATACTACCGTAATCTACAATGACAATCAAGGATCTGGACAACTCACAATGAACCCCGTGTTCCACAAGCGAACAAAGCACATAGACATCCGTCACCATTTTGTAAGAGATCTTGTCGAGAAAGGAGATGTCTGCGTGAAGTATATGCCTACAAACGAGATGCCGGCAGATGTGTTAACCAAAAGACTGTCAACATCGATGCAAGAGTCCTGCATAGAAGCTTTAGGACTGCGTAAAATCAACTAGTACGGTGCCATCTGTGGGGAAGTGTCTCACTTAACTTTGTTCTCTGCACATTAATTAACTTTGTATTACTATTCACATTAAACACTATAATTAAACCTAAAATCCAACACAGATCAAGTCTGTTTCAGATTTGCAAAAATTTCCCCCCTCCCCCCTTAAACCGCAAAAAACTATCAGAGCCAAACAGCCACACCACATCGTCGCTTAATATATATTATCTGTGGCCTTAATTCTATCTATTCTGAAACGCACAATGAGATCTGAGCAAAAACACGGAAGTTATTCACGAATCAAATATTCACGAATCGATTTTGCTATGCCTCTAGGCTCTGCGACTTTGCAGATGTACGGATCGCGTTCTTTGCCGCAGCAGGCAAGCATTTGCCGTGAGTTTCCACATATACTTTGGCAGCCAGCATTTCCAGAGGCGCCAGTCCAGCGATGACTAGCGCGGCATCATCTGAAACTGTTCAAAACGCGTAACAGAATCGAATGGCGCCCAGTCGGTGTGTTGCCTCTAATCCACGCCCATATCTTTTGATGAGCAGAGCATCCTTTCAGACAGGCGCTGCGTAAAGCATTATCGACCTGGTAACACTCGTGAGAAGCATTCTTCGATTTTGTCTTGGGCCTCTGGTGTGGAACATCAGCCCCGGTAGTGCTCAGTTGGTTCTGGCTGCCCTTGAGTTAGCATACTCCAAATGCTCGCGAAAGCTCAGTCTCATATCTAGCATCACTCCCAAATAATGAATCGCCCTCTTTGAGGCCACGGTAGTGTTACCGACAGTGCTGTAAGCTGTCTCCACCTTTTTTCGGCTACTTATCAGCACTGCTTCGGTCTTATGAGGTGCCAGCTCTAATCCCATCGATATGAGCCATTCCACAATCTGCCCTATTGCCTGCTTGCATAGCAACTCTGCCTGTGCTAACTCCTTAGCAACCACCACAACCGCCACGTCATCGGCTTT